>JARBWK010000007.1:6192176-6338653 GCA_030556195.1 Anolis apletophallus
AAAAGGAAGTCCACTTCCTGGTTGGGCGTTCAGGTGCGGAAATACTCAAAAGTAGCATTTCTTACTAATTTCTTACGAATCATTTCATTTTCATAACTTTTTTCTCATGCCTAGTAGTAGAGTTGGGTGTCATCTGCATGTAGGTGGCACCACACTCCAAAACTTCCAGATCACCTTCCCAGTGGTTTCATGTTTATGTTAAACAACATGGGGACAAAACAGTACCCCAAGGAACTCCACATTACTATTATTATTATTACTATTAATTATTTCCATAATTTCTACCCTGCTTCTTCTTCTCAACCCCTGAGGGGGACAGAGCGCCTAATAACGGCAACGATTCGATGCACATAGTATACATATAATAAAAGCAAACAAAGTTAAGAATAAAAATACATTAAAATACAGCTAAATTAAAATACATTAAAAATACAATTAACATTAAAATGCATCGTGTACATACACAACAGTTAAAACAGTATTCCATCCATAAGCATTAGGTCTTGTCCACCAGATTGCCATCTCAATCCAATCAAAGTGCCGTATCATGCTAAAGTGCAAACGCTTGGACCCATAACCAGGATTTCACTTTTTTCTGAATGCCTGGAGGGATGAAGCTGATCGAATATCAACAGGGAGTGCATTCCACAGACGGGGAGCCACCACCGAGAAGGCCCTCTCCCTCGTCCCCACCAACCGCATTTGAGATGGGCGGGAGCGAGAGCAGGGCCTCTGGATGATCTTAAGGTACAGGATGGGGCGTAGTGGTTGATGCATTCGGACAAGTAAGCTGGGCCAGAACAATGGCCCTCTAGAAAGGAAAGGAGTCACTGTAAAACAGTGCCTCCCAGACCCATCCAGTGAGACAACCCAGAAGGATACCATGGTCAATGGTATCAAAAGCAGCTGAGATGACCAGGAGAACCAACAGACACACGCCTCCTGCCTAGTTCTCTGTGGAGGTCATCCACCAAGGTGACCAAAGCTGTCTCCATTCTATAGCCAGGCCTGGCACCAGATAGAAGTGAATCTAGATAATCTATTTCATCCAAAATAGGGAAGGCCATAATGCTCCAAAACCTTGCCCAGAAAGAGAAGTTTGGACACTTGCTGATAGTTGTCTGTCTATTATGGAGGGAGTTCAGGATGGCTCCTTAAATAGAGGTCTCACAACTACCTCTTTTAGGCAAGTTGGATTACCACCTCACCCACTCTGCCAGCCCCCCTCTGGTCTGTTTGATCAGCAAGGAAGGGCAAGAATCTATCATACAATCAGGGCCGTAGCCAGGATTTTTGATTCGGGAGGGAGCTGAGTTTGATTCGGGGGGCTGAGACTGAGTGAGAGAGGTCTACCTTAACAAACCTTTTGTATTGTTATCCCAATAACCCCATGAATGTGGGATATAATGAGCATGGTGATCAGATCATGATACGAATAAACATAACAGTTTAAATAATGTACCAGTAAGGCCTTCTCGCCAGGGCTGTAGCCAGGAGTTTGATTGGGGGGTGGGGGTGCGGTTGGGTCGGGGGGGCTGAGACTGGGTGGGAGAGCGTCTACCCTAGCAAACCTTTTGTATTGTTATCCCAATAACCCCATGAATGTGGGATATAATGAACATGGTGATGAGATCATGATATGAATAAACATAACAGTTTAAATCAGGGGTGCCCACACTTTTTCATCATGGGAGCTACTATATGAACAATCAAGTTGAAAAGATCACCTGTTGTGCATGTGAGCGTGCGCACGTCGCGCGCTCCCTACTGCAGCCTTCCTTCCACGCGGGGCTTCTTTCTTGCCTGCCCATGAACTCACCGCCACGCGCACCGGGAAGGATCCTCCTTGCCTGCGTGCACTCTCTCTCTAATGTCTTTGTTGCCTTCCTCCTTCCTGCTGCGTGCTTTTGCGAAGCAGGAAGTCCCCATCCCGTCCTGCTTCTTGCGTGCACAGCAGGCCCCTCCCCACGCACGCAGCAGGAGGGTATTTATAGGCGCACCCACCAGCGCTCTGGCCAGATATGGCCGGCGGCTCGGAAGGCACAGGGCTGGGAAGAGGGGCCGCCTGGCTGCTGCCTGGGCTGGGAAACTCAACCGAAGAGGGACCCACGTGAGGCTGGAGCCTCCCCCGGCAGCCTCCCTCCTCGAGGCTTCCTTACCTGGGCAGGAGAAGGAAGAGTGGAAGAGATGCTTCCCAAAGTGACAGATGCAGCGGGGCTTCCTTCCTTCCTTCCTTTTGAGGATGTCACTCAGAAAGACACCCAGGTGGACAGCTGGCTGGAGGGAGGACCCCTCCCACGGGTGGCAGTCCATGCCCATGGGGGAGAGAGAGAGAGAGAGAGAGGGGGTGGCTCTTCCTAGCCGGCTCTGAAGAGCCACCCTCTCTCTCTCTCTCTCTCTCTCTCTCACTCTCCCCCGTGCCCCTCGCTACCTTTCTCCTTCAAGGGCGAGGGAGGGCGAGGCGGAGAAAGGTGGCGAGGGCACAAGCAGCAGCAAGTGGCGTCTCCATCCCCGCAGCCCCCTCCTCCTCGGGTTCAGCCCCAGGAATACGCCGGAGCCCTCTCTCCTCGCCCCCAACCAAGGAAAGAAAGCAGCCCCACACAGCTCGCTCGCCCAGGTCTCGGCTTGGAATGGGAGTCCCGAGGGCAGCAGCAGGGTTTGCGGCGGGGATTGCTTGGCTTTGCCCCACTTTGCCCGACCTCCTTCGCCTCTCTCTCCTCTCTCTCTCTCTCTCTCTCTCTCTCTCTCTCTCTCTCTCTCTCTCTCTCTCTCCCTCTCTCCTTCCAGCTCCGCCTGCCTGCCAAAGGATCCGCAAAAGTTATCCGGAGTTCTTTCTTCTCTCCTTGGCTCTCTCTCACACACACACAAACACATTCCCTCCATCCCTCCCACAGCCTCGCATCCTATCCGTGCGTGCGCCTTCGCCTTGCTCCGCCTGCCCGCCCCCCAGCAGCAACCAATGGGCGGTCATGTCACCACACCGTGTGTGGCAAGACGAGCACCAGGGCCCGCCCACTAAAGCCTCATTTTGGCAAAAGAAGCCCCGCAAAGGCGGCGGCGGGAGCGCATGTGCGCGCGCATGGCAGGGGCGCGCCATCCAGCTAGTGAGGCCCAAAGATCACCTGGAAGAGGGCCGAAGATCACCTAGGTGCTCCCGTTCACCATAATGAGCACCCCTGGTTTAAATAATGTACCAGTAAGGCCTTCTCGCGGACCACCCTGAGAATTTCGGGGGGGGCTGAAGCCCCCTTAGCCCCCCCTGGCTACATGCCTGCTTCTCGCGGACCACCCTGAGAATTTGGGGGGGAGGGCTGAAGGCCTAACCCCCCGGCTGCATGCTTGCACGTGATATACATGGGTGTATTTGTTTGTTGTTTTTATGTGCCTTCAAATCAACTCTTAACTGTGGAGATCCTTAGGGAATTTTATCATGGTGTCATCTTGGCAATGTTTATTCAAAGGAATTTTTCCAATGTCTTTCTCTAAAGATGAGAAAAAATGTCTTGCACAAAGTCACCCATTAGATTCTAATGCCCAAGCCTCTACATCATGTTTTCGCTCTGTCATAAATTCTGTCTTTAAAAATGGAAAACAACTAGCTATGGTCTACCTTTTGAAATGCCAAAGTTGTCCAGTTTGAATGTCTCCACTCAACCTGAGAAGAATCCATCTGTTTTAGGTGCATTCAGAGAAAAACAAACCAGAATAGCAATGTACCCAGGATCACATGGCAGTGGTGGCCCCTCGCCTGTGGAACTTGCTCCCCAGTGAAATTACATGGACGCCTTCCCTCCTTTCCTTCAGAAAAAAGGTAAAGACATCGCTGTAGGACCAGGCATTTAGTTCGATACTGGACAGGTGGCGGACATTAACTGATGATAAGGCTATTGAAATGGACTGCAGATTGACCTGGTTAACTTGAATACGGAACTGGAGTGTGTTTTGTTTAATTAATGTTATTTAGGAGGTTAATCTATTTGAATGTATTTTGCAATGTAAGTGTTGTTTATTGTTGTTATGAAATGTTGTTAGCCGCCCCGAGTCCCCCTTCTGGGGTAGAGAAGGGCAGGTTACAAAGGATTGAAATAGATAAATAAATAAATCACAATTGGCTTTTACAAATGAAAGTGATCAGGAGATATGTGAGTTTTAAAGGCCACTTTAAGTGTATTTATTATATTTTAGTCTGTTTTTATCACACTGTTACTATTTAATTATTTTTTAACTTTTGTATTGCGCTTTTGAAACGTATTTATTATTTTATTATTTCCATCATTTCTACCCCGCTCTTCCCAACCCCCGAGGGGGGACTCGGAGCGGCCTAACAATGGCAACAATTTGATGCCAAAAACACAGTATACATATAATAGAAAACCAAAAACAGTCAGAATTAAAATACATTAAAATACAGTTAGCATTAAAATACATTAAATACAATTAGCATTAAAATACAGCATATACATTCACATAAGTTAAAAACAGTATTCCGTCCATACTAAAAGCATTGGGCCATGTCCACCAGCTTGCCATTACAATTCAAAGAGCTGCATCGTGCTAATATGCAAAACGCCTGGTCCCATAGTCAGGATTTCACTTTTTTCCTGAATGCCAGGAGGGATGGGGTTGATCGTATATCAATTGGGAATGCGTTCCACAAACGGGGAGCCACCACCGAGGAGACCCTATCTCTCGTCCTACATTTGAGAAGTAGGCGGGAGCGAGAGCAGGGCCTCCCCGGATGATCTTGAATTATGAGGTGGGACGTAGCGGCTGATGTGTTCGGACAAGTAAACTACGCCAGAACCGTATAGAGCAGGGGTGATCAGACCGGTGATCGCGATCACCAGGGTGCTCTTCGGGCCTCATCCTGGTGAGCTTCAGGCCCCTGACCCGGTTTGTTGCTGTTGGTCCTCTTCCCACGCCCCTGCACGCTGCAAAAAGCCTCCGTCGTTGCTCCTCCCGCTCCCTGCTCGCCGCTCCAAAAAGCTCCAGGGTCCAAGAGGCAGAATGGGCCCCCTCTTTTTGGATTCCTCCTCCTCCCTCCATCCTTCTCCAGCCACTCAGAGTCGTAGGAGACCAAAGGGCCTGGATGACGCGATGCATGGCTGGCCCTCACATCATGCGCAGAAGCGCCCATTCTGCCTCTCGGACTTCTCGTGAGCTCTTGGAGGCGGCATGCATGCTGGCGGCGTGGAAATAGGAGCAACGACGGAGGAGGAGAAGAAGGGCGCTTTGGGGTCATTTCCTTACCGCATCTCAAAGGTCGGTCTTTTTACTTTGGGGTGGGTGCTTGATTGTTCTGTGGCATGTCTCTTTGTTTATTTTTAATGTTTAAAAATGGCCTTTTAGCTCCAAAGCCTCTCTCTTGCTTTGTTCCTTGAGAAATATATGTGTGGTAATATGGCAGTGTGGGAGAAATGGGGTGGTTGGATGTATTTTTGCATGCCCCTTTGTCTACCTTGCTGAGTATTAAATGGCCTTGCAGTTCAAAAGCCTCTCTTCTTACTTTCTGGCTGATAATATGTGTGGTAATATGGCAGTGTGGGAGAAATGGGGTGGTTGGATGTATTTTTATGCTCTGTTTTATATTGTTGTTATTAAATTGAAATGTTGATGTTTTATAACTTCATTTTATGTAAACTGCCCCGAGCCTGCTGGAAGGAGTGGTACATAAAAATGAATAATAAATATAAATAAATAAATAAGAAAATAGTTATACGTTTTACATTTCTGGGTAGGTGATCTTTGGGACTTGGTTTTTTAATCAGTAGCTCCCATGCTGAAAAAGTGTGAGCACCCCTGGTATAGAGCTTTAAAGGTCAAAACCAGCACTTTGAATTGAGCTCGGAAGTGGACAGGCAGCCAGTGGAGCTGACACAACAGGGGGGTGGTATGCTCCCTGTATGTGGCTCCGGTTAGTAATCTGGCTGCCGCCCGTTGGACTAATTGCAGTTCCCGAACTGTCTTCAAAGGCAGCCCCACATAGTAATCTATTCGGTATGTGACCAGAGCGTGGACGACCGTAGCCAGATCAGACTTCCCAAGGTATGGGCGCAGCTGGCGCACGAGTCTTAACTGTGCAAAAGCTCCCCTGGCCACCGCCGAGACCTGGGGTTCTAGACTCAGCGATGAGTCCAGGATCAATCCCAGACTGCGAACCTGCGTCATCAGGGGGAGTGTAACCCCATCCAACACAGGCTGTAACCCTGTGCCCTGTTCAGCCTTTCGACTGACCAGGAGGACCTCTGTCTTGTCTGGATTAAGTTTCAATTTGCTAGCCCTCATCCAGACTGTCACAGCAGCCAAGCACCGGTTCAAAGTCTGGACGGCCTCCTTGGTGACAGGTGGGAAGGAGTAACAACATTAGTTCAACACAAAATATGCATATCAAAGGTTCATTTTATATTCAAAACATCATATAACAGTGACAATCATATTCTATAACTATAAGCATCCATCACAATACCGTGTCCAGGGTACAGCTAGGACAACACAATGTCTGTAAGGAGTAAATCTCACTGAGTCCAGTCCGTGCACCTTGGGGTCAATCGTCCAAGGCTCAATACGAGCATAACACAGGTAAAAGGGATGCGTGGAGGTAATCCAAAACCATAGACCGCAATGAACCGGAGCCAGTCAATCCAAGGCTCCTGGAAATGAAAATAAAGCAAGCCGACGGAAGAATATCCACACACAATCGGGGCCGCTGAATTCCGTTTTGTGGTCTTTTTCAAAGGCTAGATATCCATCAATATGGTTCCAGTCCTGGAAGATTACAATATATACATAATATATAGCATAGTGAGAACAATACATAACCTGAAGAAATCATAATATATTATGATTTCTTCAGGTTATGTATTGTTCCCACTATGCTATATTGATGGATATCTAGCCTTTGGAAAAGACCACGAAACGGAATTCAGCCTTGGATTGACTGGCTCCGGTTTATTGCGGTCTATGGTTTTGGATTACCTCCACGCACCCCTTTTACCTGTATTATGCTCATATTGAGCCTTGGACGATTGACCCCAAGATGCACGGACTGGACTCAGTGAGATTTACTCCTTACAGACATTGTGTTGTCCTAGCTGTACCCTGGACACGGTATTGTGATGGATGCTTATAGTTATAGAATATGATTGTCACTGTTATATGATGTTTTGAATATAAAATGAACCTTTGATATGCATATTTTGTGTTGAACTAATGTTGTTAGTATTATCTAACCTTGAGTCAGTTTGAAGAAGGTGGGAAGGAGTGACAGATCTGGACGTCATCTGCGTACAGATAACTTGAATAAAGTGTGGAATTGTCTCCATGGAGAGAAAGGTAGGGTATAAATAAAGTTAAATAATAATAATAATTCACTAGCATCTTATTTGGAACTAGGATGTCTTTTGGACCTGAGTTTGCCATATCATGCAGCTCCAAGGATAATCCTACTTTTAGGCTTAGGGTCCATAGTGGATAGCTGAACACTTAATACTGTATTCATTGACACACTTGATAATAGTCAAGTACTTTTCACAGGAGACAAACGGAGCCTGGACTGGTATTCTCTCTTCTTGTGTATATTTGTAATTATTGCTGCAAAGCAAAGCACCCAAAGGGCTTTCACATACTTCCGTATGCAAGTCATTAAACTTAAGCTGAAAAGGAGAAGTGAAATAGGTTCCTTTTACTCGACTAGAAACAATCTTAAGGTGGTTTTCTTTTGTTTCTTCACTTTTTCTCCTGCAATCTGTTTCTCAGAAAGTACAAATCCACTGAATGAAAAATAGCTGGCTCCTGAAGGGACCTTGCAGAATTGGATTGTCTGTGTGGTTGAAGGCAGTAGAGTTTAAATAATGTATCCTGGGCCTTTGGTGTTATTCTTGTGTATACTGCTTTCTAATAATACTTGAACTGTAAAAAAAACTGTTATGGGAAATGAGAGCTTCATAAGCAGTTCTTTGAAAGTGGAGTCCTATTCAAGCTCTGATGGTCTTCTAACTCAAGTTGTTTGTTGTATTATGGATGTCAAGCTGTCTTAGTGCTGCCGGGCTGATAGTTGATGTGTAAACATTTTTGCCTGCCCACCCCTGAAATAAAGAGACAACACAACATTTCATTGGGTCCAACTTACATGTCCGAACGCATCTCTTCCTATGAAACTTCAAGATGCTTAAGATCATGGGATAGAAAAGGTGAATAAAGAAAAATTATTTTCTTTGTCACAAAACACTAGGACTAGAGGGCACTCCCTGAAGCTCCAAGGTAGGAAAATTAGGACTAATAAAGGGAAATATTTCTTCACCCAGAGGGTCATTGGGTTATGGAACTCACTTCCAGAAGAGGTTGTGACAGCTGTCAGCCTGGACAGCTTCAAGGCAGGATTAGACAGATTCATGGATACCAAGTGTATCGGTAGTTACTGAAAAGGACATTCAAGTGCCACCTCGGAGTTTTATTTATTTATGTATTTATTATTCGGGCTTCTATGCCGCCGACTCCCTGAGGCTCGCGGCGGCTTACAGGAGCCGAAGGGCACAGTAAAATACAGGCAATAAGCAGTTAAAAACAATTAAAAACACCAGCAGTACAGTAATTAATAACACAGTTAAAACAATGAACAGCACATCATCCTCAGAAGAACGAATAGATGGCGGGGCATGGGCAGGACTTACTCACCAAAGGCCTGCTTAAACAGGTATGTTTTACAGGCCCGTCTAAACGGGAGCAAGTCCTTCATAGCCCGAGTTCCGGCCGGGAGGGCGTTCCACAGCGTAGGTGCTATGACAGAGAACGCCCCCCGGCGGGTAGCAGTCAGCCTTGCGAGTTTGGCTGAAGGTATCTCCAGGAGATTGGAGTCCTCAGACCGAAGTGATCTCGGAGGGCAATATGGGGTGAGACGGTCCCTCAAATACGCTGGCCCCAGGCCGTGTAAGGCCTTAAAGGTGAGGACCAACACTTTGAAGGTGATCCGGTGCTCAATTGGCAGCCAGTGCAGATCCTGCAAAACAGGTGTTATGTGGGCGCCAGCTGGCGTGCCAGACAGGAGCCGGGCGGCAGTGTTCTGCACTAGCCTGAGCTTCGGGTCACCGACAGAGGAAGGCCAACGTAGAGCGTTGCAGTAATCCAGCCTTGAGATGACTGTGGCTTGGATCACCGTGGCCAGATCGTTGGTTGAGTTGATTGAGGTAGGCAGGATTTCCCTGGGTACTGGTTGTGGGGGGTCGGGAGCAGGTCAGGGTTTTGCCCTTCCTTCTGCTCGAGATCCCCGTGTACAACTGGTGGGCCACTGTGTGACACAGAATGCTGGACTAGATGGGCTGAGGTCTGATTCAGCATGGCTCTTCTTATGTTCTTATGTTCTTATCATCCGGAGAGGCCCTGCTCTCGGTCCTGCCTGCATCGCAGGCACGATTGGTGGGGAGGAGAGACAGGGCCTTTTCAGTGGTGGCTCCTCGGCTTTGGAACGCCCTTCCTAATGACATCAGATCGGCCCCCTCCCTCCTGACATTTCGCAGGAAGGTTAAGACCTGGCTATTTGACCGGGCATTTCCAGATGTAGTATGATTGTCAAATTGAGACCTAAGGAACGACGACGATTCAATTGGAAGTCGATTTTAATTAATGAGACGCTGATATTGTGTTTTTAACGTTGAATGCTAATTTGTATATGTTGGAATTGTATTGTATTGATAATTGTTGATATGTTTGTCGTGAGCAGTTTTTGCTGTTGTACACCGCCTCGAGTCACCTTCGGGCTGAGAGAGGCGGTCTAGAAGCAAAGTAAATAAATAAATAAATAAAATAAATTGGGCAACTTTCATTTAAATGTTACTTATTTAACTTTCCTTACCTTAACTCAAGGGGTGTCAGGAATATGGTTTACTCCAATACACAACGCACAATATGCTCACTAGGAACAAGTAACTTAACACAATGCTAAAGCCATCAAATAAGAGGGCTGGACTAGAATGCGACGCAAATGAAATACTATTGGATTGCAAAAGTATCAAAATATATTCTGGTGTGCATACACAATTCAACAAAATGAGCCCAGAACATAAAGCAGGGCTAAAGCGGCGCAAACATAGAGTCCACGATGGCCGTTTCGCGTTAAAACGCTTCCTCAGGGTGCTTTCACTTCAAACCGCTCCTCCCCAGGTTTGTAGTATAATAACTACCGAGCACAGTCTTGACGCTGATTCCAGCCCAGGAGGACATTTGTATTATTGATGTTATTGAAGTGCAGAAACGCGAATACCCCCCGTCAAGACTGTGCTCGGTAGTATTATACTACAAACCTGGGGAGGAGCGGTTTGAAGTGAAAGCGCCCTGAGGAAGCGTTTTAACGCGAAACGGCCATCGTGGCGTCGTTCCTCCAACGCCGCCAGCAGCGAGTGAAGTGGGGAGGGTCGGTCTCCGGGAGGCTCCCGCTGAGTTGCGGGGTGCCTCAGGGGGCTATCCTCTCCCGCTGTTATTTAACATCTATATGCGACCACTCGCCCAACTGGTACGGAGTTTTGGGCTGGAGTGTCATCAGTACGCTGATGATACCCAGCTCATTCTGAGGTTGGACCCTGGGCAGTCTCTGTACCCGATAATTTCCATCTTTGCCTTGAAGCCGTTACTGGATGGCTGCGAGCCAGTAAGTTGAAGGTGAACCCGGCGAAGACGGAGATCTTGTGGCTGGGCCGCCCGGGGGGGGGTAGTGACCCAGTTGCCAACTTTCGATGGTGTGGCCCTCTGCCCTCAGCCATCGGTAAAAGTCTGGGGTCGGCTGGGCGCCCACCTGTCCATGGAGGAGCAGATTGGCTGCACCTGCAGGACAGCATTCTACCACCTACGGTTGGCTAAGCGCCTGGCTCCCTACCTCTCCCAACGCGACCTTGCTACGGTGATCCAAGCCACGGTCATCTCGAGGCTCGATTACTGTAATGCGCTCTACATTGGCCTTCCCTTGTCGATGATCCGGAAGCTTAAGCTAGTGCAGCACGCCGCAGCCCGCCTCCTCCTGGGTGCTGCAAGATCTGACCACGCGACCCCACTCCCTGCGAGCTGCACTGGATTCCGATTGAATTCGGGTCCTCTTCAAGGTGTTAGTTCTCACCTTTAAGGCCATCTATGGTTTGGGGCCAGTGTACCTGAGGGAGCGACTTACCCCTTATGTGCCCGCGAGATCACTGCGCTCTGAGGAGCTTAACCTCCTTGAGGTGCCTTCCCTTGGAACCTGCAGACTGGCCACTACACGGCGGAGGGCATTCTCTGTAGCTGCCCCAAGTCTCTGGAACGGCCTCCCGGAGGAGATCCGCGCCTTGCCCTTCCGCAAGGCCTTGAAGACTTGGCTCTTTAGGAAGGCGTTTGGCCCTTAACTCAACCACACTGTGTGCCATGCCGCCTATTCCCCCCCAGATTCTTCTCTTGTCCCCCCACTCACGGTGTTTATGCTTCTTCTGTAAACCGCTCTGAGCTCCGGAGTGAGCGGTATACTAAATCGAAGTTAATAAATAATAAATAAATAAATCATCCTTGCAGCCATAGGCGCCAGCCTAGCCGGTGTTGTGCCAGCTCTTCCGCCCATCCAGGCTCCCCCAAGGACTCAGTCTTCGGTCCGTGAGTTATTTGGCTCCAGACCACTCATAGGGTTTACTTGGACTCTATGTTTGCGCTGCTTTAGCCCTGCTTTATGTTCTGGGCTCATTGTGTTGAATTGTGTATGCTTGATTACTGAGAAACATATAGTTTGTATAAATCCAATATATTGTGATATAGATATGATGCTCATTGTACTGTGTTTGGTGTGACACTAATTCTTATGACTGCACACCAGAACATATTTTGATACTTTTGCAATCTAATAGTATTTCATTTGCGTCGCATTCTAGTCCAGCCCTCTTATTTGTTGGCTTTAGCATTGTGTTAGGAATATGGTGTATCCAAGCCAGGTAGCATCCCTACCTGGCTTAATATAAGTAATTTATGGGCAAAACACCTGGATTGCCTGATTATCCAACCAGGGTTACCCTTTAAGGGAAATGAGTGAGAGGCCTATTCTCAAGATATTGAGACCAGCCTCTTCCCATTCCAGGGCCATTTAATGTTACCTCACCAATCAACTGGAACTTAAAGGTGAGTGTTTAACTTAATGGCCTTCACTCCTGAAAGGGGTGCTGTAAGGACTCACCCATTCTAGGTAGGCCTGGGCCTGTTTTGCAGTTTGGCTCCCTGGTGGAAATAGCTGGCATCCATCTTGGGAAGGGAGTTCAGCAGAGCAGACATTGGAGTGAGGGAGTTGCCAGAGAAAGGGGGAGTGGTCTAGCTGCTCTTCTGGATGGATACAGACTCCCCCAAGTAATTGGCTGGGAGCCATGGGGGAGGAATCTGGCTTTGTGGGAGGGAGTATTCCTGACAGGAATAGTTGAGTCTTGTGAGAGGCTTCAGATGAGAAGCATCTGAGCCTCGTGTGTCTTGTGCTAGGCTGTGATTGAGAAACATCTCAGCCTTAGCAGTCTTGAAGAGGCTTTCGGATAAGCAACATCCTAGCCTCTGAGGTGAATCTGAAACAGTCTATTCTTTAGTGGATCACCTTGTAATTAGTCTGTACTAAGGGGTCAGCTAAGCTGACAGGTCTTAGGGACAGCATAGGATTCAGGGGGCCACTTAGAAGGGTAGAGCCGGTATACACCTTGGAGTCTCTTGTTACAGAGAAATGTGGGCTCTTAGGCTGTGGGGGGAAGCTAGCACGAGTCTGTTCGCACTAGTTGCATTTAGTGGAACAGGGCTATTTCAATCACGACTCAGCACTGACTGGAATTGCTGGTTTTAAGATCTAAGATTTAAAGAAACCTCTGTTGTAACCATACGCTCCAGCACACTTAGATCTTTTAGAAACCATACGCTTTTGCCATTAATTGTTTAACCATACGCTCGTTACCTCAAAGTGAATAACCGTACGCTCGTTGCCTCGTTAATAGTTAACCATCAAGCTCTGTGCCTCGTTTGTTTGTAAAAGTTAATAAATACTTTCTAGTTTAACTTTTACCACAGTCTCAATCGTGTTTCCTCACAGTTTCCTCACATCTGTTTATTTAATTAGGAGCCTAACTGAACATCTTGGTTAATTTTCAAAATCCTAATAAGTTAATTAGGTTGGTGGCAGTGATTTGAATATTGGGTGCACCCGAAGTCGTCACATATTATCTTAGGTGCACACCAACTATGGGATTTCCCTAGCTATTTTCCGCTAAGGAAAATATGAAAAATCACCACCCCATCTAGCCCCCAAACAGTAAAGGGGTAGGCAAAAAGTCCCCTCACCTGAAACGTAGGGTGAAGGGGGGGGGGAAATCCTACCCGGTTCTAATGGGCAACCAAAGTCAATACTGTCAATGGGTGGGAGTGGTGGGCCGACGTACGGGCATAGACTGATCCTGTTGGTTGCTGGCCTTCCAACAGACAGGCCACATCCCCTGCTTCTGGAAGATTCAGAAGAACCCTCCTCTTTCCTCATGGGAGGGAGGCAAATTGCTCTCCTCCCAGTTAGCACTGGGAGGAAAGGGTAATCTATGGATTGTTTCATATATGTTTTCTTTACCTTAATATTTTATTTTCTAAACAATGTTTTTTTAAAGATTAAAAAAAGTTATTTTCTGCCACCCAGTGGCTTTGATATGTTAATGGTAAAATTAGGTGGGGAAAAATATGGATATAATTACAGCAATGTGTGTTCTGATGCTTACTATTTGATTCTTCGTTTACTACATCCCCATAGAATGCTAAAGTTAAGTTGCTTAAAAGGAAGTCCGGAGGGACTCAAATTATGTCAATGAGAACATAGAATAATACAATGATAGAGATCACATGGACCATAGAATCATACAATAATAGAGATCAACAGAGATCACATGGGCCATGTAGTCCAACTCCTTTCTATGCAGGAAAAGCAAAATCAAAGTATGCCTGTCAGGTGGCCATCCAGCCTCTGTTTAAAAACTTCCACCACACTGGAAGGATGTTCCAGAGAGAACTGTGATTCACTGTGTCAAATATCTTTGCATGGTCAATAAATGCCATGTACAGAGGTGGATTTTGTTCCCTTGCAGTTTCTTTCAGCTATTGTACAGTGAAGAAGAAGGTAAGCATGAGGGCATAAAAGAGCAGACTAGTGGTGCATCTTCATTGCATAATTGATGCAATGTAGCACCACTTTAACTGACATGGCTCAATGCTATGGAATCCTGGGATTTGTAGTTTGGTGAGGCATCCAACAGTATCAAGTATTTCTAGTAATCTCACAGTCAGGAAACACAGTATCAAATAGTGTTGCACCATGAGGTAGCCAGAGACACAATACTCTTTTCCATGAGAGAGAGGGAGAGGAATAGAGGGAGAGAGTGGGGAGAGGGAGAGAGGGGAGGGGGAGAGGGGAGAGAGGGGGGAGGGAGAGGGGAGGGGGAGAGAGGGGAGAGAGGGAGGGGGAGAGAGAGGGGGAGAGGGGGGAGAGGGAGGGAGGGGGGAGAGGGAGGGGGGAGAGGGGGGGGAGAGGGGGGGGGGGAGGGGGGAGGGGGGGGAGAAATGAGAGAGGGAGGAGAGAGGAGAGAGAGAGGGAGAGGGGGAGGGGGGAGGGGAGAGGGAGAGGAGGGGAGGGGAGAGGGGAGAGGGGGAGAGAGGGGAGAGGGGAGAGAGGGGGGAGGGGAGGGAGAGAGGGGGGAGGGGGGAGAGGGGGGGGGGAGGGGGAGGGGGAGAGGGGGGGGAGGGGGGAGAGGGGGAGGGGGGGGGGGGGGGGAGGGGAGGGAGAGGGGGAGGGAGGGAGGGGGGGAGGGGAGGGGGAGGGAGAGGGGGGGAGGGGGGGGGGAGAGGGAGAGGGGAGGGAGAGGGAGAGGGAGGGGGAGGGGAGAGGGGAGGGGGGGGAGAGAGGGAGAGGGAGAGGGGGAGAGGGGGGAGAGAGGGAGAGGGAGAGAGGGAGAGAGAGAGAGGGAGAGGGGAGAGGGGAGAGGGGGAGAGGGGGAGAGAGGGAGAGAGGGGGGAGAGGGGGGAGAGGGGGAGAGGGGGAGGGGAGTGGGAGAGAGGGGGAGGGGGGAGAGAGGGGGAGGGGGGAGAGAGGGAGGGGGAGAGAGGGGGGGAGGGGGAGAGAGGGAGAGGGGAGAGGGGGAGGGAGAGGGGAGAGAGGGAGAGGGAGAGGGGGGGAGGGGAGAGAGGAGGGGGAGAGGGGGAGAGGGGGGGAGGGGGAGAGGGAGAGAGAGAGGGGAAGAGAGAGAGGGAGAGACTATTCTGTTTTAGTCTCATGGCTCATATTCATTGATAAGCTTGTCCTCCAGTAAATTTGTCTAACCCTATTTTAAACTCTTCTATATGATTAGCCCCGACCTATGTATGCATTCATGCATGTATTTATGCCCTATATATCCCACTATTGTTCTCTTCCTCGTTTCCCTCTGCGAATTTGCACAAACGTGGCTGAATTTGCCAAAACCTATTCATCCAGCTTCCCCAATACATGATAATCACTTTAACAGTGTTCACTTGCATTCTGATTTGCAATGTGTTTTTCAGATCCACAATTGCTAAGTGTGTTATGGTTCTGAAAAAGAAACAAATTCAATAGAATTGCTAAATAGACTACAATTATGTTGCTAGCACTCGAAATATAAGATTAGCAATAGCTGATGTCAGATCATTTGAAAAATTAAAAATGATCCCTATCTGAATTCAATGTTGTAATTTACTCTCCGTAGATATGAAGCATATGAGCTGTCTATAAATGACAGCCAAACAATTAGAATGAATTCTATTGTTGGACAGAATAGAATTCTATTCAGGAAAGCAGAAAGAAATGAGAATGGACAGAATGTATTTTTGTATTGAAGAAGGTGATTCATGGGCCTCTTCTGCGGCACATATGCGCCACCAAATCACTGCAAAGTAAGTTTGGATTCTCACTGAGTTTGAAATCAAGGCATTGATGTAAATTATGTTCATTCAATTTTATTTATTTATTAAAAATTAATCCAAAATATAAAAATAACTTTTCTTCAAATTTAGGCAATCCCCAGAATGGGTTCAGAACACTATATATCTATCTATATAAAGATAACTGTCATAATTAGGCAGAAGTAAACAAAAAAAAACCACTGAAAAAAATACCAAATATGGCAACAAAAACTCCTCACAATCCATGGTGTGACCATCACTGAAAAAACTCCACAAAACAACACACACACACACGAGCACACAGCCAGCGAGGCCACTTTACTTCCCCTCAGGGGCGGTCCTACAGGTAGGCCAAGTAAGCGGTCGCATAGGGCGCCATCCTGGCCCTGCCGATGTTCCTCAGGCAGCGCCGCAGCTGCCTGCTTTTGGGCCCTGGCCTTGTGCGCTCGATGCTGCTTTTGGGCATGCGCGGAGGTTTTTGGCAGGCGCAGTTGCTCCGGAGCTGAAGTTGAGCGCAGGAGCAACTGCACATGCGCGAAAACCTCCGCACATGCCCAGTAGCTCCCTTGTGCAGAAGCCTGTAAGCAAAGCATTCCCTATCGGGCAGGCAGGGAGTGCTTCCCCTCTCCCTTTGTCTCCGCCGTGCACGTGTTTGCGGGGAAGGAGAAAAGAATCAGTGAAGGAAGTGTAAGTGAAGGAATGAATGAAGGGCTTTCCTCCTCCTCCTCCTCTGTGACCTCTTCTCTCCCTCCTTCCTTTCTTCGGCTCTATTTCTGTCTAGACCTGAGGGGCCTGAGGCTATGAGGAGTTGTGGGAGTTGGAGTCCAAAACACCTAGAGGGAGGGAGGGAGGGCCCAAGTCTGCCCAGGCCGCGCTGCCTGTATTCGTCCTCATTTGAACATTTTGGCTGTTTTTCTATTTACATTTACATTGGGATCCTAATTTTGGACTTATGGGAGACTCCTATGAATAATGAGATGGGTGGTAGGTAATATATTCTCATTTTGATGCATTTACATTGCATTTCTTGTTGATTATTATACAGTTCTGCTTAATATTGTCATACAATATAATACAAATACAATAGAATAATGATATATTTTATATTACATGTAATATTACAAACAATATTGCAGTATAGTGGTATTGTACAAAATAGTAATATATAATATTTTATTTTACTTTATTTTGGGTTATTTGAGTTTTATAGGAGTAATGAAAATATTTAGTAGAGGATAATTTTATTTAAATAAATAATTTTATTTATTTTTTTATAATAATAATAATAATATAGAATGTTATATTATAATGTCAATATATTATAATATAATCATATTGTAATGTAGTATAATATAATTATGATATAATATAGTATGGGTATGGTATAGTATATTGTATATACATTGATACAATATAATACTACTAATGGTATTGTGATATTATAATTGTATATTTGATTTACATGGGGTGGCAAAAATAATGTTTTTTTGGGGCGCCAAAATAATGTTCGCTTACCATTTAAAACTACCTTAGACCGCCCCTGCTTCCCCTTCCCCTTTGCCTTCACAGTCCTTGGAAGGTGAGGCGGAAGAAGGAGAAGGGACCTAATGGCCAGAGTGAGCGGCATCAAAAGGAAGAGGAGCTTCTGGCCACCAGGGGGAGCTGTCTCACTCCTTCACTCCTTTTACACATTTCCTGAAGACGTATGGCCTCGTAAATCAGTTAAATTAGCCTCCCCACAACGTGGTACCTAAATTTCCTACTTGACAGATGCAACTGTCTTTCGGGTTGCAAAGGTCGACAACGAGCTACACAAATGGTCAAGCACTCACCCCGACCCGGGCAGGCCTCAAACTCATGACCTTCTGGTCAGTAGAGATCTTATGCAGCTGACTCCCAGCCAGTTGCGTCACATTCCCAGTTGGCATAATTCTGAATAGGAGTCTGTTCCACCCTCATTCTGTGAAAATAGCCCCTTTAAAATGTGCATACAAAGGTGTATTTCAAGACACATAATTACAGGAAACATTTCTGCATGGTATTCTACCCTAAACTAATCAGTTTTCATATGTTTATAGTAACCTAAGAACTGCCTGTAGGAGAAAGAATACATGAAAAAAAGAAAGTCCTTTTAAAAAAAATGAAAAAGAAAAAGCCTGGATTCAATCTGTGTCATTTTTATCCCAAATTATAACCCACAGGCAATAAAAAGATTTGAGACTCCCGAAGGAGGAAATGACTGTTGAATGTCATATGAGGATTAGGATTGGAATTAAGCAGCATTTTTACTCCAAAGAGATTTAGTTTCTGCTGTCTTTCTGGCAGCAGATAAGGACTTTAGGAAAGCTTTTGACAATTTTAGCTTTTTTTGCTATGGAACAGATTTCTTACGATTTTGGTGCAGTATTATCTGTGAAATCCAAAAGATACAGTCAGTCTTATTTGAATTTTCGCCCATGAGATGTAGATGAGGTATTGTGCTGCTTCAAAGTTCACTTTGAACAACACTGTTATGGAACAGAGACGTAAGCAGCCAAGTCCAGGAGTAAAAAGGGTAACAAAAGTTTATTAGCACAATAACTGGGAAGAGGACTAACAAAAAAGTAGCCAAAATCCAGCTTTAAAACCCACAAAAATCCCAGGAATGCCCCAAAAGAAAATGCTGTGGAGAGAAATCAAAACAAACACAAGACGTCCGTCTGCGTCATCCAACAGGGGGGTGTTCACGAAGAGAAGTCCAAAAGCCAGTCCAGAAGTCGTAAGGTAGGAGAAAGACAGATGGAAATGGAGGAGACTTTCCAGGGTCGTCAGGAGCTGAGTATACAGAAAGCACATAAATCACAGTCCCCATTAAACACAGCGTCTACCTCCCTCCATGTAATACGATACCAACACTCTGCAACTCACAGCAGTCACCGCAAAGGTCAAGAAGTACATGGCAGCAACTTAACAGAGAAGCAGACATTGAATCCCAAACCCCCCACCTTTTCCCAACATCAGCTAGAGCTGCCACAGCAGCTCACCCAAGGAACAAAGTGGAGAAGTAACCCATAACTCACAAGTAACTGGAACCAGGATCAAAGGTACACGAAGTCAGGAACACAGGATCATGAACCAGAATAGCAACTCTTTGACCACCGTAAGAGCCAAGTCAAATGCCCACTTCTTTTATAACACTAAACATCAGAATCATCTGAAGACCTGCCCTGCTCCAGAGCAACAGCTGCTTCATTCCTTGCAGCTGCTGAACTATGCACAGACCTCCAAGCTGTCCAACAATCTTGCTGTCTTAAAGTGTCCCACTTAGCTTCTGAATGTGTAGAAGGCCAATCCTGGTCCGTGTCAAAACCCAGGAAAGTACTATCACCAGAGTCTGCATTACATACATCTATCACTTCCTGAATTAATGACGGATCTAAGTCCGTATCATTCTCTTCTGACTGTAGTTCTGCATCCCCAGGAAACCCTTCAAAGGTGTCTGAATCTGTAGGATCCCTAAGTATGTGCTGGATCTTTCTCCTCTGTTCACTGCCTTCCAGGTTTGAGTCACTAGCAGCTCTTTTGATCCCAGCTGCAGGAGCCTGATCATCCAGAGCCTCGCCCAAATCCATGCGACTGTTTGATTCTATTGACTCAGCATCTTCCCCAATGCTACTAGCTGTAGTAGCTGAAGGCTCAATCACAACAAACACTCTTGGCCCATCACTACTTCTGGGCAATGTAGATCTCCCTGCCCATAGTATGGATCATATGTCGTGGGGATGTACAATTTTTTGTTAGTCATAGTAAGTATTATAAAATTCATTAAATGTGTACTTATAACACGTGGACATGGCCTGTGCCAAAAACTTAAGAACTGAAACTCACCCAATATTTTGTTTGAATTTTGTAAATCTTGACTTCCAAAGTCAGTTTCATTTTCCGCGCAAGGAAGCAAAGCAAAGCCCAAAAGGCTGACTTTCAGAAGATCAAGACCTTTTAGAAATTCCCAGCGATAAGATCTTTCACTTGACAGCAACCAGACGTAGGGCTTTTACAACCATTGCTCCATTGCTTGTAATGTTCATGTACGTTACAGCTGCTCAGTGCCCTGAGGAAGTGCCTTTAAGGCACAAAAACGGCCACATTCGGTGCCAGGAACTCCCTCCAAGCCATCGGCACGACACTGTCCCACATTGGGTTGGTCTTGTCCTTGCAGCTTTGTTCTATGGTTTCCAGGATTTCCTTTACCAGGCACCTTTCTCTTCATTTTTGCCCAACTGGGCACGGAATTACAATCACGGTTGCCAAGTTTACGTCCGCACGGAGCGGCTTCTTGGCTACACAGCGCCACTTCACCAGCTCGCCAATCCCTGCCTCTACAGCTTGCCCATCGGGGCACGAGATTACAATTGCGGCTTTCAAACTTGTTTCAACACGGAGCGGCTTTTCGGCTGCACAGCGACACTTCCACATCAGCTCGCCAGCCCCAGCGGATCTCCGCCCACACAGCTCCCCACAACTCTACGGAGAACGCTTCTGAGCTTTGAGCTTAAGGTAGTACCAGGGAGCGGGGTGCTTCTATACAAGGGGGATTTTCCTCTTCCGGCACGGGTGAGTTTTTCCATTCGAACCGCCCATGCCAACTGAACGCTGTGACTTACTCCTCCCGGGAACGTGTCTGGGCTGATCTCGCCACTTTAAATAACAATCTTTGTGCAGACCGAACTTCTCTATTGGATGCCCCAGGGGCAGAATATATCGTTGCTTTTGTATCGTTGCTAATGTGTTGACCTTTATATCTATATGTGCGGACCTCTCGATTGTGCAGACCTTCTAATGTGTACTTTGATTGTATGCTTTGCTGTGTAGACCTATATGTGTTCTGACCTTGCATAGCAGTGCTCAGTCCTCATATGATTAAGACTTGCTCTTTAAGTTGGCCTTTGCGTTGGTGCTTTTTACCTTGTCCTCCTTTTTCTGTGTGGTCTTCACTGGGAAAGAGCCCGAGAAAGCACAGAATTCTGGGGAAAGCAGTTTGGGAAGGTGAGGAGCCTCATGCCAGAGAATTGAAAAAGCCCTGCCCTAAACTACATTGCCCAGAATTCAGTTCAGCATCAGAAAGTCCCCGTGGGTTTAGAGCAGGGCTGTCCAACTGGCGGCCCTGGGGCCGTATACGGCCCCCAGCCCCTTCCCTCCGCCCCCCTAAGCTTTTTAATAAAAATAAAAATTGAAAAATAAAATAATTTTTTTAAAAAAAAAAACCTACTTCCGGGTTCGGAGCAAGTATCGTGAGAATATGCAATCCACACGGGATTTCGCTGTCGACGCGAGATCACGCCGGCGTTGACACCAAAATCCCGTGTGGATTGCGTATTCTCGTGATACTCTTCGGCTACTCTACTACTGGATCGCTGAGGCCCACAGACACGATTAGGACCTTCTTCGACTCAGTCGGTCGTTGCCTCTCTCATCGTCCGGGTACTCCTGGATCCTGTGCATTTGGAAAAGGTAGGCCGAAGGAGGGGGCTCCTCAGGGGGCTCCTCATTCCCTCTCCCCATCTCTCCTCATGTATTAAATATAAAATTAAATATATTTAAAGATGAAATAAGGGGAGATGGGATACATTAAGGGGGGAGGGGAGAATGGAATTAAATATATTTAATATTAAATAAAAATAATTTAATATCTTATCCCTGCATTTTATCTCAGTAAAAGATTATATTTGACTGTATGGGTGCCCCTTTTGAATGCCCACCCGGCATTTTATCTCAGTGAAAGATTATATTTGACTGTATGCATGCAGGGGCGGGGCGGGGTGGGGGCGGAGCCAGGGAGAGGGCAGAGCTGGGGGCAGGATGGGGTGGAGCCAAGGGCAGGGGCAGAGCCGGGGGCAGGGGCAGACCCTATGGCCCCCCAGGTCATCAGTGACCGGAATTCAGGCCCCTGGGCCGGTAGAAGTTGGACAGCCCTGGTTTAGAGGAAAGATCTGTCCCTCCATAGCAGCTACTAGCCAGAGTTCCAATAAATTGTTGAATCTGCAAAGAGCAGGACTGACTGATACTGACTGATACTTCTACTGAGTAAATCTGTGTGCTGGGCTGGCAAGAAATGCTTAAATGGAAATTCTATTGGTTAATATGAGAGACTTTCAATGAGATAGCTTTTGTGGCTTTAAAAATATTCATGTCTAAAATTTGAAACATTCCTTAAAATCAGTAAATATAGCTAGCTGCTCCGGGAATGTGGCGCAGCTGGCTAAGTGTCAGCTGCATAAGATCTCTCTGACCAGTAGGCCATGAGTTCGAGGGCTGCCGGGGTCGAGGTGGGTGCTCGACATTAAGTGTAGTCTGCTGTCAACTTTTACAACCCGAAAGACAGTTCATTTGTCAAGTAGTGTCACACCGCAGCATAGACCTGGTCCCGTAGAATCCAAACACACAACTCCAGCTGACAGAATAGTCTTTTATTGAAGCAAACAGCAAGCAATATGAGCAGTATAAATACATAAGAAGAGATATATCCAATCAATAGTCCAAGGAATAGTTCCAAAGGCAGTAGGTATGCTGCAGAGTCACTTAGTAAATCCAAAGCAGACAAATTTCAGGAGCAGATATAGTCCAAAGAATTTCCATAAATCCATTGCAGGCAAAGTTCAATAGCTGATAAAGTCCAAAGGGTTTCCAGGAAGAATCAAAGTCCAGACTTGAGTACTTGAGCTAAAATTCAGGAGACTCGAGAATACATGAGGCTAAATGCATGGGCTAAATGGCATTGAATGTTTGCCTGTATATGTGCATTGTGATCCGCCCCGAGTCCCCTGCGGGGTGAGAAGGGCGGAATATAAATGATGTAAATAAAATAAATGATGTAAATAAATAAAATCTTGGAAAGTCTGCATAGCTCACAATGCATAATCCATAGTGATGTGTGTGTGTGTGTGTGTGTGTGTGTGTATTTTACTAATGTGGGTTGAGAAATTTGCAAAGTGATACTCAGGGCAAGTTTACAGTCTAGCTATCTCTTTATCTGACAGTTGTTTCCAGAACTTGCTTTACAAACAATACAGAATCACTTCATTACTCACAATGCATCAATCATACTAATGGTTGATATTCCAGGGGAGTGCAGAAACGTATCTTGTTACAATAATGCTAAACTGTCTTGAGGTCAATTGCATAAATCCATGCTGTCTCTTCCTTGTAATTTTGTGATAATTTCTTTGTGATGTGTGTTGTCCTAGATGAAACTAAATGGAGAAACTTATATTCAGAAGGAACTACAATTATGGAAGAGTTTCTTAAATGGTTGGCTGTCACTGCATTGCAGGACAGGATGATTGTTCCATGGAGAAGCTGTGAAATATTGTTATTGTAACAAATGCTATATGAAAAATAAAAGGGTAGGTAAATGACAGCCATAATGATCATCCAAATAATGGGATAAACACATTGGGCAGTATGATAGTGTTGCTTTGTTAGTGCAAGCAGGAAGAAAGTGATACACATAGATCCAGTGTGGTGGGATTTGGTTGTCCTCAGGGCCGGTGGAAGCATTACGCCAACTACGCAGCCGCGTAGGGCGTCGCCACCTGGGAGGGGCGTCGTCACCTGGGAGGGGTGCCGCCACGCCGGCCTCACCGCCCGTCGCCCCACCAGCTGCGCCTCCGCAGCCGCTCCCACTGCCCGCTGCGCCCCGCTGCTGGAAGCGCCTCTGCAGCCGGCCCCGTCGCCCACGCACTGGCTCCAAAGCTGGAGGCGCTTTGGGGCCAGCACGCATGGGTGGAAATTTTTGTGCATGCCCAGAAGCTTCTAAGGCGCTACAGCGCCCCAGAAGCTTCTGCGCAAACACGAAAAATCTTTTTGCAACTAGGGGCGGACCTACCTATTCGGGGGGGTAAGCAACAAAAATATTTTGCACCCCCCCCCCCAGTGGCTCCAAGAGCGAGCCTCCCGCTCTGGAGCCCAGTGCGCATGCGCAAATCTCCATGCCCGTGCACTGGTTCCAAAGCGGGAGGCACGCTTTGGGGCCAGTACGCATGTGCAGAGATTTTTCGTGCTTGTGCAGAAGCTTCTGGGGCGCTGTAGCGCCTTAGAAGCTTCTGGGCATGCACAAAAAATTTCCACGCATGCGCACTGGCCCCAAGCGCGTCTCCCGCTTTGGAACCAGTGCGCTGGTGTGGAGATTTGTGCATGCGCACTGGGCTCCAGAGCGGGAGGCTCGCCTGGAGCCACTGGGGTGCAAATATTTTTGTTGCTTACCCCGGAATAGGTAGGTCCGCCCTAGTTGTCCTATCCAGTGGAGAAAGGTGGGTTGAAGCATCTGGGTCATGGCAAGGAAATGAAAGCTACCCATTGAGAAACAGTCCAGAATCAGACTGATGAAAGGATTGCTGGTGCCCAACACCCAGGTAGTTGTAGTGCACACACTTGTTGAACCAAGGTTGTATTCACACTAGAGAATTGTAGGAATCTGACAGCACATTAACTGCTATGGCTCAGTTCTACGGAATACTAAAATTTATAGTTTTGAGAGGTAACTTTCAGTATCAGAGAGCTCTGGTGCTACAGCAAATTACAAATCCCAATATTCCATAAGACAATGCCATAGCAGCTAAAATGGTATCCAACTACTGTACTACTGCAATGTGGATGGTCTCTAACGCAGTTACAGTTTAAATGCAAAAAGTCTGGCATTATTTTGTGCTGTTTCTCTCTCATTTGTGCTCATTTGTGCATTAATTATTACCGAATTGTATTATAGGTTGAGTATCCCTTATTCAAAATGCCTTGTACTAGTACTGTTTCGGATTTTTATTTATTTATTATTTTGGAATACGTGTATATTTGCACATGATGACATATCTTGAATATTTGGCCTCACGTCGAAATACAAAATTCATTTTTGTTTCATATACACCTTATACCTATAGGCCAGTGGTTTTTGACCTGTGGACCGTGGACCACAAGTGAGCTTCCTTCCTCTGTATTTATTTATTTTATTTCCACTCCTTTCACACCACCTGCCACTCCTTCCCTATTGCTGACCATGACATATGTTCTGTATCAGAAACTACAGCTGACATGGTTTATCTAATGCAATTTTCTGAATCAGCACCTTAAACCAAAAACTGATTCATAACCCTTTTGGTACTATTGTTGGAGAGTGGTCCCTGGTCAAGTAGCTTCTGGTCAAGTGGCTCCTGGTCAAAGTGGTCCATGGTCAAAGTGGTCCCTGGTTTTAAAAAAAGTTGGGAACCACTGATGTGGTTGTTCAAAATGCGACTGTTCAAAATGCGGTTGTTCAAAATGCGGCTGCTAGACTACTCACGAGAACACCCATGAGATATCACATAACACCAACCCTACGACGTCTACACTGGTGTTGCATCTCAGTCCAGAATGTGCCCCCAGACCACACACACACACAGGCGGTTCTAAAAACTACTTTTATTTAGAATAATATAGTCCAAAAAGAGTAAACGTATAAAGCAAAAGCAAGTCCCAAGGTAAAACTGGAAGGGTTTTCCAAAATGGAGTAAATCCCAAAGAAAGCAATCCAAAACGAAGGCAGGCTGCTCCAGTGGCCGTAAACAGGAACGTAGAGTCTAAGCAAACCGAAACAACGGCCAACAAGGTACTTGGAGCACCAGGGCAAAACCGCCCCAGCAATGGCTTGGAACTCAAGGGCTTGATGCAGAGATACGTTCACGCCAAACGTCGCTTCCAATCTATTGGATTTTCCCCAGAGTCAGTCTTAAAAGCAAATCTATCTTCTGCGAGTCCATTGCATCCCATGTTTTACATTCCAATCTCTCCGCCTCTCACAGATATTCGCCCTTCGATCAAAACTACCCTGCTCATTAGTCACACCAGGTGGACTATTATCTTGGTGGGGAAATTCCTCCCTAGTTCCCTCGGCCCCAGCTGGCAAAGGAGAAGGGCTCCTGTGAGAGTCAAGGTCGAACGAATTCTCACTTGTAGTTTCGAAGCTTACTTCCCTAGAATCTTCATTAACCCCTTCCTTTGGCCAATTCCCATGCAACCAAGTATTGTCCCATGATAGGTCTGCATCCATAGATGTGTCCACCTCAGGCCATTCATCCTCTTCATCCTGGGCCCAACCCTCTGGTACCAAGGGTACCTGACTTGGCCCACTAGGCTGGGGTGTCACACAAGTTGGAGGTGAGGCCACACTAGGAGGCGGGGGTGTCACACTAAGAGGCTGGGATACTACAACTGGCTACCAATCGAACATCGGGTTTATTATAAGATCCTGGTCTTGACCTTCAAGGTCCTTCACGGTCAGGGTCCATTATATCTCAGGGACCGCCTTTCCCCCTTTCACCACCAGCGGTCGCCACGACCAGCCCAAGAGAACCTTCTCTATTTTCCGGGCCCCAAGGAGGTACGCCTAGAATCTACAAGGTGTAGGGCTTTTTCAATCTCTGCCCCAACTCTGTGGAATTCCCTACCTCCATATGTAAGAGCCATGCCCGACCTACTTTTTGAAAAAATCAAGCACTCAAAACATGGCTCTTCGGCACAGCATTTAAATTGTCATTTGTATAAATTTGTTTATTCTGTCTTGTGTAAGTCGCCCAGAGCACTTCGGCTGAGGGCGACTCATGAAATAATGAAATGAAATGATGTAGCCTGAATATAATTTTATACACAATTTATATATATATATTTTTGCAAGAAAAATATGTATAAAACGTGTATAAAAATCCTGATCTATACTACAAAGCAAAGGTATCATTAGCCCAGCCACATTTGATGAATTGGGATTATGGAATATTTTGGATTTTTGAATTCTGGATAAGGGATGTTCACCCTGTCAATACAAGTAACTTGTTATATACAATGAGTTTACATTATTGTCTTTATCAAGATGTTTCTTGATCATTACAGTACATTGTAATGATCCGGCTTCCAACCCTGGATGGAGCGATACTTCGCCCGTCACCATCGGTTAAAAGCTTAGGAGTCACGCTTGACTCCCACCTGACGATGGAGAAACATATCTCCACCGTCAGCGGTATAGTGTTACACCATCTTCAGCAGGCGAAGAAGCTGGCTCCCTACTTGTCCCGCCATGACCTAGCCACAATGGTCCAAGCCACGGTCATCTCAAGACTGGACTACTGTAATGCTCTCTTCGTTGGCCTTCCTCTGTTGGTGATCCGGAAGCTGAAGCTGGTGCAGAACGCCGCAGCTCGGCTGGTGGCAGGTCTTCTATCTCGCTGTCACATCACGCCGGTTCTGCGGGGACTGCACTGGCTTCCAATAGAGCACCGGATTACCTTCAAAGTGCTGGTTTTAATCTTTAAGGCCTTGAATGGTCTGGGGACAGTGTACCTAAGGAACCGCCTCTCCCCTTATTGTCCCGTAAGACCACTGTGATCAGAGTCCCTGAACCTTCTTGTGGTGCCAAGCTGTAAAACCCTTCACCTGACCTCAACACGGAGGAGAGCCTTCAGTGTCATCGCTCCAGTACTTTGGCACACTCTTCCTCCTGCAATTCGCACGTTGTCTGACTTACTAGCCTTCCGGAAGGCTTGTAAGACCTTTCTGTTTGTACAGGCATTCGGTGTATCTAAGGGACCGCCTCTCCCCATATAGTCCTTCAAGACCACTGAGATCTGAGTCTTCGAACCTCCTGACCGTGCCGAGTCACACAGCCCTCAACGCAGAGGAGAGCCTTTGGCGCCATCGCTCCTGTATTATGGAACGCTCTACCTCCTTCAATCCGTGCGCTGCCCAATTTATTAGCCTTTCGTAAGGCCTGTAAAACCTTCTTGTTTACACAGGCATTTGGTTAGGGTTTCCACGATACGGTCATGGGTCACGGTAATATGTGGCGAGCGTGCGTCATTGCCTGGTTTTAATTATGGATGCAACTGCTGGCATCCTACTGTGTTTTAATTTGTTATTTGTGTATTGTGGTTTTATTGTGTTTTTACTGTGTTTGTAACTATTTGTAAGTCGCCCCGAGCCACTCGGGAGGGGCGACTAAGAAATTGAAATAATAAATAAATAAATAAATAGTCCATCAGTAATGATATAAGATCAACTCACACATTGTTTTGATTATTTTTTTTTAAAATATTACCTAAAAAGATACAGTACCACTTTTGAACAATTTCATTATCTGTCCTCATGCTCTAACAAACTAATTAAATGGACATTGCTAATGCTCCAGATGTTTAAATAAAGAGACTGATCTATTACGATTTTACTCCCAAGCAAGTCTGTTATAGTTAATGGAAGCGCTTCAGAGTAAGATAATTTTAAATAGTGGGCAAAAAGTTCTTGGAGAAGAAAAGGGGAGCATTTCATGAAAGTGTCCAATCATTTTGACTGTAAATACTGGATGTATTATATTTCCACTCTGTGGCAGTTAACAAAGAGGCAAGTGCTAACTCCGGTGCACCAGAAAGCATGTTTTGTACAAAAAAACTTTATCTGTGGTTAAAAGTGTTACAATGATGGATGATTTCCAATTTCCTCACATTCTTTCTTTGCTGCATTAACAAGGTTTTACTCTGTGCCCAACCTCTGTGTCATGTGGATTGTATTTCTTAGTCACACTGGAAAATGGTATATGAGATTTTGGAATTTTCTGCCAGTAATAAGTTGGATCAAAATGCCATCTGTGTCATGTTTCACTTTCAGTATCATGCTTTTGTATTTGATGGTAGGACATTTGTATAGCTTCTGATCTATCAAATCAAGGAGAATGGACTAGCCATGCATTTTAGATTTCCAGTTACTTAGTTTCTGACCAAATTTTTACCTCATGGTCAGGCCAGGATTATCCATAAGGCCAACCTAGGCCATGCACATACGATACGTTCCTCTAGCTAATACACAACGCTATCCCATACACTTTTAAAGGGGCAGACCGGTATGTTGCATAAATCACAATACGCTTGATACCAAAAAATCTCAAAATGTAATATCATATAACATATAACATATGGCTCTATGTCGAACCAATCTCACTTACAGTGCAATGTGTTAACATATATAATCGAGCACAGTTAGTTATATAGCCCTTACAGACAATCATCGGGCATCAAGGCGCAAACATCCAGTCTGTGTACCCCTATGGGTAATCCGGAGCCAATTCACTCACGGATTGGGGACCGAGTCGATTCCAGCCCGGGAGGACATTTGCATGAGCGATTTGTAGAAAGAAGCGCTAACGTGCTACCTTCCGTTTGGACCCTGAGTCTAGAGTTGATGACCATAATACCGGGGAGGAGTGGCTAAAAGACCCCAGCGCCCTGAGGAAGCGTGGTAAACGCGAAACGGCCTTCTGGCATCGTTACCTCTTGCCGTAGGCGCCTGCCCATCGAGCAGTTGCCAGCTCGCCCTACTCCGAAGGCTCCCCCGTCGACTCAGTCCCCAATCCGTGAGTGAATTGGCATGATATTACATTTTGATATTTTTTGCTATCAAGCGTATTGTGATTTATGCAACATACCGGTCTGTCCCTTTAAAAGTGTATGGGATAGCGTTGTGTATTAGCAACCTAGGCCATGGCCTAGGGGTGCAAGCCGGGGGGGGGGGGTGTGTGCAGATCATGGACCCAAAAATGTTGAAACAAATAAAAACGCAATGCGCATGGAGATGAGGAAGGAAGGATACCGGAGGTCCTCCTTTTCGGTGCCACCCCTGCCCCTTCCTGAATACCAGCTCCTACCTCTGCTATTGTTGCACAAACGGCGTATGTGCAGGGGCTCTCTACACTGGCGTTGACGTTGACAGGAGGAACAATTAACTCCCTCGATGCCGACAGCATCCACTTGCTGGCTCCTGTAGTGCAAGTACAGAAAACTCCATTGCGCATTCTGCGCATGCCCTAACACCATGAAAGCTGGTATTCCTCCTCCAACACAAGGAGGAGACTCCTCCTTACTGGAGAGAGAAGCGCAACTGCTGGCTACGGCACATGCGCAAACCCCAGTACAGGAGAGAAGCCCCCTGGTATCAAGGAGAAGCGCCACAAGCCCTGGTATCAAGGAGAAAGGAAATTTTCAAATGTTTATTTATAGAGTTCAATATATATTCTTCCCAAATGGGGATGTGGAATTCACAGATGCAATATCTCACTTCAAAAATAATACTAATCGAACAGTCACTTCCGGAAAAAATATATTTCAATAATCATATTCTATCCAAATGTATGTAGTAATTATAATCCGAGTGTGTACTGCTCTCTAGGTCGACGGACTTAATATCAAAAGGCCTCGCCGTTTCGCCAGGTGCCCCCAGCTTCATCGGGACCTCACATATTTATATACTTTCAAAATGATAATTCCACTGGTCCAAACAATCAATTTCTTATTTCATATATACATTTTATGTGGACGCAGCCACTACTCCATGATGTAGTCAAAGGTCCCGATGAAGCTGGGGGCACCTGGTGAAACGGCGAGGCCTTTTGATATTAAGTCCATCGACCTAGAGAGCAGTACACTCCGGATTATAATTACTACATACATTTGGATAGAATATGATTATTGAAATATATTTTTTTCCAGAAGTGACTGTTCGATTATTATTATTTTTGAAGTGAGATATTGCATCTGTGAATTCCACATCCCCATTTGGGAATAATATATATTGAACTCTATAAATAAACATTTTGAAAATTTCCTTTACTTCGTTTGGATATTAATACCCCGCACCGCTTTTGTTTTCTCTGGGGTTACTACCAGGACACCCTCCTTTGCTTCTATTTATCAAGGAGAAGCGCGGCATCGGTACAGCTGCTGACTACAACACATGCGCAATTCCCGATGCCAGGTAGGAGCCAAGTGCCTCAAGCCCTGGCATCGGGGAGGAGACTCCTCCCCCCATGCCTGTATCCATTGTGCCTGCCGAGAGGGAAACTCTTGTGGCAGACCTAGTGGGGCCACACCGGGAGAGCTGGATACAGGGTCCTAAGGGGGATGAGTGGATGAAAGGAGGGGGGGGGGGGTGGTAGACGTTGGCTTAAAGGGGGCGTAATTCCAAAGTGTGGCCTAGGGCACAAAAAGGTGTTAATCCAGGCCTGATCATGGTTCCATACTGAACCTCTATCCTCACTGCACAGACATTGTGTATATTTGCCAATATACCTTCTTATTATCCCATTGTGTAATTAGGAATATATTTCTGATATTGAGCACTGGATTACTTTCAAGGTGTTGGTTTTGACCTTTAAGGCCTTATATGATCTGGGGCCGGTGTACCTGAGGGCCCGCCTCACCCCCATCAACCCCAGAGATCACTTCGGTCGGAAGACCAAAATTTGCTTGAAGTCCCCAGCATCCGGACTTTTCATTTGTCGGCAACCAGACGCAGAGCCTTCACGATCGTGGCTCCAAATTTGTGGAATGCTTTACCGGCAGAAACACGAGCCATCCGTGTAAAACATTCCTTTTCCAGCAAGCCTTCGGTTTCTGCTGATTGGGGTTCTGTTGTTCTTATATTTTTAAATTGTGTTTATGTATATTGTTTCTGGTAGTTTTGTAAACCGCTCCGAGGCTTCGGGGAGTGGCAATATACAAGTCGAAACAATAAATAAATAAATAAATAAAATTTATATCCCGTCTCTTCTCTACCCTGAAAGGGGGACTCAGGACGGCTTACATAGGCAGCTATTTCATGCCGTTACATGAACAATTAATACAATAACCATTAAACATAACCATTAACCATTCAAATGCATAACAGACATAAAATACATAAGCCTTTGATTAAACAGTATAAAACCTTAATTACCAATAAAACTGTATCCTCATGCAAATCATCTTTCCAGTCAATTTCAACCAAGGTGCTGCTTTATGTCTGCTGGTCCCACAACCACGATTTTACTTTCTTCCTGAAAGCCAGGAGGGATGGGGTTGATCGTATCTCATTTGGAAGAGGGTTCCACAGGTGGGGGGGGGGGGCCCTGAGAAGGCCCGGTCCCTCGTCCCCACCAGCCGAATTTGCAATGTTGGCGGGGGCAAGAGCAGAGCCTCGCCGGATGATCTTCAGTTATGATGTGGGACATAGAGGCAGATACGTTCAGACAAGTAAGCTGGGCCAGAACCGTATAGAGCTTTATAGGTCAAAATCTGCACTTTGAACTGAGCTCGGAAGTGAACAGGCGGCCAGTGCAGCCGACACAACAGGGGGTGGTATTCTCCTGTAAGTAGCTCCTGCTAGTAACCTGGCTGCCGCCCATTGGACTAACTGCAGTTTCTGCACCATCTTTAAAGGCAGCCCCATGTACAGTGTGTTGCAGTAATCTATATGGAATGTGACCAGAGCATGGACCACCATAGCCAGATCAGACTCCCCAAGGTACGGGTGCAGCGGGTGCATAAGCTTTAAGTGTGCAAAAGCTCCCCTGGCCACCGCCGAAACCGGGTTCAGCAATGAATCCAGGATCACTCCCGAGCTGCGAACCTGCGTCTTCAGGGAGAGTGTAACCCCATCCAACACAAGCTGTCACCATATGCCCTGTTCGGCCTTTCGACTGACCAGGAGGACCTCTGTCTTGTCTGGATTCAATTTCAATTTGTTAGCCCTCATCCAGTCCGACACAGCAGCCAAGCACCGGTTCAAAGTCTGGACAGCCTCCTTAGTAACAGGTGGGAAGGAGTGACAGATCTGGACATCATCTGCGTACAGATAACACCGTACTCCGAAACTCCGGATGATCTCCCCCAGCGGCTTCATGTATAGTTAAATAACATCGGGGACAGTACTGAACCCTGATGGACTCCACAAGACAACGGTTGCGGAGTCGAACAGGTGTCACCCAGTAACATCTTCTGGGACCGACCCTCCAGGAAGGACTGGAGCCACTGCAAAGCAGTACCCCCAAGTCCCATTTCTGCGAGGTGTCCCAGAAGGATACCGTGGTCAACGGTATCGAAGGCCGCTGAGAGGTCCAGCAGAACCAACAGGGACACACTCCCCCTGTCTAGCTCCCGGCGTAGATCATCTACTAAGGCGACCAAGAGTGTCTCCATACCATGTCCTGGCCTGAAGCCAGACTGTGCCAGATCTAGATAATCAATGTCTAACAAGAACCCCTTGAGTTGCAAAGCCACCACACGTTCTATGACTTTGTCCAAGTAGGGAAGATTGGAAACTGGCCGATAGTTGACTAACTGAGTGGGGTCCAGTGATGGTTTTTTCAACAGCGGTTTTGTAACAGCTTGTTAACGCTGGCTGGAATCTTGACCTCCTGTAAGGAGGCATTAACCACCACCTTCACCCACTTTGCCAAACTCGCCTCTGGCTTCCTTTACCAGCCAGGATGGGCAGTGACTATTTCTTTTCTTTCTTTATGCCAGTGAATAAAGTGGTATACTGAAGACCTTGATAAATATCTATGTACTAAAATAATTTAAGAACGGAATGGTGATCTAAGACATAGGTAAATCCACTTCGTTCAAAATTCTACTTTTTTGGGACTACAAATTGTAGACTGAGAAAACAAGAGCCATCTATTAGAGCCCATCTTCCAGGCCACATAATACAGGGCTAGTCCAGAGTGGCAATTATCCAGCCTATTTATTTATTCATTTATTTACTTCATTTCTATTCCGCCTTTCTCACCCCGCAGGAGACTCAGGGCGGATTACAATATACATATTACATTTAGACACACAAACACACAAGACAGACAGAGGCAATTTTTTAACATCTGGCCACCAGGGGGAGCTGTCACACTCCTTCATTCCTCAGCGTGTTTCCTGGAGATCTTTTTATGGCCTCATAAATCAGTTGAAATTAGAAGAGCAGTGATATAGTAGCAGACTGTATCTCCATAGTTATTTTACTGTAACCTTAAGAAACATGCCTCTGAGTAGATATTGTAACCACCGAAGCTTTTGAACTCTGAAACCTCTACGCTTAAACTACTGTTTGAATAAATTTCGTAGTTCTTTGATAAAAATTAAAATAAATCACTGGAATTTGCCTCCCCACTAAGAGGTACCTTTAATTTCCTAATTGACAGATGCAACTATCTTTCGGGTTGCAAAGGTCAACAACAGGCTACACAATAGGTCAAGAGCCCACCTCGACCCGGGCAGGCCTCAAACTCATGACCTTCTGGTCAGTAGAGATTTTATGCAGCTGACACCCAGCCAGCTGCACTACATTCCCGGTAGCCTAGCCTTGAGGGTAGTTTCTAGGCATGGTTTAGAACCCAAAAATAGGAAATCGAAAATCTAAATGGGGGATTTTTTTGATTAGTAATAGAAAGACTTACAAAAAAATTTCCAAAATTTTCTAAAATGTAACGTAATTACTAACGAAATTAGTTAGTAGTTCGTATGCCAGCGCATGCGCATTCCAGATGGTTTTGGCCTACAACTCCCAGAAATCCTAACAGCTGGTAAATTGGCTGGGATTTCTGGGAGTTGTAGGCCAAAACTTGAATAAATCACACTGAATTCTAGATGGGACTCTCCAAATAGGAAGGAGGGAGGGAAGGAGGGAGGGAGGGGGTATTCTATTCTTGGAAGCAGCAAAAGGAGGAGGAGCCCCCCCCCCTCGCTCCTCGCTGCCTCTCTCTCACCCCAATCCTGAGGGAGCGAGGGCCCAAGTTTGCCCAGGCTGAGAGGAAAAGGAAGAGGCCTGAGGCTGTGAGGAATGGTGTGAGTTGAAGTCCAAAACACCTGGAGGGCTGAAGTTGGCCCATGCGATGGGGCAAGACAGAGCAACGGGGAAGAGAAGGGAGGGGGGAGAAGCCACCAGGAAAGAGGAGGGGGCAGAGAAGCATGTGAGAGAGTGCAGGGAGAAAAAGGAGGAGAAGCGTGTGTGTGTGTGAAGTTGGCCCGTGCGGTGGGGCAAGATAGAGAGTCCCCGCAGAAGACAAGAGCCCGAAAGCCAAGCCCAAGCTGGCCAAGAGCACCAAGGCCAAGACGACCAAGGCGGCGCCCAGAAGGAAGTGAGTCAGCCCGCTCTTCCTCAAGACCCCAAACCACCGCCACCACGAGGAAGAGAGAGCAGAGGGGGGGAGAGGGAGGAGAAGCATGGAGGACTACACTTTCCAGAATGCCTAGCAGCAGCGTCACTTCCAGTTCCCCATAGAAATGCGGGAAAAAGAAGAAGAAGATGAATGTAGGCGGGAAGGAAATGAGGGGGAGAAGACAGGGAGAAGTGAGTAGTACAATAATTAAGAATTAATAACGATCATAACGCAAATTGTTGGCCTCAAGGACTGTAAAAGAAAGTCTACTTCCTGGTTAGCTGCCGTGATGCGTATAAACTAGAAAGTCCCATTACATACGAATCACTTACGATTTCTTTTAATTTTCATAACTTTTTTCTCATGTCTAGTAGTTACACCACCTGTCTCCATCCCATTGAGGTGGAAGGATGGAGTCCCAACCACCCAGCTGGTCCAAACATAGTTCAGCCCTACTGGACAGCCACCCTTATTCCTCCTTTCCCCCTTTACCCCCAGGCCATGCAAGTATCTTCACTAGCATCAGAAGAGGCACCTGGCAACATATAGGAGCTCTCCAGAGCTCCTTGGCTATTCGCATTGCAGCAAAGAACAAAAAATTCAAGTGCCATCCTCTTCATGTTTATTAAGTAGCAGGTTTCACCAAATATCATAGAATTTGGAAATAAGCAGTTTAGTAGAGATATTGAAATATGTCTACATAAAATTGTAATTGCATAAGTTCTTTAACTGTAAGCAATGCACTCTTAGACATGTTTGATCATGGAAAACATATTTCGCAGACCGCAAGGAGTGGAATACCATGCAACTGAAAAAAGGGGGAAAAAAACCCTGATGTTCATATGTAGCTGGCCAAGCTTTAATTTAAATCTCGACTGGACATTTTTCAATTTAGTAGCACAATAAATACAAAGAAAAAAAATGAAAGGCCATCAGTAACATGTCAAATATATCCTGCTAAGTTTGCACACTAGAAGATTGCTTTCTGGTTACAGTATAAATAGCTGGACCCATTGTAAGAATCGGAGCTTGGGAAAATTGCTTTTTAGATGTAAATCCTCAGAACCGGCTAGGAGATCCTACGATTTATAACCCCAAAAGCAAATTTCTGGGCTCTGATTGGTCATGTGGATGAAGCGATTCTAAAGGTTATCAAGTCTTACATGTTCTGGTTAGAAGTTCTTTCTCCAAGATGGAGATGCTCATGAAAGTTAGGCAGACATTTGTGGAAAAGACATATTTTGAACAGCTATTAATAATGTTGAATTTGCATACTGTACGAGGGCGGGTCAATAAGTCCGTGACTTTTTGAAATTCCTGCCTCTTAACTGAAAGGGCAACACTGCTCCTGTCAAAAGGCACCTGTCAGTTGACTCCTGTCAAAATTGGAACAAGTTGCATCATTTAGTTTGTGTTTGACAGCCATTGATAGCAGGTTACCGCCTGACTTGAGGAGAAAATGGAATGAAGTGAATTTCCTGTGCTCATTAAGCATTATTTTTTGCGGAAAAAAAACATCACTCAAACCAAGGCTAAGCTTGATAAATACTATGGGGACTCTGCACCATCAATTTCAATGGTAAAGAAGTGGTTGACTGAATTTCGTTGTGGCCGTACAAGCACGGAAGATGCCCGATGTTCTGGACGCCCAGTTGAGGTCTCTACACCCAAAACAATTGAAAAAAATTCACGATATGGTGTTGGCCGATCGGAGATTGAAAGTGCGAGAGATTGTGGAAGCCATAGGCATCTCACATGGCTCAGTGGTTTCAATTTTAAATGATCACTTGGGTATGAGAAAGCTTTCCATAAGAACATAAGAACATAAGAAGAGCCATGCTGAATCGGGCCTCAGCCCATCTAGTCCAGCATTCTGTGTCACACAGTGGCCCACTAGTTGTACACAGGGATCTCTAGCAGAAAGAAGGGCAAAACCCTCACCTGCTCCTGACCCCCCACAACCAGTACCCGGGGAAAATCCTGCCTGCCCCCATCAACACAGAGGTGGCACTTGGATGTCCATTTCAGTAGCTACTGATTCCCTTGGTATCCATGAATCTGTCTAATCCTGCCTTGAAGCTGTCCAGGCTGACCGCTGTCACAACCTCTTTCCACAAGATGGGTGCCGCGTTGGCTCACAATCGACCACAAATGCAATTATGTGACAATTTTGCAGGAGTGTTTGGTGTTGTTCAACCACAATATGGACGAGTTTTTGCGCCATTTCGTAACCATGGACGAAACGTGGATCCACCACAACACACCATTGACCAAACAGCAGTCAGAACGGTGGGTTTTTCAGGGTGAATCGGCGCCAAAGAAGGCCAAGGTGGGTTTGTCAGCCAGTAAGGTCATGGCAACCGTGTTTTGGGATGCACATGGTATAATCCAGATTGACTACCTTCAAAAGAGTAAAACAATCAATGGTGAATATTATGCCAACTTATTGGGTTGATTCAATGAGGATTTTGGGGGGACGGGATCCGACTGCATTTGGCCAAGAAAAAAGTTCTTTTGTACCAGGACAATGCAAAGGTGCACACATGTTCAGTTGCCATGGCAACAATCCATGAATTGGGATACGAATTGCTCCCTCATCCGCCCTATTCTCCGGGTTTAGCCCCGAGTGACTATTTCTTGTTTCCAAACCTGAAGAAATGGCTCGGCGGAAAGAGATTTGACTCCAACCATGAAATCATCTCACAAACAAATACCTATTTTGATGACCTCGACAGATCTTATTTTTTGGAAGGGATAAAAAAAAATTGGAGAAACGTTGGACAAAGTGCATAGAGCTCAAAGGAGACGACGTAGAAAAATAAAATGATTTTTTTGCCAAAAACCTGTGTTTCATTCAAGAAGTCACGGACTTATTGACCCGCCCTTGTATTCACAATTTCCTAACAAAATTTAGGCAGACATTTGTGGAAAATAAATATTTTGGACAGCTATTCATAATGTTGAATTTGCATGCTGTACCTATTCACAGACATCCCCTCTAAACTGTATTATGGTAATTTCTGTTATATATTGGCAGGGTTAAGAGATAATTTGATCATGTCAACTCTAATGGTTTTTCTACTTTAGTAGTAGCCCAGTCCCTCTTGACACCTTGTGTGCTTCTCTCACCTTTGCATTACCTGCTGGAAGGCAATCATGTCTGCTGTCTGCAGAATGACCATGATAACTTCAAGTCCATTGCTAGAAACAATGGAGCTAGATGTAGAATCATAGCATCATAGAGTTGAAAGAGACCTCGTAGGCCAGGGCTGTCCAACTGGCGGCCCTGGGGCCGGATCCGGCCCCCCAGCCTGTTGGGCACGGCCCCAGCTATGCCCCCAGCCGCCATTTTAAAAAAAATTTAAAAATCTAATTTTTTTATTTAAAAAATGGCGGCCGGGGGGGAGGAGGAGGCGGGGCAGGGAGGAGGAAGAGAGCTAGCTCCTCCTCCCTGCACCGCCCCCTCCATCCCTCTCTCCGCGCCGCCGATTGCATCGGTGCCAGTGAGAGAGGGACAAGGGGTGGTACAAGAAGGAGGAAGAGGACTCGCTCCAACTCCCTGCACCGCCCTCTTCTTCCCTCTCTCGCCGGCCCCGATGCCTTGCAAGGGAGGGGGGTCCCCCGGCGTCACCCCCTCCCTTGCAAAGCATCGCAGCTGCTGAAGCCAGCGCCGGCTTCTGCGGCTGCCGGGATGCTTTGCAAGAGAGGGGGGTTCCCGGCGGCACCCCCTCCCTTGCAAAGCATCGCAGCAGCCGCCGAAGCCAGCGCCCGGCTTCTGCGGCTGCCGGGATGCTTTGCAGGGAGGGGGTCCCGGCACCCCTCCCTTCCAAGGCATCCCGGCAGCAGCTGAAGCCGCGAAACCGCCAGCTTCATCTGTGGCTAGGATGCCTTGGAAGGGAGGGGTGCCGCGTGGCTCCTCCCTCTCTCCCAAAGCTTCCCGGCAGCCGGGGGCAGGGCTGGGGGCGTGGCCAGGGGCGGGGCGGGGCCAGGGGCGGGGCCGGGCGCCCCCCCAGGTCATCAGTGACCTGGAATCCGGCCCTTGGCCGGTTAGAAGTTGGACAGCACTATCGTAGGCCATCCAGTCCAACCCCCTGCCAAGAAGCAGGAAAAATCACATTCAGGAAAATCACATGTAGCTCCAGATCAAATAAGCTATCATCATGAAAGAGTGAACGCACTCAGTCCGTTCTCTGAAATGATTCACACAACCTCACCACGTGCAGTCTTAATCGTAGTACAGACCCTGGGAGGAAAATATATGCCCAGAGTTAATAGACGTTATAATGGGGGTGTCAAGGAACTCTGCTGGAAATAAATACAGCCTTATATTGTTTCATGTGTTGTATTCTTGTTGATGTTTGTTAGCTGTTTCTATAGTAACTAACCAATTGTCCCTATTCTCTAAATGGAAAGGACAACACGGGGACAGATAACAGCAAAATTACGCTGAGGTTACACCTGTTAGGAGTAATGCTCTAATGTGCCCGCAGGCTTTCTTTTTGCATAATTGTAAAGCCACATTGGGAATAAAACTAGCTGTGTCATAATGCAGTACGTTTGTTTGCTATATGTACCCTGGTGTTACAGTAGTGTCCCATATAGTAAAAATAGCAAATAGCAAATGTATAGATGCCAGAGAGTCAGCTGCATAAGATCTCTAATGACCAGAAGGTCATGAGTTCGAGGCCTGCCTGGGTCGGGGTGAGTTCTCGACCAATTGTGTAGCTCGTTTTCTGTCTATATATGTAGTATGTCTATGGCATTGAATGTTTGCCTGTACCGGGAATGTGGCGCAGCTGGCTAAGTTTTCAAACACGCTATGAAAGCTAGCAAAGAATAAAGAGTATGCAAAATTGTGTCTTTCACTTTTTTATATATAAAAGTATCAAAGTATACCATTCAGGTATGGTGCAAGGTGTAGGTATATTTCACTATATAATTTCACAGTGTTCACATAATACATTCACATTTGTGACCATATATCAATCATTCATAGTATGCATATAACAATATCACAAAGTGGATATCACAGTGTTAATATCACATAAATTCTAAAGCAAGGTACTGGTGTAACTATAACAGAACCAACAGTATAAACCTGTATTTCCACCGTAGGGTAAGTTCACTCCTAATGTTAGCATGTAGTGTGGCTGGGAAGATCCCTGGATGTAAACAATAAACTGCTTCACCGCCTGGGAAGCAAACGCCGCTTGGCTGGAGTTCAGTATAGCTGCTAAATGCTGGGCGTCTGTCCTCCGCTGGGGTGGCAGAATGGGGTGGGCGAGGCGGCTGTGGGTCTGTGGATCCAGAGATGTTCGAGGAGTCCCCCGCGGTTCGCCTGACCGTTTACTGTGCAGAGCTCGAACCGTTTCGGGGGGGGCTCCTGGGTGGTGGATGGAGCCCGCGGCTTCTTCAGAGGCTGCACCGGCGTTCGCCACATTGGCATGTACCCGCTGAGGAGGCTTGCGTTGCTGCAGGAGGAATATTTTCACATCCAGTCCATGGTGAGCAAGCTTGACCAGTAGGTCATGAGTTCGAGGCCTGCCCGGGTCGAGGTGGATTCTCGACCTTAAGTGTAGCCTGCTGCCGACCTTTGCAGCCAGAAAGACAGTTACATTTGTCAAGTAGGAGATAAAGGTACCACATTAAAGTGGGGAGACGAATTTTGACTGATTTATGAGGCCATAAAGAATCGCGGAGGAATGCGGAAGAAACAACAAGGGACGCTGGAAGGGAACGCTGAGAGAGATGAGGAGTGGTGGCCAGAAAGTTTACCTCTGTTTGTCAATATATGTATATGTCAAAATGTATGTACTGTACTATGATAAATGTCACATGTTTATATGAATATGTTGAACTGCAGGGATTGTCTGCAAGTATGTGTACTGTAATCCGCTCTGAGTCCCCTTCGGGGTGAGAAGAGCGGAATATAAATAAAGTAAATAAATAAATAAATAAATAAATATGTGCATTGTGATCCACCCTGAGTCCCCTGCGGGATGAGAAGGGCGGAATATAAATGATGTAAATAAATAAATCTTGTTTTTTGTGTCAGGATTTTCCGCTTGGAAATTCTTGTGTTCTTTTGTGCATTTTATTTCCTATCCCATTAGAAATGGACTGAAAAGTCAATAAATTTCTCATTATGTCGAATTTTACTTATATTCAACTAGATTCTGTTTGGCTCAAGCCTATAACCAGGAGACGCTTGGGCCACCCCCAAATCTCTCTGGCTTCTTCTCTCAATGCAGGATATCTTCTGCTACCTACAAAAGGAGAACGAGGAGTGTGTCAGGCTAAACTATTTATGATGGGAGTTCCAGATAGCATTATAATTGCATACCTAAGAGCTTCCCTTTTGAGCAGAGCCACTCCTTTGCTGCTGCGCCTTTACCATATTCTCACACGTCAGCAAAGGCAAATCTGTGCTTAAGTCCGTTCAGCAGTTCACCTACCTGGGAAGCATCATCTCTTCAGACGCCAAGATTGATAAAGAGATAGATCACAGGTTAGAAAAGGCATAGAGTGCATTTGGAAGGCTTTACAAAAGAGTCTGGAGCAACAAGCACCTGAGGCAAAGCACCAAAATCAGTGTGTACAGAGCTATCGTACTGTCTATTCTCCTCTATGGATCTGAAACATGGGTCACCTATGGTCAACACCTATGACTCCTTGAACGCTTTCATCAGCGCTGTCTTTGCACAATCCTAAATATACACTGGACCGACTATGTCAGTGCTTCCCAACCTTTTTTGAGCCGCGGCACACTTTTTACATTTGCAAAGTCCTGGGGCACACCACCAACCAAAATGACACAAAATGACACTCTAACACAGTAATACGTATAGTTAATATGCTTTTAAAATGTATTTATACACTCAGTGTGAAACCTGGACCTGTTTCGATGAACTCAACATAGATATCCTGGCAGGAATGGCAGAAAGACACAAACTTCCCACACAGAACGCCCATAACCAAGAGAAAATGCTAAAAGGGTTTGGTGGGCATTGACCTTGAGTTTTGGAGTTGTACTTCACCTATATCCAGAGAGCACTGTGGACTTAAACAATGTTGGATCAGGAGCAAACTTGGCATGGAACTCAATATGCCCAAATATGAATGCAGATGGAGTTCAGGGGAAATACACCTTGACATTTGGGAGTTGTAGTTGCTGGGATTTATAGTTCCCCTACAATCAAAGAGCATTCTGAACCCCACCAATGATAGAACTGGGCCAAACTTCCCACACAGAACCCCCAGGAGGCAAGAGGAGGTCTCTACTTGGGGAAAGGGAGGCGGGCCTTCCCAATGCATGGAGAGGGAGAGACCAAGTAGACAACGGGTGGGGAGGGGGGGTGTTTTTAATTTTTTGCCTTTATCGAGGTAGGTTTCTTAGGGTTTTTATACTTCAACACACTAGACTCCCCCCCCCCCCCCCCCCTTTTCTGGAGGTTCCAATTTCCCACGGCACACCTGATGATCGCTCACGGCACACTAGTGTGCCTTGGCACACTGGTTGGGAAACACTGGACTATGTGACGAATGTTGCTGTCCTTGAGCAAGCAGGGATCACCAGCATTGAGGCCATGCTATTGAGAACACAGCTGCGCTGGGCAGGGCACATCTCTAGGATGGAGGACCCCCACTCTACAGTGAACTCGCCACAGGTCAGCGCAAGAAAGGCACCCCCAAAAGAGATATAAGGACTCCCTGAAACAACATTTCAGGCTCGGCCAGATTGATCCCCAACAGTGGTCCACCCTGGCCTCACATCGGGAGGCATGGAGACGCACTATCCACAATGCTGCGGCCTCTTTCGAGAAGACACGCCGAACGGGTCTCAAAGAGCAACGACAATGCAGAAAGAACCACAACTTGGAAACAACATCACCCAAGGAGACTTGCTGCTGTTCTTTCTGCAACTGGACTTGCCTATCTCGGATTGGCCTTTTTAGTCATCAACACACTTGTAAAAAGCGTGGGATGAGTCCTTCCTAAGTATCTTCGTTCGCGAAGTAATGCCGAGAAATACTCGGCCTAATGTGGGTTGCTTTCCAGAAGATGTGGAGAAAGCAGAGAAGTGTAGGCTTCTAAAACATTTGCTGTTGGTGCAACTGGAGATGGCAAGTGAAGAAGTATTGGAAACCAGAAAGAGGGGAGCTCTAGATATCAACTGTGGCCAACATCTCTGTCTTCTGCAGGTACCCTCTGATGCCAATGTGAGCAGTATCTGCTTATTCTGGCTCAGTGTCCTGGCCCCATCTCCATTAATATATTTTATGAGGATCCAAAGTTAATCATTCCCCTATAGCAGTCTTTCTCAACCAGTGTGCCGTGGCACACTAGTGTGCTGTGACAGACCTCCTGCTGTGCCGTGAGAAAAGCTCTCTGCCCCCCTTCCTCCCCCCAAGAGGGTCTACCCAAGCAAACCTTTTGTATTGTTATCCCAATAACCCCATTAATGTGGGATATAATGAGCATGGTGATCAGATCATGATATGAATAAACATAACAGTTTAAATAATGTACCAGTAAGGCCTTCTCACGGACCACCCTGAGAATTTCGGGGGGGGGGGCTGAAGCCCCCTTAGCCCCGCCCCCCTGGCTACATGCCTGACTCCCACCATGACTCTCGCCCCTCGCTCGCTGAAGCCGCGTGGAGGAGGAGACCTGCCCATTGAAGCCTGTCCACCGCTCATGCTCCTCCTCTCTAGGAGAGCTTAAGCTGAGGGGAGGGGGCGGGGCATGGCGGGGCCTGGCTCTGCCCCCTCCCCCAGCTTCGGCACTCCCAGCAGCTGCTCCAGCCTTGAGCGGACAGTGCCAAGCCAGCATTGTGCTGGCTCTGGCACCGCTGGCTTGGCACTGCCCCCTCAAGGCTGGAGCAGCTGCTGGGAGAGGTGAAGCCGAGGATAGGGGGCGGGGCATGGCGCAGCCTGGCTCCGCCCCCTCCCCAGCTTTGGCACTCCCAGCAGCTGCTCCCAGCAGGCCACCAACCCCAGCCGTTCTTTACTGTGTTAGAGTGTCATTTTGTGTCATTTTGGTTGGTGGTGTGCCCCCGGATTTTTTTAATGTTAAAAGTGTGCCGCGGCTTTAAAAAGGTTGGGAAACACTGCCCTATAGCAAGCACCTTATGTCTTGCACCCTCTCCGTTGGCGCCCCTTGTTGTCCAATTTTATTGCAGAGAAAGCACCGTCTGGCCTTTGCTAATCTCACTCCTCCAAGGACATTCTCTTTAGACTCTGTCTCTGATTGCAGCTCCGGCAACTCCACTGCTCTCTGGCAAGCTTCTAGCTGCTGCTCAAGCTCAAACAATCTTCTCTCTTCCTCCTCCAGGATACTCGAACACACTAGATCCAAGGTCAAATCCTGATGTCTTATATATTGCAGGGAATGCATCAAAAAAATCCCAACTATTATGCATACTAGCCATCATTATAAATTCCTTATGTTCATTACTAATGTCCACACCTCTAGTTTGGCATTCCAAGAAAAGTTTCTTCATTCTCTTCACATGTCTCTTCACATCTCCACCATCCTCAAGCTTGGCTCTGTAAAGCCTTTTAGTCCGCTTGCACAGCTGGTGCAGAGTTATGGGCTTGAGTGTCACCAGTATGCGGATGACACTCAGCTCATTCTGAGGATGGAGGGCAGGCCTGAATCCGTCCCCGATAATTTCCAACGCTGCCTCGAAGCCGTTACTGGATGGCTGCGAGCCAGTAGGTTGAGGGTGAATCCGGCGAAGACGGAGATCTTGTGGCTGGGCCGCCCGGGTGGTGGGGATGTCCAGCTTCCGACCCTGGATGGTGCGGCGTTATGCCCATTGTCTTCCGTAAAGAGCCCGGGGGTCCATCTGGACTCCCAGCTGACCATGGAGACCCAGGTCTCTGCGGCCAGCAAGCTTGCGTTTTACCATCTCAGACAGGCAAGGAGGCTGGCCCCCTACCTATCCCGGAACGATCTGGCCACGGTGATCCAAGCCACGGTCATCTCGAGACTGGATTACTGTAACACGCTTTACGTTGGCCTTCCCCTGTCGGTGACCCGGAAGCTCAGGCTGGTGCAGAACACTGCCGCTCGGCTCCTGACTGGCACCCCAGCAGGTTGCCACATAACACCTGTTTTGCAGGATCTGCACTGGCTACCAATTGAGCACCGGATCACCTTCAAGGTGTTGGTGCTTACCTTTAAGGCCTTACACGGCCTGGGGCCAGTGTATCTGAGGGTCCGCCTCTCCCCATATTGTCCCCCGAGATCACTCCGCTCCGAGGATGCCAATCTTCTCGCTATCCCCTCTGCAAAGACTGCCAAGCTTACTTCTACTCGCCGAAGGGCATTCTCGGTAATTGCTCCGACGCTTTGGAATGCCCTTCCGGCTGCCACACGCGCCATCCATGACCTCCTCCCCTTCAGGCGGGCGTGCAAGACCCACCTGTTCCAGCTCTCCTTCCGAGTGTAGGCCATGCTTCTTGCACCCCCCCTGTTGGAGTCCATATCATGGGCTGGTTGCTTTTAATCTGTGTCCTACTGTGATTTTATTAATATTTTATCGACATTTTATGATGTTTTATTCTGTTTTTACTCTGTTGTGTTCTGCTATGTTTCTTCTCATGTTGTGAGCCGCCCCGAGCCCACCGGGAGTGGCGGCATAGAAACTGAGCTAATAAAATAAATAAATAAATAATAAATAAATAACATTTTGCCCAAGGTTGTTTCAGGCTTATGACCATTTTTAAGTGCTTCCCAGACTTCTTGTGCAGTCTGCAATCCCCTTACATGGATCAGCTGGTCTGGAGATATACAAAGAATAAGAGTTGACAAACCTCTTCGATTCTTGTCACGGTCTGCTTCTGTGCCCAAAATCTTTTTTTCCTGATTTTCCCCGGGCCAATAAATGTTCAATATATATACACCATTGCTGATAGTTACAATCAGTCAATTTTTCAATCGCATTGAGTGGATTTGATCCAGTAGCCATCTCTCTCCCTTGGAAGATCTTTGGTTGTACCCGAACTCAGCACAGCTATTTTCCTATAGCCTCCGGCAATCTCCCCTCTGATCTGGCTAGTCACAAGACTCAATGGCTTTATGGCTTCACACTTCAGGACCATAAATCCTCAGGGTCCCAGCACGCCCTGCTGTGCAGATCTCTGCTTCACTGGAAACACACCATCTCCCCTCTAGAAGCAAACTCTTTTGCGGCAGCTCCGGTTCAGCCTTGCGTCCACTCCAAAAACTCCAAACTTCAAACAAACTTTATCACCTTCCTTGGCAAAGGGCCCATAACCACTGTTGATATTTGCCACAGCGTATGCTTGGTGATAAGCTGAAGTTGTTATGAAGCTTCTTGGATAAACCAGGACGATGAGTTGGTAGTACAAAAACAATTCTTTACTCACAAGACAAAATAATCCACTTTACTCTACAGCACACTATCTCCCAACACGCGGCAAGGACAGATTACATGGCTTTTATACAAAACGCCGAGACACGCTGGTACAGACATCCTTTGTCACTTCCCAATCTTCACAACCTGCTGGTTAACCCTTTCTGCTCCAGCAGTGTACATTGCATCTTTGCTCTGACACAGCACCAGATATATATATATATGTAAACAAATTCACATTTCACCACTATAATACACTCTATCCATTTCAACATTGTTGTGGGGGAGAGGCTTGCATACCCTAATGAAGTTGTGAGCTATGCTGGCAGTGGCATAATAGCCACCGGTAGAGCCTCCCATGCCAGACAGGTCACAACCGAAGGGTCTGACAAAGAGCGTCAATGGGCAGGATGGGCTCTCTAACCTTTTGGCAACCATCCTAGGAGAAGGAAAACTCTGATTTCAAACCCAGGCAGATGGTGCTCGTCTAACCCTGTAAGGTCAACCATCTAAGACAGGGGTGCTCATTATGGTGATCGGGAGCACCTAGGTGATCTTTGGTCCTCTTCCAGGTGATCTTTGGGCCTCAGCAGCCAGAAGGCACGCTCCTGTCATGCGCGCGCACGTGCGCTCCCGCTGCCGCCTTTGCGGGGCTTCTTTTCCCAAAATGAGGCTATAGTGGGCGGGCCCTGGCGCTCGTCTTGCCACGCACGGTGTGGTGACATGACTGCCCATTGGTTGCTGCTGGGGGGGGCGGTAGCAAGGCGAAGGCACGCGCACGGATAGGATGCGAGGCTGTGGGAGGGATGGAGGGAATGTGTGTGTGTGAGAGAGAGAGAGCCAAGGAGAGAAGAAAGAAATCCGGAGAACTTTTTCGGATCCTTTTGGCAGGCAGGCAGGCGGGTGCTGGAAGAAGAGAGGGAGAGAGAGAGAGAAAGAGGCGAAAGGGGCCGGGCAAAGTGGGGCAAAGCCAAGCAAGCCCCGCCGCAAACCCTGCTGCTGCCCTCGGGACTCCCATTCCAAGCTGAGACCTGGGCGAGCGAGCTGTGTGGGGCTGCTTTCTTTCCTTGGTTGGGGGCGAGGAGGGAGGGCTCCTCCGTGTTCCTGGGGATAAACCGAGGAGGAGGGGGCTGCGGGATGGAGACTCCACTTGCTGCTGCTGCTGTGCCCTCACCGCCTTTCTCCTTCGAGGCGAGGAGGGCAAGGCGGAGAAAGGCGGTGAGGGCCTTTCTCCGCCTCGCCCTCCCTCGCCCTCGAAGGAGAAAGGCGGCGAGGGCCCACGGGAGAGAGAGAGAGGGTGGCTCTTCAGAGCCGGCTAGGAAGAGCCACCCTCTCTCTCTCCCCCCCCCCCGTGGGCATGGACTGCCACCAGTGGGAGGGGTCCTCCTTCCTGTCAGCCGTCCACTTGGGCGTCCTTTCTGAGTGACACCCTTGAAAGGAAGGAAGGAAGGGCGCCCCCGCTGCATCTGTCACTTTGGGGAAGCACCTCTTCCACTCTTCCTTCTCCTGCCCAGGTAAGGAAGCCTCAAGGGAGGAGGGAGGGGGGGGGAGTCTGCCATGGGGAGGCTCCAGCCTCACGTGGGTCCCTCTCTCGGTTGAGTTTCCTGGCCCAGACAGCAGCCAGGCCCCCCTCTTCCCAGCCCTGCACCTTCCGAGCTGCCGTCAAAGCCATATCTGGCTTCGACAGATATGGGTGGGTGCGCCTATAAATACCCTCCTGCTGCGTGCGTGGGAGGGGCCTGCTGTGCACGCAAGAAGCAGGACAGGATGGGGACTTCCTGCTTTGCAAAAGCACGCAGCAGGAAGGACGAAGGCAACGAAAACAGTAAGAGAGAGCACGCGCGCAGGGAAGGAGGATCCCCTTCCCGGGTGCGTGTGGCGGCGAGTTCGTGGGCAGGCAAGAAATAAGCTGCACGCGCACGCTCACATGCACAACAGGTGATCTTTTCAACTTGATTGTTCATATAGTAGCTCTCATGATGAAAAAGTGTGGGCACCCCTGATCTAAGAGAAGGAAATTCGAACCAAACCTACGACCTGAGGACCTCACTGCCACCGTCCAAGCTTGCTAGGCCCCGGCAGATGAACCTTTGGTTTAAAGGGTGGGGCCAGTTCTGTGCACGCTGCGCTCCACCAAAAAGGTCCATTGCACAGGCTCGAAGGACACATCCAACCTCTGAATCATCAACGCGCTTGTAGAAAGCGTGGGATGAGTCTTTCCTGAATCTTTGTTTGCGAAGAAAAGCCAAGAATGTCTTGCAAATAATAATCCTTCACATTACCAAAGTTCCTCTGCGGGGATGCTACCTTGCTTGAAAGAAACACACCCTATCAGTAATGCACGGTTTGGTGCTGATAGGAAACACTGTCTAATACACAAAGAGAGGAAAAACAGTAATTCTCATCCATCATTTTTGCACACTTCACTGTGGACTGAGCAGAGATAAGGGATTCTGGTCACACTACAATTTCCAGCTTCCTCAAATCACATCCGTGTCTTTTGCCATAAATGTTTCTAAGAGAATCTATGAGTGAAAATTCTGTGAATGTAATGTAAGTGTGCTGACCCACAAATGGCAGGATATGTTGATTAATATTTTGAGGGTATAATGTTTATATGTTAACCTCTAAGTATATGTTGGCTTTTGTGTTGTTTTTTTTCTTGTATTGTTTTATGATTTAGCAAAGAGACATTTTTCAGTTCAATTATTCTCCCATCATTTCACATGTAAATTGGAGTCACGGCGAAATCTTCCATTACCCTGCGATGCAGAGCGTTTGCTGGTTGGGCGGTCACAAAGCCGCACACACCAGCTGTGCTGCGCTTGGTTATCATCACTAATTCACTGTTTTATGCTTCTGTGTGATATGTTAAATACAAGATATTGCTTCAAGGTCATCAGGCTTTCATTGACTGCATGCCGTTTTTAAAAATATGTACTTTTTTATTTGGTGTGACGAGACTCCTGCAGGGCAACAGAAGTTCACCCCCACCAATGTGATAAATGTTGCAAAGAGGATGTAGGTGATAGAATTAGATGGGAGACTAGGATGTTGCTAAAATAGAGGGGATGGAAGGGCTCAACAGCTAAAGAAGACAGAGGGTCAGGCAGTAGACAGAGTGAGTATCCAATACTCTAAACAAAATATGCCACTTAAGCAACCATGTAATGCACAACGCTATACCGTACAATATCTAGGGCAGAACTGAGGGAGAAGTCAATCAAACAGCATCATGTAGTAAAAAATCACTTTAGTACATTATTATCATATGTGCTCAATAGCTTCACAATTTCACTGTGGTGCAATGTCATGCAATTTACACAAAATACAACAAGTAACACAAAGAGATGCAGCCCTTACAATCTACTGGGCCAGAGCGGCGCTCGCACTCAGTCAAAGTCACCCTGTAATCAGTCGGAGTTTGTAAACTCACGTACTGCAGTCCGAGTCACTGGGGGAGCCTTGAAGCATGGGAGAGCTGGCAAACTGCCAAGTGGGCAGGCGCCTACGGCGGGAGGTAAGCTGACGCCAAGGTAGCCGTTTCGCGTGAACCGCTTCCTCAGGGCGCTTGGGACTTCTAGCCGCTCCTCCCCGGTATGGTAGTGAAGCAATGTTTGACTCAAGGGTGAAACAGGAGATTTCGCGTTTTCCGCGTTGTAATACCTATCGGTCTCAAGAGTGATCTCCCGGGCTGGAATCAAACATTGCTTCACTACCATACCGGGGAGGAGCGGCTAGAAGTCCCAAGCGCCCTGAGGAAGCGGTTCACGCGAAACGGCTACCTTGGCATCAGCTTACCTCCCGCCGTAGGCACCTGCCCACTTGGCAGTTTGCCAGCTCTCCCATGCTTCAAGGCTCCCAGTGACTGGACTGCAGTACGTGAGTTTACAAACCCGACTGATTACAGGGTGACTTTGACTGAGTGCGAGTGTCGCTCTGGCCCAGTAGATTGTAAGGGCTGCATCTCTTTGTGTTACTTGTTGTATTTTGTGTAAATTGCATGACATTGCACCACAGTGAAATTGTGAAGCTATTGAGCACATATGATAATAATGTACTAAAGTGATTTTTTACTACATGATGCTGTTTGATTGACTTCTCCCTCAGTTCTGCCCTAGATATTGTACGGTATAGTGTTGTGTATTACATAGTAGACAGAGTGAGGCCAGCTGCCAATTTGAGTTCATATAATATGCGTCTTAGGACACAGGAGCACACCTTTTTATTTATTTATTTATTTACTACACTTTTATACTGCCCGAAGGCGACTCGAGGCGGTTTACATCGGCAATTCCTGCCCTCCATTAAATTAAAACAATTAAAACAATAAATATATAAACGACTAACAATCAGTAATTAAAAACATAAAAACACATTTCTCAGCGTCTCGTTAAAATCACTTTCCGTTCCATCGTCATCACTCCATAGGTCTAATTAAACAATTAATATTTCATCTGCAAATGCCTGCTCGAACAGCCAGGTCTTAACTTATTTATTTATTTACTTACTTACTTTATTTATATTCCGCTCTTTTCGCCCCGAAGGGGACACAGAGCAGACTACAGGTACACACACTAGCAGACAATTCCTGCTGTTTTTCACATACACAACATATAGACGAACAGAGGCAAACTCTGGCCACCAGGGGGAGCTGACACACTCCTCATCTCTCAGCGTCCCTTGTTGTTTCTTTCCTCAGCGTTCCTGGAGTTCTTTTAATGGCCTCATAATTCAGTCAAAATTTGCCTCCCCACTTAATGTGGTACCTTTATCTCCTACTTGACAGATGCAATTGTCTTTCGGGCTGCAAAGGTCAACAGCAGGCTACACTTAAAGGTCGAGCACCCACCTCGACCCGGGCAGGCCTCGAACTCATGACCTACTGGTCAGAGAGATCTTATGCAGCTGACACTTAGCCAGCTGCGCCACATTCCCGAAATGTCTGGAGGGAGGGGGCTGATCTGATATCACTAAGGAGAGCGTTCCAAAGCCGAGGAGCCACCACTGAAAAGGCCCTGTCTCTCATCCCCGCCAACCGTGCCTGTGAAGAAGGCGGGACCAAGAGCAAGGCCTCTCCGGATGATCTTAAACATCTTGATGGTTCATAGGGAGAGATGCATTCGGACAGGTACGTTGGACCAGAACCGTTTAGGTTTCCAATTTCATAAAGGAAAGGGGGCTGTAGTAGATGTTATACCTGTATAAACTGACTGCAAAACTTACTTACATACCTTGACTTCAAAGACATATGTCAGTATACTGTCTAGCTGACCATGGAGCTTCATCTGAGGGCTTAGCTATCGCAGTCACTTCTGCTGAAATCAGAACAGGGTGCTCAAATGACCCATAAGAAGACATCAATAGAGAGTACCATGGCAGAAAGGACATTAAGAAGAGCCATGCTGAATCGGGCCTCAGCCCATCAAGTCCAGCATTCTGTGTCACACAGTGGCCCACTAGTTGTACACGGGGATCTCGAGCAGAAGGGAGGGCAAAACCCTCACCTGCTCCCGACCCCCCACAACCAGTACCCGGGGAAAATCCTGCCTGCCTCCATCAACACAGAGGTGGCACTTGGATGTCCATTTCAGTAGCTACTGATTCCCTTGGTATCCATGAATCTGTCTAATCCTGCCTTGAAGCTGTCCAGGCTGACTGCTGTCACAACCTCCTCTGGAAGTGAGTTCCATGACCCAATGACCCTCTGGGTGAAGAAATATTTCCCTTTATTAGTCCTAACTTTCCTACCTTGGAGCTTTAGGGAATGTTTTGTGTCCTAGTGTTTTGTGACAAAGAAAATAATTTTTCTTTGTTCACCTTTTCTATCCCATTCATGATTTTATACACTTCGATCAAGTCACCTCTTAAACGCCGTCTTTCAAGGCTGAAAAGACCAAGGCGTTGCAACCTGGTTTCATAAGCGAGCCGCTCCATCCCTTGGATCATTTTTGTTGCCCTTTTCTGTACCTTTTCCAGTTCCGTTATATCCTTCTTGAGGTGCGGTGACCAGAATTGTACACAGTACTCCAGATGTGGCCTCACCATAGATTTGTAGAGAGGCAATACAACATGTGCCGACCTATTTTCGATTCCCTTCCTGATCATGCCAAGCATAGAATTTGCTTTTGTCACTGCTGCAGCGCACTGGGTTGACATCTTCATTGAGCTGTCCACCAAAACCCCAAGATCCCTTTCCTGGTTTGTCTCAGAAAGCTTTGATCCCATCAGTTGATAAGTGTATTTGGGGTTCTTTGCCCCGATGTGCATGACTTTACACTTGTTTAGGTTAAAATGCATTTGCCACTTTGTTGCCCATTCACTCAATTTCGAGAGATCTTTCTGGAGCTCTTTACAGTCAGTTTCATTTTTAACTACCCTGAACAGTTTAGTGTCATCTGCAAACTTTGCTACCTCACAATTTACTTCTACATCCAGATCATTTATGAATAAATTAAAAAGTAACGGTCCTAAAACTGAACCTTGGGGTACATTGGATGGAGCTTGATGGCCAGTTAGGCCAGTGAGAAGTGGCAGCCACACAGAGGAGGTGACAGCCCTGTAGGGAAGATATAGGCCTCTGCTATCTTCTTGACAGCCCCAGATTCAACACATAAGTGCTGGATCCAGGGCTGATCCAAAGGTATATTTACACAGGGATATCTTGCCTAATGTAGATGTGCTGCAAGATGTTATTTCCTATTTTTGTATTTCTTTGCAGGAAAATACTGCATGATGCAGAATATCACTACTTAAAATATGCGGCACATCAAAAGCAACACTCTGAATCCTATTTTATTGCCAACTAAAGTAGCGTCCATGAACCAATTTACCTCTATGTTGGCTGAATATTCAACAATTTATTAAATGGGAGTAATGTAGGTGGTACTAACCAACAAGAATCCAGGTAATGAGATCAAATGACTGTATGGGTAAATGACTGCATGAAAGAAAAAGAAAAACCGGCATGCAGAATTGGTTCTAGCTCAGTGAATGAAATTTAGACAACATGACGACAACATGAATGTTAGCAGCATTTTTATTTATTTATTTATTTATTTTATTAACTTCATTTATACCCCACCACCATCTCCCAAAGGGACTCGGGGTGGTCTTACATGAGGCCAAGACCAATAACACATAATAAGAACACAACCGCAAATATAAAAATATCTGGCATTACTTCGCGAATGAAGATTCTTAGGAAAGACTATATTTGGGAGGCGGTGGTCCTCCATCCTAGAGACATGCCCTGCCCAGCACAGCTGTGTTCTCAGCAGCATGGCCTCAATGCTGGTGATCCCTGCTTGCTCAAGGACAGCAACATTCGTCACATAGTCGGTCCAGTGTATATTTAGGATTGTGCGAAGACAGCGCTGATGAAAGCGTTCGAGGAGTCGAAGGTGTTGGCGATAGGTGACCCATGTTTCAGACCCATAGAGGAGAATAGACAGCATGATAGCTCTGTACACACTGATTTTTGTGTTTTGCCTCAGGTGTTTGTTACTCCAGACTCCTTTGTGAAGCCTTCCGAATGCACGTTGTGCCTTTGCTAATCTGTGATCGATCTCTTTATCGATCTTGACATCTGAAGAGATTATGCTTCCCAGATAGGTGAACTGCGGAATGAACTTAAGCACAGATTCGCCTAAGCTGACATGGGGGTGATGGTGTTCTTCCTGTGGTGTGGGCTGGTAGAGGATTTCCGTTTTCTTCAGGCTGACTTCCAGCCCAAACAGCTCTGCAGCTGTTGCAAAGCAGGATGTTAGGTGCTGCAGGGCTGCTTCTGAATGGGCGACAAGGGCAGCATCGTCTGCAAAAAGCAGCTCATAGTTTAGAGTCTCAGTGCGACCCCTCAGACAGCTTAAGTTGAACAAACTGCCATCAGTACGATAGCGTATAAAACAATACAGTTAATAAAACTCAACACAAGCAGTAACAGACAAATTAAAACCATTTCAGGTGGGCCAAATGTGAATTAATTTTTTTTAAAAATAAATAAATGTTGAATGCAGACAGAGGTAGATTGTACAGCAGGAAGGTTTCAAGGACAATGTGGGGCTGACACCCAACAGGTAATTAAAGTGCTTCTGAGGACATTTGCATGGCACACAGCAGGGTGTTATTTACTTTACTCAGGGAAGGCACATTGGAACAGCCACTTCTTCCGGCTCCTCCTAAAAACTTTCCAAGTCAATTAAAAGTTATTCAAATCTCACTTTTGAGGGGGCTTAATCTAACACTCACAACTGAATTAGACTGGCTTGTTCAATCCTTCGTCCACTCATATCTGCTACTGTGTAATTTTTCACTTGAAGAAAAGAGAACTCTTCACATAAGAGTTCTTTCCGCGACAATGTTATTTCTTGGGAATGTGTAGATTTTGAGTATCATGAAATAAGCTGCAGTGGATCCTTCTATGTTTTGAGCACCTTCCTTCACCTTAACCCCCTCCATGTTCTTTATATTTGACCAGTTAAAAAGTGAGAACTTCTCAGTTGAACGACACTCTTGTTAAACTGATATGTGACAATTAAAGCATGTAGTGTTTTAATTTTGTCTTCTACCTCTTTGGCATTTCAGGGAGATATGGCCATTTAGTCTTATCATTAAGGAATCTGTGTGGTTTTGGGACTTGAATGTTGTAATCTATATATATAAAGGAAGAGTCGTCATGGAACGACTGTCCCAAACAGAGAAACCTTACAACGCAGAGACACCAAACTTGCCAACAGAAATAGGCCTCAAACAAGGTAGGTTTGTAGCAAAAAACTTTCCCCCCCAAAACCTAAAAGGCCCCCAAAACAACGAGTAAAAAAACTACATTTCCCAGCATCCTCCGGGGCTGCCAACGACTCTCCCAGCCTCTACATTCTGACAACATGATTGGCTGCCAATAAGGGTGGATTTGCATAACTCCTGTACATTTCCTGACTAGGCCTCATTTAATGGAATGCTGTTTACGCTCTGAATTGACAGTAAGGCTTCATTAACTTGATTCTCCGTCTAGGCCTCAGCTCATTGGACATTGTGTATGGCCTGAATTGACAGTAAGGCTTCATTAACTTGCTGTTCCTGACTAGGCCTCAGCTCATGGGACATTGTGTATGGCCTGAATTTACAGTAACCTACCTTGGCACACAGAGCCCCTATGACCCATGCCACATTCTACTACAGTTTGGAGGAGGGTGGACCATGGATTATGGGACTTGAAGTACCTCCATGGATAATGGGATTTGTAGTACTTCAAAACCCATCATTCCCCACAGACCACTGTGTCCCAGAACCAAGACCAATAAAGACCAAACTTGGCAAACAATGCCCCCCATGACCCACATTCCATCCGACTGCAGATTAGAGGAGGACACACCATGGATAATGGGATTTCAAGTACCTCCACTCACTTCCAAAGTACACCACCCACACACGCATCAACCTCTACATCAACACAGCAGACGGAAAGACAAAAAACATTGTATATCCACAAGCTATGCAGAACGCCAGCAACACCACACAACAACAACTCCACAAGACTCCAACATCCCACCCACCAAAACAACCCACAACAACACAGCCATGACCCCAACAACACCATAACTAACAACAACTCCAACCCTTACATACTCAGACTTCCTCGCATCTCCAAAATAGGGCACAGCAACGCGTGCCGGGTACAGCTAGTTAACTATATACTAAAAGGGGGGGGGGGTGTTGGCAGAGCATCTAATAAAAGAGGTAAATTGGCTGGCTGAATGGCACCAGGATCATGATATGGTGCTAGCAAATAAACTACGTGTGATTAAAGATACAATACTTACATCTGAATCCCTAATTTCATGAGCAATCTGGATGCCTAAAATGCTCCTGTTTTTAAAAAATACACTCAGGCTACATTGATTTTTCCCCTTTTTTGCTTTATCTCATTGCAAGGAATGGAATTACTAATTAGCTATCATAGGATATACTGCACTGATGTATACCTCTTCCTATGGGATGTTTGAAAGTGGGGCAAGGCTAAAGGTTTGACAAGCTACTGTTTAAAACTTTCCCGAGTAAGCTACAGTTCCCCCCCTTCTTCTAAAAGATAAAAAGTGATCCAGACAAGGTCAGTAATGATACTACTTCTGTAGGATTACAATTCTTAGGTTTTGGGTTTAATTTTTGACTGGAAAAAAGTTAAAGCTAATTTAATTGAAATATTCTCATAAAATAATTTATTATTTATTTATTTATTTTATTTATTCGGGTTTCTATGCCGCCGACTCCCTGAGGCTCGCGGCGGCTCACAGGAACCGAAGGTACAACTACACACAAGCAATGCGATAAAACATCTAAGACAATTAAACAGTTAAAACAGCAAAATACAAAACCCCCAGGTACAGTTCAGAAATTAGATAGCGTGACACCCCAGGACAGCGGCTAAAGCGGAACATGGGCAGGACCTACTCACCGAAGGCCTGCTTAAACAAATAAGTTTTGCAGGCGCGTCTAAACGGGAGCAGGTGCTTTATAGCCCGCGTTCCAGCCGGGAGGGCATTCCACAGTGTAGGAGCTATAACGGAGAACGCCCTCCGGCGAGTAGATGTCAGTTTAGCCGATTTCGCCGAGGTATCTCTAACAAATTAGCATCCTCGGGCGTAGTGATCTCGGGGACAGTGTGGGGGTGAGTCGGTCCCTCAAGTACGCTGGCCCCAGGCCATGCAAGGCCTTAAAGGTAAGAACCAACACCTTGAAGGAGATCCGGTGCTCGATTGGGAGCCAGTGCAGATCCTCCAAAACAGGTGTGATGTGGCGGCCTGCTGGGGTTCCAGACAGGAGCCGGGCGGCAGTGTTCTGCACCAGCTTGAGCTTCCGGGTCGCCAACAAAGGAAGGCCAACGTAAGCCAGGTCATTCCGGGAGATATAGGGGGCCAGCCTCCGAGCCTGTCGCAGATGAAAAAAAGCAACCTTGCTGACCGCGGAGACCTGGGCCTCCATGGTCAGCTGGGAGTCCAGATGGACCCCCAGGCTCTTAACGGAAGGCGATGGGCATAGCGCCACACCGTCCAGGGTCGGAAGCTGGACATCTACACCACCCGAGCGGCCCGACCACAAGATCTCCGTCTTCGCCGGATTCACCCTCAACCTACTGGCACGCAGCCATCCAGTAACGGCCTCGAGGCAGTGTTGGAAATTATCAGGGATGGATCCCGGCCTGTCCTCCATCCTCAGAATGTGCTGGGTGTCGTCAGCGTACTGGTGGCACTCCAGCCCATAACTCCGCACCAGCTGATTGGTTTTTAAAAATAGCAACTTAGTGTAGTGCAGGGGTGCTCATTGGGTAGATCACGATCTACTGGTAGATCGCGTAGGGCGTCCTGGTAGATCGCAGGCAGGGCGGGAGGAAGGCTCAGTACCGCCCCACAGGTTCTCAATGCCGCCCAGGTGCTGCCGGCTAGTCAGCGAGGTGGCAGCATGACCAGCATGGCTATGGCCCATATGGGAGCCATACACGGTGTCGACTTGGTTGTTTTATAAGTAGCTCATATGCCGAAAAAGTGTGAGCACCCCTAGTGTAGTGGTTTTGATACTGGGTTAAGACTCTTGGAGACCAGGGTTCAAATCTCTCAATCAGTTCAAATCTCATATCAGACGCCTGGCCCCCTACCTCCGTAGAGATGACCTAGCCACAGTGATCCAGGCCTTGGTCATCTCGAGACTAGAATATGGCAATGCTCTTTATATCGGCTTACTAAGGTCTACTATCCGTAGACTTAAACTGGTCCAAAATGCAGCTGCTAGACTCTTGGAGAGGGGCCTTGCAAGGTGCCACATCACCCCACTGGCTTCCGATCGAGTATCGAATCATCTTTAAGCTACTGGTCCTCACCTTCAAGGCATTACATGGCCCCGGCCCGTTATATCTAAAAAAAATCGACTCGCCTTTTATCAACCTCAGAGACGACTTCGGTCTGCTGCGTGTAGTTCCCAGTCTCAAGATCATACGATCTACAAAGACCAGGCGCAGGGCCTTCTCTGCTGCAGCTCCGCCTCTTTGGAATACTCTTCCACTTGCAGTCCGTACGCTCCAAGACTTACTAGCGTTTCAGAGACATATCTGTTTAGGCACACCTTCCCACCTGGCTAATCACTTTTTTATTTTACTGTTTTTACTGTTTCATTGTATCACTCGTGTCTGATGTAAGCCGCTCCGAGCCCCCGGGGAGTGGCGGCCTATAAATTTGAAATAATAATAACTAGCTGTACCCGGCACGCGTTGCTGTGCCCTATTTAGGAGATGCGAGAAAGTCTGAGTATGTAAGGGTTGGAAATGATGTTACTTACGGTCTTGGTGGGGTCATGTAGGCATGAATTGCGCACTTTCTATGTGTGCTCCAAATGATGTCATCTGGAAGCATGAGTTGTATTGTCTTATATAGCGGAGGAAGTGTTTTGATTCTGGAGTGTCTCCACTCAGCAAAATCTGTAGTGGTTGTGGAGGAGTGGCAAGTGGTGGTAGAGAGACTTTACCGGCTAGGCAGCACATTCCCGGTGTTTCTGCTGGGTAATTCAGGGCTTTGCAGTGTGTGCAAATGTGCATTAGGGTGCCAATGTCGGCCTCTGGCGCCATGCTGTAGTCTTCTGCAGCATTGTATCTGAAGGCTAGGCGGTGGAATTAGTTGTGGTGTTTTTGAAGTTTGTTTTCTGTGTTGCAACGGCATGTTTCTGCGCTCCTTGCGCGCTGCTGTTGTGTTGCATTTCTGCGTCTTTATTGTTCCTGGCTGCGCTTCTTCTTGTCGTGAAGTTCTTTGCATTTGGTTCTCAGCTGTGCATCGTGCAGTGACCTGTTGTCTGTGTCTCTGCTGTGCAGTGAGTTTCTGTTCTGGCATTTGTTCTGCCCTTTTTTGTTTGATGTATGTAGCATTGTGAGTGTGTCGTCCGATGCTGTTATTTTTAGAAGGCATGGCTTGTCTTTTGGGTCAGTTTCTGTCTGTGTGGAAGGAAGGAATGGTTTTTGTTTGTGGTGGTGGTAGGTGTTGTGTGTACGGGGTCCCGTAAGGTTGGTGGGATGGGTTGTGATTGGAAGTTGTGTTGTGTTGTGTGGGTAGGAATTGCTGGATAATTGCTCCCTCATAGAGTTTGGTTTTGACAGTTTAACCCTCAAACACCAACTGACAACTTAAATCTCTCAGCATTCTATCCTAGCCTTGGATGGCTCTGGCCAGCGTTGCTATGGTTACTCATCCTCCCTGCATTTTGTGTGGGCCGATGTCAGCCAATGGTATTCGCTGGCAGCCGCAGAGGATGCTGGGAAATGTAGTTTATTTTACTCGTTGTTTTGGGGGCCTTCTAGGTTTTGGGGGGAAAGTTTCTTTGCTACAAACGTACCTTGCTTGAGGCCTATTTCTGTTGGCAAGTTTGCTGTTTCTGCGTTGTAAGGTTTCTCTGTTTGGGATGGTCGTTCCATGACGGGAACCCCTTTATATAATAGATATGTCAACCAGTGTCGGATCCCATATGAGAATGACAGTCAACCCACTCTGAGTTTTATTTCAGGCTTTGAAGGAGCTATCCAAAGTGCTGAACCTGTTTTGGCTATAGGTTTAGCATTTTCAGTGTCTCTTATAATGTCAAGAGCAAAATCTGAATCAACCTGAGTGTCTCTCGTGGAATCCATTGATGTAAATACTTGCAATAAGAGATTGTTTTCTTCAGAAACTGGTAGTAATGATAATATCTTGAGCTGCCATATCTATGGAAAGAAGTACTTCCAACAAACAGTATCCTTCATATGAGAATGGCTGGCTATAACTTAAACAGTACTCTGTTCACAAGACAATCCTAGAAAAAGAATACCCTTCACCTGTCTCTCTTAAGTCATACAGTTCCAATGCAGTACCACAGATAAGCTTATTTGTAGGATTTTTAAAAATCTTAGGCTTCACACTTTTGCCAACGTCACCTTACAAAATAATTTCAGAATCTTAATATTTTATTTCTATCTGCAGTGGTGTTTTCCACCATTTGTGTAGGTTCTCGTTGCTGTTTTCTTTCTCTTTGTCTCTCCTGCTCACTATAAAATTCATGAGCTCCTTGGTTATATACATCAAAGCTTCATTGCATATACATAATGTATGTAGTGTCAGAATATTATGAAGCTGTTCTGTCAAAAAAGTGGTTTGGCCTACTTAGTTGGGCTTTTCTGATTAGATGGAGCCAAATGTAATAGGAACTCTGGAAAGGCAGAATGCTGGAATGTTTATTTCAAAACAATGGCTTTTGAATGGCATCATTTTCAAGGCACTCATCAAAGTCATGTTACTACTTGCTCAACTGTTCAACCAAGCAGGAAGAGATATATCTGATGAAAGGGAAAAAAACATTCCTTTTATTCAGGGCAAGAGCCAAATGATGTTTGAGAAATGTAGTGAATCCACATTCCAGACAAAGCATGCTCGATCCAAACTCTACATGAATTTCCAGACTAGAGTTTGATACTATCTGTTGTAATCCCAGAAATTCTATGTTTGGCTGAGGTTTGTCTTTTAAAGCAGTGTTTCCTAACCTGTTCTGAGCCGCGGCACACTTTTTACATTTGCAAAATCCTGGGGCACACCACCAACCAAAATGACACAAAATGACACTCTAACACAGTAATACATATAGTTAATATGTTTTTAAATGTATTTATACAGTCAATGTGAAACCCGGGCCTGTATCGATGAACACAACATAGATATTCTGGCAGGAATGGCAGAAAGACACAAACTTCCCACACAGAACTCCCATAACCAAGAGAAAATGCTGTAAGAGTTTGGTGGGCATTGACCTTGAGTTTTGGAGTTGTAGTTCACCTATATCCAGAGAGCACTGTGGACTCAAACAATGTTGGATCAGGACCAAACTTGGCATGAATATTCAATATGTCCAAATGTGAACACAGACGGAGTTTGGGGAAAATAGACCTTGATATTTGGGAGTTACAGTTTCTGGAGGGGGAGCCTCGAAAGACCAGCAGTCTCCCTCTCAGTTAGGTTGCCCCCTCCCTCCCCGCCAGGCAACGATTGGGGTCATGGGGAGCAAGAGCCTCACTCACCACCTGCGCAGCTCCCCGGAGGTCTATGGGGCAGCCCGGGTGGGCATCTCGGGGCTGCCAAAGCAGGCAGTAATGAAGGTGGCGGGCAGGGAGCCAGAGGGAGGCCCAGAGCAGTTTCGTGCACACCGGGGAGGAGGGAGGGACGGTGCCGGTGCTGGACTGAACCATCCAGCATTAGGCCCAGGGGGGGGAGGCAACAGGAGGTCTCTACTTGGGGAAAGGGAGGCGGGCCTTCCCAATGCATGGAGAGGGAGAGACCAAGTAGACAAGGAGTGAGGAAGGGGATGTTTGTAATTTTGTGCCTTTATCGAGGTAGGTTTCTTAGGGTTTTTATACTTCAACACACTAGACTCTTCCCCCTCCTGTCCCGGAGGTTCCAATTTCTCACGGCACACCCGATGATCGCTCACAGCACACTAGTGTGCCCCGGCACACTGGTTGGGAAACACTGTTTTAAAGTGTAATTTAATTTACTTTTTGGTTTACAAGTTCTAGCTACCTGGCGGAGCTGAAAAATAAAACAACATTTATATGGTTTGGAAATATTCTGGAAGTCATAATTTCTTTCTTTCTTTCTTTATTATTCATTCTGGTATGCCGCCACTCCCCGAGGGCTCGGAGAGGCTCACAAATCTCATAAAAGCATGAACAGGATAAAACATCGATAAAAGTTAGCTAAAATTAAACTAGACTAAGCAGATTAAAAATTTAACAACCAAAAGCCAGCTTGAAGAGGTGGGTCTTACAGGCCCTACGGAAAGAAGGCAAGTCCTGCAGGGCACGGACTTCGGCTGGCAAGGTGTTCCAAGTAGTTGGTGCCGCCAAAAAGCTTTGGAAGGGCAAAGGGATTTCCGGTTTCCTTAAACCAGTGTTTCTCAACCAGTGTGCCGTGGCACACTAGTGTGCCGCGAGCGATCATCAGGTGTGCCATGGGAAATTGGAACCTCCAATACCCTTTCTTCCCCCTCCTGCTGAACACTTTTTCGTCTCCATTTGGGCTCCCTTCTTTCCAGCCTCGCTCTGCTCGCTTTGCTCACGCTACTGCCATTTTGATCCGAGGGGGCAGCGTGAGCGTTTTCAGGAGGGGAGGGAGGAAGACGTGGGGTGAGTCTGTGCAGCAGCGTCCACACAGGTCATGTCTTCCCCCTCCCCCCTCCCCGAGTGGAGAAGAAAAAGTAAGTGTTCGGCAGGAGAGGGAAGAAAGGGCGTAAAGGGGAAGGGGGAGGAAGAGGTCTCTGTCGAAAGCTGGCAGGGGAAAATTGGACCTTCCAGGTATTTTGGACTCCAACTCCCACCATTCCTAGCAGCCTCAGGCCCTTTTTCTCCCCCCCCCCTCAGCCACTTAAGCAGGAAAGGGCCTCAGGCTGTTAGGAATGGTGGGAGTTGAAGTCCAAAGCACCCAGAGGGCTGAAGTTTTCCCATGCCTGTTTTAGAGACCTTAAAGTGGTGAGCCTCCTTCCAACATTGTGATTCTGGATAGAAAAGAAACAACAACATAACATAACATCTGGGTATAGGTGAACTACAACTTCCAAACTCAAGGCCAATTCCCAAGCAAACCCTTTCAGTACTTTCTGTTGGTAATGAGAGTTCAATATGCCAAGTTTGGTTCAATTCCATTGATGCAAGAGTTCAGGATGCTCTTTGGTTGTGTGTTAACTATAAATCCCAGAAACTGTTACTCCCAAATGTCAAGGTCTATTTCCCCCAAACTCCATCTGTGTTCACATTTGGACATATTGAGTATTCATGCCAAGTTTGGTCCTGATCCAACATTGTTTCAGTCCACAGTGCTCTCTGGATATAGGTGAACTACAACTCCAAAACTCAAGGTTAATGCCCACCAAACCCTTCCAGTATTTTCTGTTTGTCTATTTTGACATTGCTCCCATTTTCAACCACATATCTGTGTGAGATGAGCTTCTCTAGCTTGACTGCGATAAAAACTAAACACAGAGAGAGACTGACAGCTGTTGAGCAAGACCTTCGTGTGTGTCTTTCTGCCATTCCTGCCAGGATATCTATGTTGTGTTCATCGAAACAGGCCCAGGTTTCACACTGAGTGTATAAATACATTTAAAAACATATTAACTATATGTATTACTGTGTTAGAGTGTCATTTTGTGTCATTTTGGTGGGTGGTGTGCCCCAGGATTTTGAAAATGTAAAACATGTGCCGTGGCTCAAAAAAGGTTGAAAAACACTGCCTTAAACACTTCAAAATCGATTCAAAAAGCAAATCTTACCGAATTTATTCCGAATTACAAAGATTCTGATCGAACCTAACCATGCTTATTAAGTAGCCTATTGACTTGTTATGTGGATGCAATGGTAAACAGAATGCTACTGATTTTATTTTATTTATTTTAATTTAATTTTTTGTATTTCAGCAAAGTATTATTTTATGATGCTGCTCGGAGCTTAAACTCTGAAAACAGGCAATGAGCTTTGAATATCTCCTGTCATACAGAAATTAGGTCAGGATGGGAAATAGTACTCCCTCTCCCTCTCTCACAGATATATCTTAGAGAGTATACATTTTTGTTTAAACTATCAGTTGTCAACTCTTTCACTTTCAGAGTTTTGACAATAAATGCTTTTTTTGAGGGGGAGTGTATTGTTGTTGCAACCATAATCAATACCTGTGTTCTGAGAATTGTGTTTTTCCACATTCCCTGCAGCACTTAGGTTAACACAGAGAGCTGCAATTCAATAGCAGCAGAAACCACATGGTGTCATGTGTTCTGTATGTAATTTTGCTGCAATTTCAAATGGGAATAGATTTCAAGTCTGCCGTTTGTGTTGGTTACTGCTTTGATGGCCTTTAATATATACTTCCCCCAGATGCTAAACCTTTCCCAAGGACAAAATTTTCAGGTAGTTTTGAGTCTGCTGTTTGAGAATCAGGATTGAAAGGTTTTAACATCTTAAACATCACAGTCATTGCAACCATGGTTAAAATAGCGCCATTGAAGTCCGTATAAGTATATTTCCTTTTCATTACTCTTCCACTGCTTGCTTATGTCCTTTAGTTTGATTTTGTTCAGATTCGATAGGGATCAGCTGTGCCCGTACCTTGGGAAGTCTGATCTGGCTACGGTCGTCCACGCTCTGGTCACATACCGAATAGATTACTGCAACTTTGACGTGGGGCTGCCTTTGAAGACAGTTGAACAAAATTGTAATTAAAGAGCGGGTGGCAGCCAGATTACTAACGGGAGGTACATACAGGAGCATACCACCCCCTGTTGTGTCAGCTCCACTGGCTGCCTGTCCAATTTTAGCTCAATTCAAAGTGCTGGTTTTGACCTTTAAAGCTCTATACGGTTCTGGCCCAGCTTCACTTGTCCGAGCATCAGCCGCTACATCCTACCCCGTAATCTAAGATCATCCAGGAGGCCCTGCTCGCTCCCGCCTACTTCTGAAATGTGGATGGTGGGGACGAGGATAGGGCCTTCTTGGTGGTGGCTCCCCGCCTGTGGAATGCGCTCCCCTATCGATGTACGATCCACCTCATCCCTCCTGGCATTCAGGAAAAAGTAAAAATTCTGGCTGTGGGACCAGGCGTTTGCACACCAGCACAAGGCAGCACTTTAGATGGGATTTTAACGGAAAGTGGATGATCAGGGCCAATGCTTTTATGGCCAGAACATTGTTTTAATCTGGAATGAATGCGTATGATGTTTGGATGGTTGTATTTTGATGTATTTTAATTGTATTTTGGTTGTTGAGGGGTTCTGGGGTCTTGTATTGTTGCTGTGTGGGCATCGAATTGCGCCTTACTGTAAGCCGCTCTGAGTCCCCCCTCGGGGGTTGAGAAGAGCGGGGTAAAGTCCTGAAATAAATAAATAAATTTATAAAAATTAATTCCAGTTCCAGAATATTCACAATTCATGTTCTTCCATTAATTCTCATCTTCCAACTTCTTTGACTATTACTGTAGTTGAAGGATGGCGAACAATACAAAAGCAAAGAGGTGGCGGTTCCGTAAGATCAAAGGCGGATTTATCTGTAATATTTTGCTAATATATGCCAGCATTCAAGAGTTCAAAATTCGCAACAACTTATTAATCAGTGCGGTAAGGGAGCACAAAGTGCTCAGACCAGCAATATTATGAATAAATATTTGGTAATATATAAACAAGGGAAAAAGGTTCCCCTAAGGCAGGTCTTTTCAGCATGTGAGCTAGAAAGTCAAAAGATCTACCTGTGCTCCTGCTGATGTTTCTGCCCGCACAGCTCATTGAGGGCGCTCCGCCCTGCCTGTCACGCCAGCAACGGAGGCTGCACAGCTGTTTCTGGATGAGAGAGAGGCAGGGCGCTCCCTCCAGTGCTTCCTTGCCTCGTGCTTCCATCTTCCTGCAATGCCCCGCAGGTGAAAGAAGCACAGCGAGAGCGGAAGCCAGCAGCAGGAGCGCACGTGCATGCAGGATGTGTGCGCGCATGGCAGGTGCATCCCATCCGGCTGGTGAGGCCCGAAGATCACCTGGAAGAGGGCCAAAGATCTACTAGTAGCTCCCGAGCTACCTAATGAGCACCCCCGCCCTAAGGGGACAGCCAGGACTGCACAATATCATATAAATCTAAGAATTTCAATATATTTAACCCATACATACCAATAGGGATCAATCTCAAGGGTGCAGCAAATCCATACGATATCGGTAGATATCGGGCAGTAAGCGAACAATGAAAGAAAGACATGGAATATATTGCTCAATAGGACAGGTGTAGGTTATTAAATTAACAGTTCATTAATCGAAAGTTTATCGTTCAATCCAGGCGGGGTCTTTGAATTTAGGTTTACAATCCATTTAGCCTCTAATTGGAGTAATAAACGCTTGATGCCGCTATGGGGTTGGGGGTTAACTCTTTCTGACAGATAATCACAACTGTGGTTCTTCATTTTATAATGCATATAAAGAACTGAGTTATCATAGCCGGTTCGAAAATGTGATCTATGCTCCATAATTCGTGTCCGGAGTTCCCTCAATGTCTGACCTATATAAAGGTCCCCACAACAACAGGCTAAACAATAAATGACATATTTCGAACTACAGGTTGCCCATGATTTAATTTTAAAGCATTTATTATTGTAAGGACTACGGATCTGATCTTGGTTATTGATAAACTTACAAATACTATAGTGGCCACATTGTTTGTACCTGGGAGGAGGGAGGGAGTGGGTACATAGCTCACAACCTCATTAGGGTACAAGGGTGCACCAATGGAGAGGTGTTGATAGGCAACCTGTATAGTATTATGACCTTCAAATTTGCAAGAGGCAGCAAGGTGGATGGTACAAGTCGGGAACTGAACTTCAACCATACACCTTTATACAATTTCTCCACTGTAGATTCTATTTTTCCCTAAATATAGTATTGCATCACAGGCACTTCTTTTGTTGGTAATTTATCTCATCTTTTCAACATGTGCTGGTCATATTTTTTAAAAAAAATATACGTAGTTAAAATTAGCACATTGAAAGTGTCCAGGGAGAAGCAAAAAGTTGTCAATGCAGCAAGAAAATGTGACTTTCACCTAAACAGCACTTACAGGCTAATTTAAAATAATGAGTTCTTATAAATGGCAGCACATTTATTTCTTTAATGTGAGATAGATGTGCTTCTTGGCAACTTCTGTAGTATAGCACAATTCCTCTAAGTTCATCTTGCTACAGATAGTATGTATGAATGGAGTATTTTCCTGCTTCAAATTCTACAGGAGGCAGTTGAGGATAGATGATATGTGTATCCAATGACCTGTTGATCTCTTGAGTCCTGTGGTTGAAGGTTTTCTATTAGCAAGGTTGACAAAGGTAATCTCTTATGTGATCCTAAAGACTGGGAAATTGATGACTTAGTCTGGTATACCATGTATATCAGCTACTTCCTCATAAACTATAACATGATGGCTTTCCATTGCAATCACCTTATATGTTGGTCAACCTTATATATAAATAAATGATTGGTTTGGGAGTCAAAATTACAGATGTTGATATGACACATGGATAAGTTGACAGTCATTTCATGGTAAGAGGAAGGTGCCAGCAGTGCCTCAGATGCTAGCTACTAGGGGTGGATATCTCCGGCCGTTATCCTTAGAAAACCATTATTATTTCGTATTAAAATCAATTTAGATCCTAATTTAACACGAGGCCAGTGACCTTTCTAAATCGAAACCGGGTCTGCCATTTCCGTAAAGGGCACATTATTATGTCGTTTTTATTTCCTCCCTTTCTTACCTTTAACCCGCGTTGGTTCTCAGCTGGCGAGGGAGCATGGAGGGCAGTGACGCCACCCTCCCTTTACCTTTAACCCGCGTTGGTTGTCAGCTAGCGAGGGAGCATGGAGGGCAGCGACGCCACCCTCCCTTTACCTTTAACCCGCGTTGGTTCTCAGCTGGCGAGGGAGCATGGAGGGCAGTGACGCCACCCTCCCTTTACCTTTAACCCGCTTGGTTGTCAGCTAGCGAGGAGCATGGAGGGCAGCGACGCCACCCTCCCTTTACCTTTAACCCGCGTTGGTTCTCAGCTGGAGAGAACCTCAGCCTCCTCGCCAGCTGAGAATCAACCCGTGTTAGAGATATTGTGGGTTGATTCTGAGCTGGTGAGGGTTCATGGAAGCGGTTATCCCCTGTGCACTGCGCATGCATGGCAGCAATAATGAAATAATAATGAATTATGTAACTAAATATCAATCAATTTCAAAATTTTCCCAAAAATTTTCGGAACACTTTCTATTTCGAAACAGTCCCCCCCCCCCCGAGTTTAGAAACAATTCTTTTATGGATCAACCAGCCCTACTAGCTACCCACGTCCAATCTCTTTCCGCTGAGCCATTTCTTCAGGTTTGGAAATAAGAAATAGTCACTCGGGGCTAAATCTGGAGAATAGGGTGGATGAGGGAGTAATTCGAATCCTAATTCATGGATTGTTGCCATGGAAACTGCACATGTATGCACCCTTGCATTGTCCTGGTGCAAAAGAACTTTTTTCTTGGCCAAATGTGGTCATTTTTTAAAATCATCATTAAATCGACCCAATAAGTTGGCATAATAATCGCCATTGATTGTTTTACCCTTTTGAAGGTAGTCAATGTGGATTATACCACGTGTATCCCAAAAAAACGGTTGCCATTACTTTATTGTCTGACAAACCCACCTTGGCCTTCTTTGGAGCCGATTCACCCTGAGAAACCCACTGTTTTGACTGCTGTTTGGTCTCTGGTGTGTTGTGGTGGATCCATGTTTCATCCACAGTTATGAAATGGCACAAAAACTCACCCATATTGCGGTTGAACAACACCAGTCCTGCAAAATTGTCACACGACAAACGCGGCACCCATCTTGTGGAAAGCTTTCTCATACCCAAGTGATCATTTAAAATTGAAACCACTGAGCCATGTGAGATGCCTATGGCTTCCACAATCTCTTGCACTTTCAATCTCTAATTGGCCAACACCATATCGTGAATTTTTTCAATTGTTTCAGGTGCAGAGATTTCAACTGGGCGTCCAGAACGTTCGGCATCTTCCATGCTTGCATGGCCACAACGAAATTCACAAAACCACTTTTTTACCATTGAAATTGATGGTACAGAGTCCCCATAGTATTTATCAAACTTAGTCTTGGTTTGAGTGATGGTTTTTTTCTGCAAAAAATAATGCTTAATGAGCACACAAAATTCACTTTTTCCCATTTTCTCCTCAAATCACGCTGTAGTCTGCTATCAATGGCTGTCAAACACAAACTAAATGACACAGCTTGTTCAAATTTTGACAGGAGTCAACTGACAGATGCCGGTTGACAGGAGCAGTGTTGCCCTTTCAGTTAAGACGCGGGAAATTCAAAAAGTCACGGACTTATTGACCCACCCTCGTATTATTTGCTATTAACTGGTTTCTGTAGAGATGTTTTTTTTAATGACATCCTTATTGTTAAGTTTTAAATGCTTTAAAATTATTAACTAGTCCTGTTGATAACAGAGTAGGATTTTATTGGGTTTTTTTTTAAAAAAAGAGAATGTTTTATTGCAATTGTTTTTCAGTGGCATTTTGTTTTAAGCCATGTTGTGTAATGTCCTTGAGAGAAAGCCAGAAAATTAATTAATTAATTAATTAAAGAACAGTATCTTAGATGGAACAAATAACTGGAATGAATGCACTGTCTGACTGTCATGGATTCCGGTTGAATAGGCCACTCTCTCTTTGAAATATTTTAAACTTTTGCTTGTCTCTCACAAACAACAGTTTTGAAACCATCCTAGCCATAAACTACAGTTAAAGATGAATGTGCCAATTAGGGTTCCCATATGTCCCTTATTCTAAGGGACGTCCCTTATTTTGGCCCTAAAATTTGTGTCCCTTATTTTCAGGCCCTGTCCCTTATTTTGACTAGCAGGACAGGACTGGGCGGGGCTGACCAGAGGAAGGTGCGCACTGCGGTTTCCACGGCAATGCCTGCCCGGGATTCCAACTTCAGAGGGCAGCCTAGGTCCCGTTGGACGGAAGAGGCGATACAGGACTTTTTCAAAGTACAGTAGACTAATTAACTGTTACCCAAGGGAATGTTGGATCATGTTGGATAAAGATAGTTTCTGCTTGCTTGAGAGTTACTCTTAAAAGTTACTCGCTGCAGCTAGACCAACTACCTGCTCCCTTGATCCGTGCCCCTCCTGGCTTGTTAGATCCTGCCGGGAGGGGTTACGAGACCCTGGGAAAGATTTTCATCATCTCCCTTGAGCTAGGAGTGTTCCCATGGGGTTTGAAAGAGGCATTGGTAAGACCTCTTCTGAAGAAGCCGAATTTAGATCCTTCGCTCCCTCCACCACCGGCCTGTGTCCAACTTGCCTTTTTTAGGCAAAGTAATTGAGAGGGCAGCAGCGGATCAGCTGCAGCGGTACTTAGAAGACACAGCTGGACTTTATCCCTTCCAGTCCGGCTTCCGTATTGGGCATGGGACGGAGACCGTGCTTGTCGCCATTACAGACCAACTTCGCCGCCAGCTGGACCAGGGTGGGTCAGCCCTGGTTGTTTTGTTAGATCTAACAGCAGCGTTTGATACCATAGATCATGTACTGTTAGTCCACCGCTTAGCCGTGACTGGAGTTAGGGGGACTGCCCTTAAATGGGTGGCCTCCTTTCTCCACGATCGGGGACAGCGCGTGGAGAGGGGGGAGGAGGTCTCCGGGAGGCTCCCATTAAGTTGTGGGGTCCCCCAGGGGGCCATCCTCTCACCCTTATTATTCAACCTTTACATGCGCCCCTGGCCCAGCTGGCCCGCGACTTTGGTCTGGAGTGTTATCAGTATGCGGATGACACCCAGCTTTTTGCTGAGAATGGACGGCAGGCCGGCTACCGTACCCGATTGTTTCCATCGATGCCTAGAAGCCGTGACTGGATGGCTGCGTGCCAGCCGGCTGAAGGTGAACCCGTCGAAGACGGAGATCTTGTGGCCTGGTTGACCTGGGCTGGATGAGTGCCGGTTGCCTACCCTGGATGGCGAGCAACTTAGCCCGTCATCTTTGGTTAAGAGCTTGGGTGTTAGGTTGGACCCCCTGCTGACCATGGAGGCCCAGGTCCCCATGGTCAGCAGGACGTCATTCTTTCACCTACGACAAACTAGGCAACTGGCCCCCTACCTGTCCAGGGCTGACCTGGCCACGGTGATCCAAGCGACGGTCATCTCGAGGCTGGACTACTGTAACGCCCTCTACGTGGCCTTCCTTTTTGACAATCCGAAACTCAAGCTGGTGCAGAATGCTGCAGCTCGCCTACTGGTGGGAGCACCAGTGAGGGAGCATATTACTCCCATCCTTCGGCAACTGCACTGGCTTCCTATTGAGTACCGGATTGCCTTCAAGGTGTTGGTTTTAACCTTTAAGGCCTTGCACGGTCTAGGGCCTGTGTACCTGAGGGACCCCTTACCCCGTTGTTCCCGAGATCACTGCGCTCGGAAGAGCAAAATTTGCTGGTTATACCATCGTCCCGCTCCTGTCACTTGTCCAGTACAAGACAGAGAGCTTTCTCTGCGGCGGCTCCAGTACTCTGGAACTCGCTCCCTAACCACATTCGAATGGTCCCTGAACTTCTCCCTTTTCGAAGGGAATGCAAGACGGCCCTCTTCAGATTGGCGTTCGGGTAACCTCAAACCGTATCAAGTCTACTCCGTCTCAGTAAGGAACCGTAGACTACACCATCAGTGCTACGTACAATTGTTTTACTGTATGTTTTATGATATGTTTTATGTTTTATGATGTGTTTTACTGTTGTGCTATGTTTTATTGTATGCTCGCTCTTTGTGATCCACCCCGAGCCTGCTGGGAGGGGCGGAATATAAAATCGAATAAATAAATAAATAAATAAATAAATAAAATAGGCCTAGCTGTGCATCCCAATACTATACAATGCTGTGTATCCCATACTATACTATACCATTAACTATTGACATAATAATCATGAAGATGTACTGTCTTATAAAATTTATTTTATTTTATTGTTTAGACAGTGCACTTTTAAAGTCAGAAAAGTCAAGTACTAAATACAGATGGAGAAAATTAGGTAGTTCTAATAATGTTTTTTCTGCATGACAAAGCATTCAGAAACATACCATGTACTGTTAAGAGGGTGCAAGTCAGGTTTTTTTTTTGTGAGTTTCAATCATTATCTTATTCTGTTAATAAAACTATTTCTACCTAATGTTTGAGTTTCAAGTTTTTAATGAAGTGTCCCTTATTTTTGTGGGAAAATCCCATAAATGTCCCTTATTTCTTATATCAAAAAGTGGCAACCCTAGTGCCAATTATACACTTAAAGTGGGAAAAAACACCCAAGCTACACTTTACTGAGATTAAGTTCTATTGAATTCAATCACACTTATCTTTGACGCAACCCTAATTTTCTCTTTTGTTACAAAGCTATGTGGTAGATTGAACTGAGAAATAATGTTTGCTGAAGACTACCCAGTCAGTTTTATGATGAAGAAGGGACTTGATCCTGATCCTCTTGCTCTGCACAATTGGTCTCAGAAAAAATCTTCACTACATTTGGTCTCAGAGAACTAAGGGTAGGCTATCTCACCATTTTCCCAGGGAAAATAATTTTTGAACAGTTTGCAATAGGAAGAAACCCCATTTCCAATGGTATAAGTTTATGGCTGACAAGAGTTGTCTAGGCCAGTGTTTCCCAACCAGTGTGCCGTGGCACACTACTGTGCCGTGAGCAATCATCAGGTGTGCCGTGGGATATTGGAGATAGAAGAGAGAGAGAGAGAGAGAGAGAGAGAGAGAGCCCTCCTGTCCTACTGGGAAGCCCTAGCCAAGGCTCCCTTGCCTTCGTCCCACAAAAACAGCCTCCCTTTGGGAAGCCTTGTGCTGCCGGACTCACCACTTGCCTTCTTGGGCTTCCTCCTCCCCTCTGTTCCTTCCTCGGCCTCGGAAGGGTTTGAACCAAAAGGCAGGAATTGCATCAGGCAGAAAGAGCCGCATGGAGAGAGAGAAGATCCTGGGATGTGTCCCCCGGGCCCCCAGCTGCCTGAGGGCAGATCTACACCATAGCATTCATGCAGTGAGGCACCCTTTGGTTCTTCAAGGCTCAAGGCAGGGGAATCCCGGGATTTGTAGTTTGGGGAGGCTCAGGATGGTGTCAAACTATCACTTCTGTGATTCCCTTACACTCAGCCAAGGCGGGTCAAGGGGTGTTTGGGACATAGGGTTGAGGCCCCTTTAAGCAGGGGCCGAATACTAACAGGGTTTGCTCACTTAAGGCAGGCGTGGGCCAACTTGGGCCCTCCCTCCAGGTGTTTTGGCCTACAACTCCCACCTTTCACACACACACACACACATACTGTATATACAGTGTGCATATATATATATATATATAAGCTGTATAAATTTATTAGCTGTACCCACCACGTGTTGCTGTGGCCAATCTTTCCTCCCTCTTTCTCTCCTTCCCTCCCTCTTTCCTTCCTTTCCTCTTTTTCTTTTCCTTCATCTTTCCCTTTTTCTTCCTTCCTTCTCTACCTGTTTCTTTCCTCCCTTTCTTTGCTCTTTGGTTCCATTCTTCCTTATATCTTCCATTCCTTCCTTCCTTCCCTCCCTCTTTCCTTTCTTCCCTCTTTTTCTTTTCCTTCTTCTTTCCCTTTTTCTTTCTTTCGTTCTTCTACCTGTTTCTTTCCTCCCTTTCTTTGCTTTTTGTGTTGTAGTGTATTTTTGTTTTTCTTTTGTTTTTTGGCTTTTTAAGTCTCTTTTGCTGTGTTTTTCAAAGTTTTTATGAGTGATGGTCACTTGTTGGCCTGAGAGGTGTATTGTGTCCAGATTTGGTGTCAATTCATCAAGTGCTTTTTGAGTTATGTTAATCCCACAAGCAAACATATATATATATATGTATTATACATTGTTTTACAGCAGAATTCAAAACAACCTGTAAGAACACAGAGAGAGACTGACAGCTATTGAGCAAGACCTTTGTGTGTGTCTTTCTGCCATTCCTGCCAGGATATCTATGTTGTGTTCATTGAAACAGGCCCAGGTTTCACACTGAGTCTATAAATATATTTAAAAACATATTAACTATATGTATTACTGTGTTAGAGTGTCATATTGTGTCATCTTGGTTGGTGGTGTGCCCCAGGATTGTGCAAATGTAAAAAATGTGTCGCGGCTCAAAAAAGGTTGAAAAACACTGGTCTAGGGGCTATATGGGATTTTCAACAACTTCTCTGTGTCACTGGGCTAAACATGCGTGACATTAACGAAGTCATTACGAATTTAGTTAATTTTAACAAAATTAATTTGATTTATATTACAAAAATTTCGGAAGTCCATTAAATTCGAATCGCTACCCCCCCACATCCGCAGCGAGTTTTGGACCATTTTTTTTTCTTGATCAACCAGGCCTAATACATACATATGATTGGTCCTCCACTGATTAGAGTAAAGGAAAGATATGCAAGTGATATGTGAATAAATGCATAAATTGTGCTTTATTATATATTTCTGAAGGCGCAAAGAAAAGTTTGCTACATGTGACTGCGGTCAGAGAGAGACTGACTACAATGAGCACTCGGAAGTCCTATTTCTGTGTGATTGGTAGTAAAAACAGGAGAAGCGTCACAGTTTTAACAAGCCATACTATACAAACTCGAATAGAGTTAAATATCTTGGAAGATATTGGACTCTCAGACCCACCATTTGGCAAGTGGATTTTTTTTAACAGAAAGCTATTTCCCGGGGGGGAGAGAAATTGAGAGAGAGAGAGAGAGAGAGAGAGAGAGAGAGAGAGAGAAGGAGGAGAGAGCCATATCTAATAGATATCTGCCAGACAGATACTGTGCAAGGAGAAGGAAATATGCAGAAGGCTTGAGTGACTGCTGGAATTCTCCAACTTGGGACATGAATTCTCATATTGTCAAAAATAACTGGGTCTCTGTACGGAAGAACTGGTAGGAAGAATTTTTTTCGGTTTGCCTGTCGCATGCAGCATGCTTTGAATGATGAGTAAATCAGATCGCTTCATTGAGAGACCTATTGTGACCTACTTAAATGTTTTCATGCTGGAAGAGTATCTTTCTGTGAAAAAAAACAACAACTCAAAAGTAAACCTCACTGCAAAAGAATTGTGACTTGTCCCATGTCGAGATATATGGGATTGCTGTCCTTAACTAATGAGCATTAAAAAGTTGATAAGAGTGTAAAGTCTCTTGAATTGTTATTTCTTTTTTGTATAAATAAATATATTTTCTACATAAGATGCAGTTCACAATCTTTGTCCTTTTTTTTGTGTCAGCAGCAACTTGAGAAATAGCAAATCACTTCTGCTGTGAGAGAATTGGCTGTCTGCAAGGATGTTGCCCAGGGGATGCCCAGATGTTTGATGTTTTACTACCCTTGTGGTTGGCTTCTCTCGTGTTCTTGCATGGGGAGTTGGAGCTGACAGAGGGAGCTCAAGTTGCTCTCCCCAAATTTGAACCGCTGACCTGTCAGTCAGAAGTCCTGCTGGCACAAGGGTTTATTAACCCATTGCGCCATCAGGCTCTCCAAGTTTTGAGGTAAATCCTATTGGCTTCTTCTGCCTTCCGGGCAAGCTATGACCCTGAAGGTAGAGTTTAGAGTAGGGCTGTCCAACTTCTATAGGCCCAAGGGCCGAAATTCCGGTCACTGATCACCTGGGGGGCCGAAGGGTCTGCCTCTGCCCCCGGCTCCGCCCCCTCCCCCGGCTCCGCCCCTCCCTGGCTCCACCCCCTTCCCGGCTCCAATTTACTTACAATTGACCTTGAGTTGTGGAGTTGTAGTTCACCTCCATCCAGAGAGCACTGTGGACTCAAATAATGATGGATCTGGACCAAACTTGGCATGAATACTCAATATATCCAAATGGGAACACTGGTGGTGGAATGTTTCCTAATATCTTTGAGTTATTTGAGTCCACACTCAAATTGGGACACACCAAAAAAAAATCCCAAACACCTCAATGCCGTCGCAGGGCTTGATGGGGCCTCCCTTCCCAGAGGCGGGTGGAGGAGGCCCAAAGAGCTCCCTCCCTCCCTGAAGGGAAAACAAGCCGCGGGGGCAGGCGCAAAGGAAGCCACCTTGCACCCTGCACACGGGGGAAGGCAGCACAACAAGGGGGAGGGGGCACGGAGAACGGGAAGGAAGCGTCGCCAAGGAAAACGCCGCTGAGGGACCCCTCCCCCCCTCACCCAATGTCCCACTGTTTTTAGATTGATTGACTCGAGCCAGGCCCTTCCTTACCCATACTGCGGGAGCCCCGCCACAGGGCCGAAGCGCCAACGCCGCCGCCATCCCCGAAGAGCCCCGCTGGAGCCTAGGCCAAGCTCAGGCCGGGCACGGCGGCTCTCCCATCCGTGGGGCGGGATGCGAGGGCCCTCCACAGGAAGAGGACGGAGCCAGGAGGGGCTTTCCCTGCCTCACTCCCCTCCTCCCTCTCTCTGAGGGAATGGGGGCTGGCCTGGAAGCAGCCGCAAGGGAGGAGGAGGTGCGCGCCCAGGCCGGCTGCAAATCCCGCGGGACCCGAGATTTCGGCAGCTATCGCGAGACTATGCAGCCACAGATGGGATTTCGACCTCCCTCGAAATCCCATCTGTGGCTGGCATAGTCTTGTGGTGCTTGCCTAAACCCAGAAGTAGGGTTTTTTTAAAAAAATTGTATTTTATTAAAACAAGTTAGGGGGCCGGAGGGAAGGGGCTCGGGGGCCGTGTATGGCCCCAGGGCCGCCTGTTGGACAGCCCTGGTTTAGAGCCTTCCCACATGCAGGGTGACCCAGGATCTCTATAGTAATGAGTGCTAGACTCAGAAATAGTGAACCAAAACAGGATTTATTGTATAACAACCAGAAAGGTTCTGGTGGCTGAAAAATGCTTGAGTTGGTTGCAAAGAGTCCTTTAAACAAAGGGAAAACGTTCGTTTGCCTCATGCAAAGCGAAGGTACCTCTCTTAGATCCCAGGTGTCCTGTTCCTCTCCGGTCTTTGTAGGCCCACAAAGTCCTTAAAAAACCCCAAAATCCGCAGTCTCTGGTGAGGACGGGCGTCCTGTGCACTGCAGCTTGGTTGAGAGCGCAGGTAGACTCTGTAGGTGAACTAAGAAGGCTAAGTCCCAGCAAGCTTAGGTTCCAGCCTTGCTTCGTCTGTTGAAATCTCTGGAATGAGGCCAGAGAGGAAATGCTGCCTCTTACATGAGCTCTGGAAGAGGAGGAGTTGGGGGCGGAGACGCCAGATATGGAGCCAAAACACAACTCCGCCCCTGAGTGACCGCATGGCCAACAACAATAGAACAAAGACCTTACAGGTGGGGCAGTGAAATATAAATGCAGCTGCAATATCAGCCCCATGGGGGCGTCACATGGCTATTTCCAACTATAGTAGATCTATTGAGTTAATTGCTGAATGCATCATCAACATGTAAGTATGTAAATCCCATAAATTTAGAAGATCAACTGTATGGAAAATTATTGGTGAAGACAATGAGATGCTTAAACAGTTATTTTTATGTTTCAGCTCAGACATCAATCAAAACGTCTGGCTCCCTATCTCTCCCGCTGCGACCTGGCCACGGTGATCCAAGCCACGGTCATCTCGAGGCTCGATTACTGTAATGCGCTGTACATTGGCCTACCCTTGTCAATGATCCGGAAACTTAAGTTAGTGCAGAACGCGACAGCCTGTCTGCTTCTAGGAGCCACAAGAACGGCTCATATAACACCGATCTTGCGCGAACTGCACTGGCTGCCAGTCGAATTCTGGGTCCTCTTCAAGGTGTTAGTTTTAACTTTCAAGGCCTTATATGGTTTGGGGCCAGCGTACCTGAGGGAGCGGCTTACCCCATATGTGCCCAATAGATCACTGCGCTCTGAGGGGCTCAACATGTTGGAGGTCCCTGGGATGAAGACATGCAGGCTATCGAGCACGAGACAGAGGGCATTTTCAGTGGCCGCGCCGGCCCTATGGAATTCACTCCCTGCAGAGACGCATGCACTGTGGGATTTAATGACCTTCCGCAGGGCCTGTAAGACCTGGTTGTTCAGGCAGGCATTTGGCCCCTGACTGGTATTTGTAACAACCTGCCATCCCGCCGCATCACTGCCACACTGTCACAGATGCTATGTGCTCGATCACTGGGGTTTATAGTGGGGGGGGGGGGACTTTTAACTTTTTAAACTGTTTTAACTGTTTTTAGCTGTTTTATAATGTCACTTTTATGTGTTTTAATTGGTTCTGTTTGCGTGCTGTAAACCGCCCTGAGCTTCGGATAGGGCGGTCTATTAAGCCGAAACAATAAATAAATAAATAAAATGAAAATTGCAATCAAATAAAACAGAAAAAAACACTAGGATGTGGAACCAGAAAAAAAAAATCAAGTTCAAAGACATGTAATTGAATAACAATATCAAGATCATCCATGTGATAGGATTTCTGATTTCCATGTATTGTAAAAGATGAACAGTGAAGAAAGCTGACAGGAAGATCGGTCTATTTGAAACGTGTTGCTGGAGCAGAGTCCATGAACTGTTAAAAAGACAAAGAGAATAAATCAATCGTGAACTCTCCCTAGAAGTGATAACGATTGAATAGAAAATATGTAAGAAAATACTCAGTTTTATAACACTAAAATGTAAATTCATTCTCTGATATTGACTTCTAGTTATGGACGATTCCCTGCAAAATGGATTAGCATTAGAGCTGTGCACATTTGTGTTATTGAAAACGGGCTCTGGGTGGTTCGGAGGATTTGGCTGCTGAATCCATGAAAACGAGCCAGGCAGGGGGCAGTCAAAGCCAGAACAGATCACAGCAGCTGGATCTTTTTGGCTAATGGGGGCTATTAGGAACCAATGGGACTGAGCGAGCGGCACTCTATCTGAGGTGGAAGCGGCAGCATTTTGGCAGACAAACCTTGCTAATAGGGTTGCCACTTTTTGATATAAGAAATAAGGGACATTTATGGGATTTTTCACAAAAATAAGGGACACTTCATTAAAAATGTGAAACTCAAAGGTAGAAATAGTTTTAGTAACAGGATAAGATAATGATTGAAACTCACAAAAGAAACTCACTTACGCCCTCTTAACAGGACATGGTATGTTTCTGCATGTTTTGTCATGCAGAAAAAAAACATTATTAGAACTACCTTATTTTCTCCATCTGTATTTAGTACTTGACTTTGCTGACTTTAAAAGTGCGCTGTCTAAACATTAAAATAAAATAAATTTTATAAGACAGTACATCTTCATGATTATTATGTCAATAGTTAATGGTATAGTATAGTATGGGATACACAGCATTGTATAGTATTAGGATACACAGCTAGGCCTATTTTAAGAGTAACTCTCAAGCAACCAGAAACTATATTTATCCAACATGATCTAACATTCCCCTTGGGTAATGGTTAATTAGTCTACTGTACTTTGAAAAAGTCCTGTATCGCCTCTACCTTCCAACGGGGATGCAGGCAGACACACATTCGCAAGCGTACGACTGTCAGCCTGCCCTGCGATTTGGAATCCCCGGGCAGGCATTGCAGTGGAAACCACAGCGCGCGTCTTCCTCTGGTCAACCCCGCCCAGTCCTGTCTTGTTAATCAATAATAAGGGACAGGGCCTGAAAAAAACGGGACACACATTTTAGGGCCAAAATAAGGGACATCCCTTAGAATAAGGGACATATGGCAACCCTACTTGCTAATCAGGAAAGCTGCTCCTCCTCCTTTGCTTTCTTCCCCAGTAGGCTCCTCCATCCCTTCCCAAAGGCCCTCACCCCCCTCTCCTGTACCTGCTTGAGGCAAATGGGAACTCGCGTTCCCAGCAGCACTTTGTGTGGTGCAAGCATTTAAGGAGCCTTGTGCTGCCTCCTGGGACATGATGGGAGTTGAGGATTTTTTTTTTCTCTGTGTGTTTCTTCGGACTCTTGTGGTTATTTTTAAAAAATTTAAAATGTTATAGTAAAAAATGTTTTAAAATCCAAAAATTAGTGCATTGGTGAAACATTCTGAAAGTTGGCAGGCTTGCAGAAGTAAATGTGGCCTGTAAGTAAGTTTCATGTTGATAGGTCTAAAACTGATGGAGGAATCAGCCTCTAAAGCAGGGTAGGGAACCTATGGTTCGCGAGGCAGATGTGGCTCTTTTCATGATTGCATCTGGCTCTCCAGAGCAGACCGGGGCTCAGTTTCCCAGCATGCAGCGGGGAGGAGTGATGAATATGCGCCGTGACTGCTGCTTCCGCACTGCCATTGCCGCCTTTTCCTCATTCTCCGCTGCTCTCGGGGCCCTGCGCCCAGCGGTGGTGCTTCGTCCTTATCTTCCTCTTCGTCCTCCGCCACAGGCCTTTGGGGTCGCGACAGAGGCGAGCCTGGCCCTGGTGCTGTGGACCCGGCCTCGCTGTCCCTGGGGGACGCCCAGCTCATCGGCCTCATCATCGGGCAGCTCAAGAGCCGCTGCTTCTTTGATGCTTTCTGGAGGGACTGCCTCGTCGACGTCCACACCAAGGTCCGTCTTGGCCCCGCGCCCTCCTCCTCATTTCTTCCTTCCTTTCTGTTCCTTTCTTTTTCACTCTCTTTTTCTTTCATTCTTTCATTCTCCCTCTCTCCCTACCTTCTTTCCTCCCTTCCTCTTCATTCCTTCCTTCTTTCCTCCATTCTCCCTCTTCCTTCCTTCCTCTTCCTTCCTTCCTTTCTCCCCTTCACCCTTTCCTTCTCTCTTTCCTTTTCCCTCCCTCTCTCCCCTTCCTTCTTTCCTCCATTCTCCCTCCCTCCTCCTTCCTTCCTTCCTTCCTCTTTTTATTCTTTCCCCCCAAGTCTTCCTTTCCTCCTCCTTCCTTTCTTTTCCCCACCCTTCCCTTCCTATTTCCTTCTTTCTTTTCCCCTCCTTGTCTCTCTCCTGCTTTTCTTTTCTTCCTTTTCCATAGTTCGTTCTTCTTTTCATTCTTCCTCTCCCCCTCCCTTCTTTATTTCCTCTGTCTGTCTGTCTGTCTTTCTTTCCCCTTCCTTCCGTCTTCTCTTCCTTCCCAGAGTCCTGAGAATGCCTTTTGCAGAGCCAGGTCTGAAGTGTCCTGTCATTCTGTTGAGGGAATCCTTTTCTCATAGTATGTACGTATGTACTCACATTTAGTTGAATTCAGTCTTAAAATATATTATATATATTATATGGCTCTCACTGAAATAAATTTCCAAATATTTTGCTTTCATGGCTCTCTGAGTCAAAAAGGTCCCCAACCACAGCTCTAAAGTTTCCCCATTGGCTGCAATGGATTGAATCTTTGGCAAGAAAACAGAAACCCCTCCTGAATTTTGGAAACTCTTCAAAAATGGAATCGGGGGAGAGCAAAAACCAGACACCAAAATGCATGAGTTTTTGCTGAATTGCACACCTCTAATTAGCATGTAATTAGAGCTGCTGGGACCAGTATGGCATGTAGGTAAACACTAGGCATGGTTTAGAACCCAAAAATAGGAAATTGGAAATCTAATGGGGGGGATTTTTTTTATTAGTAAAAGAAAGACTTACAAAAAAATTTCCCAAAATTTCTAAAATGTAACTTAATTACTAACGAAATTCGTTAGTAGTTCAGTATGCCAGCGCATGTGCATTCAGATGGTTTTGGCCTACAACTCCCAGAAATCCTAACAGCTGGTAAATTGGCTGGGATTTCTGGGAGTTGTAGGCCAAAACCTGAATAAATCACACTGAATTCTAGATGGGACTCTCCAAATAGGAAGGAGGGAGGGAAGGAAGGAGGGAGGGGGGTATTCTATTCTTGGAAGCAGCAAAAAGGAGAAGGAGCCCCCTCGCTCCTCGCTGCCTCTCTCTCACCCCGATCCTGAGGGAGCGAGGGCCCAAGTTTGCCCAGGCTGAGAGGAAAAGGAAGAGGCCTGAGGCTGTGAGGAATGGTGTGAGTTGAAGTCCAAAACACCTGGAGGGCTGAAGTTGGCCCATGCGATGGGGCAAGACAGAGCAACGGGGAAAAGAAGGGAGGGGGAGAAGCCACCAGGAAAGAGGAGGGGGCAGAGAAGCATCTGAGAGAGCACAGAGAGAGAAAGGAGGAGAAGCGTGTGTGTGTGTGTGTGAAGTTGGCCCCTGCAGTGGGGCAGGACAGAGCAACGGGGAAGAGAAGGGAGGGGGGAGAAGCATCTGAGAGAGTGCAGAGAGAGAAAGGAGGAGAAGTGTGTGTGTGTGTGAAGTTGGCCCCTGCGGTGGGGCAGGACAGAGCAATGGGGAAGAGAAGGGAGGGGGGAGAAGCATCTGAGAGAGCGCAGAGAGAGAAAGGAGGAGAAGCGTGTGTGTGTGTGTGGGTGTTTGAAGTTGGCCCCTGCGGTGGGGCAGGACAGATCAACGGGGAAGAGAAGGGGGGAGAAGCATCTGAGAGAGCGCAGAGAGAGAAAGGAGAAGTGTGTGTCTGTGTGTGTGTGTGAAGTTGGCCCCTGCGGTGGGGCAGGACAGAGCAATGGGGAAGAGAAGGGAGGGGGAGAAGCATCTGAGAGAGCGCAGAGAGAGAAAGGAGGAGAAGTGTGTGTGTGTGTGAAGTGGAGGCCTGCGGTGGGGCAGGACAGAGCAACGGGGAAGAGAAGGGAGGGGGGAGAAGCATCTGAGAGAGCGCAGAGAGAGAAAGGAGGAGAAGCGTGTGTGTGTGTGTGTGTGTGTGAAGGTGGCCCCTGCGGTGGGGCAAGACAGAGCAACGGGGAAGAGAAGGGAGGGGGGGAGAAGCATCTGAGAGAGTGCAGAGAGAGAAAGGAGGAGAAGCGTGTGTGTGGGTGTGTGAAGTTGGCCCCTGCGGTGGGGCGGAGAAGCATCTGAGAGAGCGCAGAGAGAGAAAGGAGGAGAAGCGTGTGTGTGTGGGTGTGTGAAGTTGGCCCCTGCGGTGGGGCAGGACCGAGCAACGGGGAAGAGAAGGGGGGGAGAAGCGTGGAGGACTACACTTTCCAGAATGCCTAGCAGCAGCGTCACTTCCAGTTCCCCATAGAAATGCGGGAAAAAGAAGAAGATGAATGAAGGCGGGGAAGGAAATGAGGGGAGAAGACAGGGAGAAGTGAGTAGTACAATAATTAAGAATTACTTACTATCATAACGCAAATTGTTGGCCTCAAGGACCGTAAAAGAAAGTCTACTTCCTGGTTAGCTGCCGTGATGCGTATAAACTAGAAAGTCCCATTACATACGAATTACTTACGATTTCTTTTAATTTTCATAACTTTTTTCTCATGCCTAGTAAACACCATTGTTCAGATCCTTTAATGCTGTATTCCACTTATTCTGCTTAATTCCCCAAACTGAGCTTTAAAGCTTGCCTTAAATTCTTGCACTGATATTATTCCTGAATGTTTATTTCTGGTCTATAAATAAGCTGCATTAGCATGATTGGTGACGCAGCTGTGATGGCCTAGTACAGTGAGTTATCATGGGTGGCTCCAAGGAGATTTCCTGGCTTGCTATGATTTCTTATCTCGGCATAGTTCATAGAGCAGCTGCTCTTTTGCCAGCTGACATGCCTTGGATGTTGATTGACATTATTTGCATAGTTGGTTCTGGTTTGTTTGTTTGTTTGCATGCTGCAAGTCGCTTTTGGTCACTTCTGGTGTGAGAGAATCAGCCATCTACAAATACGATGCCCAGGAGAATCAATCAATCATTCAATTTTTGTTACTTGCTTAGTCGCCCTCCACCAGCGGTGCTCTGGGCGACTTACAACATAAAACCAATAAAACACTTTAAAAGAATTACAATTAAAACAACTAATCAAACGCTCTGCCAAAGAGCCAAGTCTTCAGTGCGACAGCAAAGCACCTCAGTTCGCACATGGCTCGGATGTCAGGTGGCAGAGAGTTCCACAGTTTTGGGGCAGAGGCTGAGAAAGTTCTCCGCCTAGTGACCTCCAGGTGGATTTCTCTAGGGCCCGGTATATGGAGGAGATTCTCTTGGGAAGATCGAGGTGACCACTGGTGTTGATAAGGGGGGAGGCGGTCCCTACGATACGTCGGCCCCTGGCCGTACAAGGTCTTTTATTATTTATTCATTTAATTATTTATTTATTCGATTTAGTAGACCGCTCTCTCCGGAGCCCAGAGCAGTTCACAGCAGTTAAAACCAGATAAAACACAGGTAAAACACATAAAACAGCATTCTAAAACCCCTGAAACCCTGCTCCCAACAATAAGAACCCCACAGATCAGCGACAATGCAGGCGGCAAGATGGCAGATTACAGCGGAATCAGTCAGGACCAAACGCCTGTCTGAACAGCCAAATCTTTACGGACTTGCGAAATGCCATCAAGCCCGATAGGGCTCGCGTCTCCTCGGGCAGCGTGTTCCAGAGGCTCGGCGCAGCCACTGTGAACGCCCTCTGCCCCGTACTCGACAGTCTGTAGGTCTTAATACCAGGCACCTCTAGTAGATTGAGCCCCTCGGAACGCAGTGATCTTCTGGGCACGTATGGGGTAAGCCGCTCCTTCAGGTACACTGGCCCCAAACCATATAAGGCCTTAAAAGTTAGAACTAACACCTTGAAGACGACCCAGAATTCAATTGGAAGCCAGTGCAGTTCGCGCAGCAATGGAGTTGCGTGAGCAGATCTTACGGCTCCTGAGAGCAGGCCTGCTGCTGCGTTCTGCACTAGCTTAAGCTTCTGGATCGCCGACAAGGGTAGGCCAATGTACAGTGCATTACAGTAATCGAGCCTCGAGATGACCGTGGCTTGTATCACCGTGGCCAGGTAGCAGCGGGAGAGGTAAGGAGCCAGACGTTTTGCCCGTTGCAGGTGGTAAAACCCTGTCTTGCAGGCGCAGGCAATCTGCGTCTCCATAGACAGCTGGGAGTCCAGCTGGACCCCTAAGCTCTTTACTGACGGTTGCGGGCGAAGTGCCACGCCCTCAAACATCGGCAGCTGGATCTCTACCCCCCCCCCCCCCCCGGGCGGCCCAGCCACAAGATCTCCGTCTTCGCCGGGTTCACCTTCAACTTACTGGCTCGCAGCAATCCAGTTACGGCTTCTAGGCAGAGATGGAAATTATCGGGTACAGATTCCACCCCGGGGTCCATCCTCAGAATGAGCTGGGTGTCATCAGCGTACTGATGGCAGGAGTAAAGGTGCTGGTATTGACCTTAAATGTCAATACCAGCACCTTGTAGGAGATCCGGAATTCAATCGTTAACCAATGCAGCTGACACAGGATAGGTGTTATATGACATCCCACAGGGGTTCCTGTAAGGAGCCTGGCAGCTGCATTTTGAACTATATGAAGTTTCCGGGTCACTGTGTGTTCAATCCTGTGGGGAGGCTTCTAACTTTCTCTTATGATGAATGAGAAATAATATATTGCCTTGGTTTGTTCTGATTTTGGTTTGTTCCGATTTTGATCAAAACCTGAGGGAAATGGCTTATCAAAATTTTTGAAAGATGATTCGCTAAGAAATAAAAATCATAGATGGAATGGATACAAAGAGATGGACAAAAATTAAAAGTACTTCAAAGGTAGAAATTAAAACTAAAAGATTAATCGAACACATCCTAAGATTTCAAATGCTTAACTCCACAGTCCTGTAATCTATGTGCAGTCAGCCATACCTGTGGCATACAATTGTACATGTTGCTTCCCCCCCCCCTTGGAGCTTTATCCCATATGGCAAGTTGGAACAGCCTAGTCCTTCCTATAATTGTGTCGCCCCCTGGGGCCCTTGGAACCTGACCTTCCTGGATAAACCACACAGCAGCTGAGGTTCAACGGGTTTTATTGAACAAAAGGTATATTAAAGTGTTTGGAGGCAATCCATATAGTGCCACCAAATAGAAGCCAGTATCAATGTTTAGCAGGGAGAGTGTGATCCGTGGCAACAGGATCACAAGCGGAGGAAAACTGGTTCACAAGCCGGATGCAAAGAAAGTCTTTCAAAGGATCCCAGCCGCAGTAAATAAGGCGGGGATGGTTTGCCTAAGGGCAAAGAGTTCAGAGGCTAGCAAAGTCTTTCAGGATCAAACACAGGATCTCGACGACAAGCAGGAACAAGACACAACGCTGGATCAAGTCAGCCCGGTGTTGACTGGCTGGCACAAGCTTGCTGGAAGGCCCAATGTGGCCTCTCTCACAGAAGCATCTCCTTAGCGCGGTGTTGGTATGAGATACCCCCAATGGGAGTCTCTGGGCAGATATAGGGTTCACTGGCTTTGATGTAAGTACATCGAGTGTCAACGTTGATGGTTGTCTATATGTTATGTTACCTCAGTCTTTCTGGAATGCACAGCTCGTTAGCGGCTCCCATCTGGACAGAAGGGAGTCAAACTCTCGGCTCCTTCGGAGCGCTTCACTATCAGAGAGGCTGGATGGCATAACCTTGAGCTGCCTATGTTATGCATTCATCCCTGGCTTCTCACGGGAAAGGCAGGGAGGCCCAGGGTAAAGTTTGAGAGCGAAACAAGCTGGTTTGGATAGCACCTTACTGCCACTTTGGCTAAAGTCTTGCTCAAGCAAAAGTGATGCCTGAGGCCCTTGGCCAAAGTCTTGCTCAAGCAACAGTGATGCCTGAGGCCCTTGAGGTGTGACAAATAGGGATGGTTGCTCCTATTGGAAAGGTTGAAAAGGTGGTGGTGTTTGTTGGTAAAAGAAAAATCCCCAAACTTGACAATTTCCATAGTTGATTTGGATATAACTTGTAGTGTTCAGATTTATTTCTGACTCCAAGTCCATCAGAGTTAATAGTTCAAATCTATCTATCTATTATTTTTAAAATCTGCACAGATGTTCTTTTGGCATGATTAATGGTTTAATGTTCTTTAGCTTAAGCCTATTTTTTTTAATTTCAACGATACAGTCACAAGACTTAGATATAAAAGTGTCTATTTCATATTTGATACACAGCAAAGGGACATATAGATGTATCAATTACTCTTTCGAACATGTCACATACAGGGTCAGAATACGGAGACGCAATATCAGCAATAGATCAGTGTCTGTAAATCATAATAGAGGCGCAACTCCCCAAAGAAATAATAGGACAGTCCGTGAGATCCAAAGGATAAATTCCCAGATGCCGTGAAGTCCAAACAGCAGACGATAAAAGGACACAGGAGGCTCTAATGTGCTCCAAATAATAAGTTCAAAAGTTGGCCGATTCTCTGTTTCTTTCCAATTCTGTATTCTATTTGATTTCTGAAGTGTTGTGTGGTTTCCGGGCTGTAAGGCTGTGCTCTAGCAGCATTCTCTCCTGACGTTATGCCTTCATCTGTGGCTGGCATCTTCAGAGGATTTCTATATTTGATTTCTATATAGTGGTCATCAAGTGATGTTTTACGTAACCTGCTTTGGTGGTTCTTCGCCTATGGAACACACTCCCAACCGAGATAAGATTGATCTCTTCCCTCCTGGCTTTCTGAAAGAAAGTAAAGGCATAGCTGTGGGACCAGGCGTTTGGTCAATAAATGCAATCAGCACCTTAAGGCAGTGTTTCCCAACCAGTGTGCCGGGGCACACTAGTGTGCCGTGAGCGATCATCAGGTGTGCCGTGGGAAATTGGAACTTCCGGGGGGGGGGGGGAGTCTAGTGTGTTGAAGTATGAAAACCCTAAGAAGCCTACCTCGATAAAGGCACAAAATTACAAACACCACCCTCCCTACCCGTTGTCTACTTGGTCGTTCCCTTTCCATGCATTGGGAAGGCCCACCTCCCTTTCCCCAAGTAGAGACCTCCTCTTGCCTCCTGGGAGTTCTGTGTGGGACGTTTGGCCCAGTTCTATCATTGGTGGTGTTCAGAATGAACTTTGATTGTAGGGGAACTATAAATCCCAGCAACTGCAACTCCCAAATGTCAAGGTCTATTTCCCCTGAACTCCATCTGCGTTCATACTTGGGCATATTGAGTATTCATGCCAAGTTTGGTCCTGATCCATCATTGTTTGAGTCCACAGTGCTCTCTGGATATAGGTGAACTACAACTCCAAAACCCAAGGTCAATGCCCACCAAACTCTTATAGCATTTTCTCTTGGTTATGGGAGTTCTGTGTGGGAAGTTTGTGTCTTTCTGCCATTCCTGCCAGGATATCTATGTTGTGTTCATCAAAACAAGCCCAGGTTTCACACTGAGTGTATAAATACATTTAAAAACATATTAACTATATGTATGACTGTGTTAGAGTGTCATTTTGTGTCATTTTGGTTGGTGGTGTGCCCCAGGATTTTGTAAATGTAAAAAGTGTGCCGCGGCTCAAAAAAGGTTGGGAAACACTGGCCTATGGAACACACTTCCAACTGAGATAAGATCGATCTCTTCCCTCCTGGCTTTCTGAAAGAAAGTAAAGGCATAGCTGTGGGACCAGGCGTTTGGTCAATAAATGCAATCAGCACCTGGATGGATGAACCGGATTGGCATTAAGACTGATGAGGCTGGTTTAGTGTTTAATGATGACTTTGTATGGTTTTAATTATGTTGTTTTATTATGATATGTTTATGCTGTGATTTTATTGTATTGTTGAAATAGCCTCTTAATGGGGTTGAATGTAAGCCGCCCTAAGTCCCCCTTGGGGGGTTGAGAAGGATGGGTTAGAAATACGGTAAATAAATAAATAAATAGATTCTCCTAGGGAATTTGGGGGTGCTCTGTCAGGGAACTTTTAGTGGAGAGAAGTTCCAAGTTGTTACCATCTGCTCGCCACTAGTTTCAATATTAGTGAGAGAGTTTTAGGGTCAAGTTTTAGCACTGACCGGAATTACCATAAGATCTAAGAAAAGGCATTTATTGAAACCAATACGCTCCTGCACATTTTGTAACAAGTAAACCATCACGCTGTTGAACAATCTTTCTGTAACCATACGCTCTCGTTGCCTCAATAGAAGTGAACCATTAAGATCTGTGCCTTGTTGTTAAAAGTCAAAAACACTGGGTAAACCGTATTACAATCTCAGGAAGAAACAACAAAATACACGTTGCATATCATTCAATTAATAACTCATGTTAGCATTTAGCATATTAGCGTTTAGCAAGCTGACAATAAAGTTTGGTGAAAACAAATCATATAAAGTCTACAGATATATTGATGATCTATACTTTATCGTAAATGGAAACACCGACATGGAGGCATTCCACTCATGGTTGAATACCTGGCATAGTAGCATTAATTTCACACTAACATTTGACAAACAACAAATGAATTATCTGGATATCACCACTTTTAAATGTGATTCTACTATCCACATTAAAAACTATAGAAAACCAATTCAGAGGAATGCCTACCTACATTATGATAGTTATCATACCTTCTCTTTAAAGAACAACTTGCCATTTACACAACTGTTAAGACTGAAAAGAAATTCCACGTCATCTCATCATTATCAACAAGAAGCCAAGAAAATGCTGACTAATTTTGCTAAGAGGGGCTACCCTGAGAATATATTGCTGACTGCAAAGAGGAAAGCCGACAATACCCCAAGAAGCACCCTACTACAACCGAAAACTAGAACAAAAAAAGATCTTCTAGTCTGGCCTGTCACATTAAATCCACACAATAAAGACCTGGTCCACATTGCACGTAGATATTGGCCCCTTGTGTCACACATAAAGGGGTTGGAAACCTTTCCCACTGTCGCCTACAAAAGGACACAAAATATTGGTGATCTACTAACCCATACAGCACTTCCTCATCTCATTAGAAAAAGTACCTTGACAGTGGGCAGCCACCCTTGTGGACACTGCACAATTTGTAAGAATATACTGAAGAGCAGGACGGTTACCAGCACCTCAAAGGGCAGAGTTTTCGCACTATCTTCCTTCTCCAGCTGCTCCTCAAAGGGAATAATATATTTACTCCAATGTAACTGTTTGTTACAATATGTGGGGTTTTCTTCAAGGACCCTAAAAGAACGTTTGATTGAACACAAAAGTAAAATTCGCCAGAAGTCAAATGAATCAGCCCTGTATCAACATTGCACTGAACATGGGCATGACCTGACGAAATCAAGGCCCTTGTATTAGAAATAGTACAACAATTACCTCACTCTGACTACATTAAGAGATTAAAACAGAGAGAAACAGCCTGGATCTTAAAAATGGGCACTGAGATTTATGGTGGACTGAATGACCATCTTTCTTTAAACGCTATACTTGGAAAGTAACACAGCTGACATCAATATGTCATGTTCCTTTAAATGAGTTGCATCTCTCACACCCATTCACCATTCCCCCACTGGATGGCATCAGCGGATCTCCCCAAGATTGAAATTCTACTATTGATGGTAACTATATGGCAACCATTGATTCCTAAACCGTATGAGTACGCGTCACTTTACTTTGAATTATAGAATGCTTTTTATCCTTTCAATTTTAAGACAAACCCCAGTGGGTTCAGAGGAATATTCCTACCAGCGAGCCCTGAAGAAGAAAGTGTTCAAACGACCGGAACGCCAGGCACCGGCACAGCGCTATTGTCGTCGGCTTTGGGCGGCTACCGCCCCCTTTCCCGCTTGGGAGGCTCTTCGCGACCCTTTGCGGCTCTGGCTCTTCATTTTCGGCTACTCGCGACCAGCGCTACTCTCCTTCACAGACTAACGCTGAGTACCATTGCAAGTCCCATTTGACTGTATTCTTTTGGACTATTTAGGCGATTCGCCAGCAATTTATGTTGTTTTGCCACTGTGCCTCAGTACTTGCATGGACTACTTCTCCCAAACAGGGAACATAGATAAGCCATTAGGCTGTTATTTACTGTGATGTACTTCTGCTTATATAAATCCATTGCAAGTCCCATTTGACTGTATTCTTTTGGACTATTTAGGCGATTCGCCAGCAATTTATGTTGTTCTGCCACTGTGCCTCAGTACTTGCATGGACTACTTCTCCCAAACAGGGAACATAGATATGCCATTAGGCTGTTATTTACTGTGATGTACTTCTGCTTACTTATGAGTATATAAATAGTGTATTAAGACACAAAATATATGATATATGATTTGTTTTCACCAAACTTTATTGTCAGCTTGCTAAACGCTAATATGCTAAATGCTAACATGAGTTATTAATTGAATGATATGCAACGTGTATTTTGTTGTTTCTTCCTGAGATTGTAATACGGTTTACCCAGTGTTTTTGACTTGATTAGTTGCAACGTTTATCGTTTGGGTTTGCTTAAAGCCATGGAAACTACAGTAAATGAATCTGCTGAGACTGTAAACTCTTATAACCAAGAGGAGATTGATGATGCTATCCTTAGATGGAATGAGTTTGAAAATGTGAATGTAACAGCTACTGACAATGCCACTGCCACAGCCAGTCAGACAGTTGAGGATCTATTACAAAAAGAGCTAAGATTGATAAAAGTAAAGCTTAATGCTTCCTCCCTGTCGGAATATATTAGAAGATCACTTGTCCCTAGGGGACTTAGAGTTCATGTACCCCCGGGTATATATAAAAATGATACTACTTTTCTTAATTCATGGAAAGCAATTGTTGATAAATGTGGAAGGGATCTCCTAGTCCTTTTAGTTAAAAGGAGCACTGCTGAGGCTGACTCTCTTGAGGATGATATTAAATCTCTCAGAGAATCCCTTAAGGATACCATTACCAACACAGATTTAGAAAGGATGGACAAGGAATGCAAAGAGCTCTATGAGGATGAGAAAAAGAAAAAGATTCAAAAATTGAGACGCGATGAAAAAAGACTACCAGGAAGGAAAGATCTATAAATGGCAATACAAACCCACCCTGAGATCTTCTAACAGGCGGGTGGGTTTCTCAAGGAGTCTTTAGACTCAGCTCATTCAGGGAGACTGTTAACAGTAACCCTGAAACCTCACAGAGCTCTACAAGACAATACCAATTACGCAACAGGAATACTGGTTCTAATGAGGCCAACTCAGGACGCCCCCAGAGACAACAGCAACCCAAAAATTTTCGGGGGGGCCACAAGAGAAAACGGACAACTTAGTCCTGAATCTGTCTGATTATCCCCTTTCTGTGCATGAGTTGAACCTTGTTAGTAAAGGATTATCTTTTGTTATCACTCCCTGTTGTACAGACCTCGATATTCGAAAGGATCTGGCACATTTGTTTCGTTCCATCCGTTTAAAAGAATTCTTTTCAAATAAAGCAGCATCTGAAAACACATCTGTGCGATTCCTTAAATTTAGACCACCGAGTAAGTTTACTCCTCACTTGATTTCAAACAATATTAGAGCATTCGAAGATACTGTCCTTAGAGAAGCATCCAGAATTAATCACAAGAGAGACAGCCAGAACAAAAATTTATCTCCATCAGATATTACAATTCTTAAACGACTAGGCTCCCATCCCAAATTGATCTGGAAGAAATCTGATAAAGGCAGTACCATTGTCTGTTTGAATAGGACCGACTATATCAAAGAGTGTGAACGTCAGCTTTCAGACAATAGATTCTATAAGCGCCTAAAGGATGATCCGACAAAAGATTTCTTAATACCATCTCTTCGACAATTTATGAAGGTGTTGTTTTTGGTCATATTACCGAACAAATTGGTGACTACTTAGTCAATCATCATCCAAAAATTCCTCTATTTCACACCTTGCCGAAGATCCATAAACCTCAACGTCCCCCGATCGGCCGCCCCATTGTCTCGGCCGTATCCAGTCTTTTAGAGCCAATATCGAAATTTCTTGAAGACATACTACATCCCTTTGCAGAGATGACTCCCACTTTTGTGCAGGACACCAGAGATTTCATTCAGAAAATTGAATACACACCAGTACATCCAACCGATTTTCTTGTTACAGCGGATGTGGTGTCTTTGTACACGCATGTACCTCTTGAAGAAGCCAGGAGCATCGTGGAGGAGATACTTGATCAACGTAACAGTCCAAGATACCCCTCAACTCGATTTCTACTGCAATTGTTGGACATAGTGTTTGATTACAATTATTTTTCTTTTAACGGTAATTTTTACTTCCAGACAGAAGGGGTCGCTATGGGAAGTAGTGTAGCGCCGACGATAGCAAATCTATTTATGATCTCCTTAGAACAACAAATGCTATTTTCTGACACATTAGATCCAATAGTTTCGAATATTTCTAAAGTCTACAGATATATTGATGATCTATACTTTATCGTAAATGGAAACACCGACATGGAGGCATTCCACTCATGGTTGAATACCTGGCATAGTAGCATTAATTTCACACTAACATTTGACAAACAACAAATGAATTATCTGGATATCACCACTTTTAAATGTGATTCTACTATCCACATTAAAAACTATAGAAAACCAATTCAGAGGAATGCCTACCTACATTATGATAGTTATCATACCTTCTCTTTAAAGAACAACTTGCCATTTACACAACTGTTAAGACTGAAAAGAAATTCCACGTCATCTCATCATTATCAACAAGAAGCCAAGAAAATGCTGACTAATTTTGCTAAGAGGGGCTACCCTGAGAATATATTGCTGACTGCAAAGAGGAAAGCCGACAATACCCCAAGAAGCACCCTACTACAACCGAAAACTAGAACAAAAAAGATCTTCTAGTCTGGCCTGTCACATTAAATCCACACAATAAAGACCTGGTCCACATTGCACGTAGATATTGGCCCCTTGTGTCACACATAAAGGGGTGCAAACGGGCTCGGGAAATTAGCCCGGGGGGAAAGCCAGCGTTTGCCGCTTGGGAGCACACACATACATATTCTTGGGAGGGGGATTTGTTGCAGAATCCCGGCCTCATAGAGAAGATTCTGCAGCAACCCCCCAAAGAATATGTATGCGTGTGCACCCAAGCAGAAAACGCTGTCTTTTCCCGGGCTAATTTCCCGGGCTCACAGAGAAGAGCCCGTTTGCACCGCATGAGGCAGGGACCAGTCAGAATAGTTCGGTTTGAATTTTACCTCTTCTTATACCCATTGTTATTACTGCTGTATTATTGCATGTGCATGGAATGTAGGTATATGACCAGTTGGATTACTTATAATATTAGGCACTTACAGTAGCATTCATTCTATTATACATTAGGTTGGTTTCTCACCCCAATACTCTTTGATGCCTTAGATCCTGGCAGGCAGGAGAGGCAGGGAAGCCTGGAAAAAATGTAAACAGAGAGGATTACTCAGAAGTAAATCTGCAAAGGAGGGCCCTTCATCCAAAGTGCCCTCCTTTGCAGATTTACTTCTGAGTAATCCTCTCTGTTTACATTTTTCCAGGCTTCCTTCCAGCCGAAAGAAGGAGCGAGTTTAGGGCTTGCCTTGCCATAATATTGGCAAGGGAGGCGGGAGGGTGGTGAGAGAGAAGGAGGGTGCCCCCTTATGCCCCCATACGACCTAAAAACGACACATAATAAAATCCTGGCCCCCCAGGTTCGAAAAAGAAAGTCCACTTCCTGGTTGGCGTTCCAGGTGCGGAAACGCTCGAAAGTAGCATTTCTTACGAATTTCTTACGAAACGAATCATTTTCATAACTTTTTTCTCATGCCTAATATATATATATATATATAAATCGCCCCAAATTCTCTCCAAGGGTTCAGGCCCAAAAGTCAATCCCTCATATCTCACAGGTTTCTTGGGGGGTATATAATTTATTTTGTTGTGGGAGCAAGTGCAGACTTCCAAGTTTCTCTGAAGGTCTAATGTGACTCCCTAGTCCTCCTGCTACTTTAGGTAAACTAGTACCCTGTCTTCCAAAACAGTCATGTTTTCAGGAATCATTGCTGTTTGAACACTGGAAAAATGGAAAAATAGGGATGGATGGTGCGGTGAAGCTACGTTCAAATCAACCGGCTGGACAGGGTGGACCCTCTCTTAAAGATCCCACCGCTGCCCTCAATACGTGACCACTCCACTTCTTGACCGGCCTCAGACTGGACAATCTTTCTATGTCCACACTGCTGACCTCCAATCCAAGGAAACCTCGAAGTTACCTCAGCAACTTCACGTTTATTGGCAGGGTACTGTCTCACCCCTTCACCATTTAACTGACTGGAGTTTTAAAACTTCTCAGTGACCACTTGACCACGCTGCCACCATTTATCCGGCTGACCACTGACTTTGAGGGCCACCACCAATAAAAGAATCAGGAGAGGTGTTTTCCTTTTAAGATGCAAACAATTTATTTTGACACAAATGGGTACAATCTTGGTTGGTTTCAAACTTCCTTAGAGGCACAACTTTTCTGTTACATAACACAATGGGGACCTATTATAGGGTTTCCACTAAACCTCTATAAACCCCTGCAACTTTAACTAGGGTCTCTATACCCTTTAACTGGACTGCTCACTAGCAGACCTTAAGACACACACTAACACTGGACCGTTCTCTTTCAGTCCTTAGGACACTCTCAACTAGAACATAACTCCTCCCCCTCTCATTTGGCAGTTGGCTTCCCGCTCTCTTCCAACTGTAGAATTCAAACCTGAACATTCTACTAGCCTCTAGCCCTGGTTGCCATGGCGACAGCTCTTCTAAGCTTCTGCCATGCCTCCCTTCTGTTTCACCCACAGAAACAAACCATAGAACATTCAAAACAACATACATTTTAACACATGTCACACAACATTTACACACAAATAATCAACATCATTACAGATGGTGTGACGACTTGGTCTACCCAATTCTTAAAATCGCTACCACCAACCTAAAGTTATTAGGATTTTAGAATAAACTAAGATTTCCAGTTAGGCTCCTTTTAAAACCACCCACTGAGAGGAAACTGAAAAGAGGTATGATGGAGGCTTTGTTTAAAAGTTAACACGAAAGAGTTTATTAACTATAACAGGCTTTTAACAACAAGGAAGAAACAACAAAATACACGTTGCATATCATTCAATTAATAACTCATGTTAGCATTTAGCATATTAGCGTTTAGCAAGCTGACAATAAAGTTTGGTGAAAACAAATCATATATCATATATTTTGTGTCTTAATACACTATTTATATACTCATAAGTAAGCAGAAGTACATCACAGTAAATAACAGCCTAATGGCATATCTATGTTCCCTGTTTGGGAGAAGTAGTCCATGCAAGTACTGAGGCACAGTGGCAGAACAACATAAATTGCTGGCGAATCGCCTAAATAGTCCAAAAGAATACAGTCAAATGGGACTTGCAATGGATTTATATAAGCAGAAGTACATCACAGTAAATAACAGCCTAATGGCTTATCTATGTTCCCTGTTTGGGAGAAGTAGTCCATGCAAGTACTGAGGCACAGTGGCAAAACAACATAAATTGCTGGCGAATCGCCTAAATAGTCCAAAAGAATACAGTCAAATGGGACTTGCAATGGTACTCAGCGTTAGTCTGTGAAGGAGAGTAGCGCTGGTCGCGAGTAGCCGGAAAATGAAGAGCCAGAGCCGCAAAGGGTCGCGAAGAGCCTCCCAAGCGGGGGAAGGGGGAGGGGGGCGGTAGCCGCCCAAAGCCGACGACAATAGCGCTGTGCCGGTGCCTGGCGTTCCGGGTCGTTTGAACACTTTCTTCTTCAGGGCTCGCTGGTAGGAATATTCCTCTGAACCCACTGGGGTTTGTCTTAAAATTGAAAAGATAAAAAGCATTCTATAATTCAAAGTAAAGTGACGCGTACTCATACGGTTTAGGAATCAATGGTTGCCATATAGTTACCATCAATAGTAGAATTTCAATCTTGGGGAGATCCGCTGATGCCATCCAGTGGGGGAATGGTGAATGGGTGTGAGAGATGCAACTCATTTAAAGGAACATGACATATTGATGTCAGCTGTGTTACTTTCCAAGTATAGCGTTTAAAGAAAGATGGTCATTCAGTCCACCATAAATCTCAGTGCCCATTTTTAAGATCCAGGCTGTTTCTCTCTGTTTTAATCTCTTAATGTAGTCAGAGTGAGGTAATTGTTGTACTATTTCTAATACAAGGGCCTTGATTTCGTCAGGGTCATGCCCATGTTCAGTGCAATGTTGATACAGGGCTGATTCATTTGACTTCTGGCGAATTTTACTTTTGTGTTCAATCAAACGTTCTTTTAGGGTCCTTGAAGAAAACCCCACATATTGTAACAAACAGTTACATTGGAGTAAATATATTATTCCCTTTGAGGAGCAGCTGGAGAAGGAAGATAGTGCGAAAACTCTGCCCTTTGAGGTGCTGGTAACCGTCCTGCTCTTCAGTATATTCTTACAAATTGTGCAGTGTCCACAAGGGTGGCTGCCCACTGTCAAGGTACTTTTTCTAATGAGATGAGGAAGTGCTGTATGGGTTAGTAGATCACCAATATTTTGTGTCCTTTTGTAGGCGACAGTGGGAAAGGTTTCCTGGGCAAACTTGGGCCCTCGCTCCCTCGGGATCGGGGTGAGAGAGAGGCAGCGAGGAGCGAGGGGGGGGGGGGGGGGGTCCTCCTCCTTTTCTTTTGCTGCTTCCAAGAATAGAATACCCCCTCCCTCCTTCCTATTTGGAGAGTCCCATCTAGAATTCAGTGTGATTTATTCAAGTTTTGGCCTACAACTCCCAGAAATCCCAGCCAATTTACCAGCTGTTAGGATTTCTGGGAGTTGTAGGCCAAAACCATCTGGAATGCGCATGCTCTGGCATATGAATTACTAACGAATTTCGTTAGTAATTAAGTTACATTTTAGAAATTTTTGGAAAATCTTTTGTAAGTCTTCCTATTACTAATAAAAAAAACCCCATTAGATTTACGATTTGCTATTTTTGGGTTCTAAACCATGGCATATATATATATATATATATATATATATATATATATATATATATCCTGGTAGCACAGTGGGTTAAACCAGTGTTTTTCAACCTTTTTTGAGCCGCGGCACATTTTTTTACATTTACAAAATCCTGGGGCACACCACCAACCAAAATGACACAAAATGACACTCTAACACAGTAATACATATAGATACTATGTTTTTAAATGTATTTATACACTCAGTGTGAAACCTGGGCCTGTTTCAATGAACACAACATATATATGACTTCCTCTCACATACTTATACATGGCTATCATGTCTTCTCTCAGCCTTCTCTTCTTCAGGCTAAACTTGCCCAGCTCTTCAAGCCGCTTCTCATAGGGCTTGTTCTCCAGACCCTTGTGAAATTTCACCCTGAGTGAAACTTGCTTCCAGTTAACTATGGATGTCATGAAGTTGTTATAAGCAGTTCCTTGGGGGGGAGAGGGAACTCTCAAAAATCCAGTAAAATAGTAAAAAAATGTTTCTTAGAAACCTGTGAATGCTTCAGCCTTCTGATGCTCCCAGGTTTGCTCCTTTTGTGGAGGGAGGCAGCGAAAGAGGCAACACAGATCTATGAAATGTATCGGGAGGCTGAAGCAGCCCTGAGCAGTCGAGGCTCCTGAAGGCTTCCTCAAGGCAGGCCTGGCCTTGGCATTCGCTGGAGCCCTTCCTTTGCCTCGGGGAGGATCTTTGGGGAGGGAAATAGGGAGAAAGAGCTGCTAGGAGGGGGAAGAGTGCCAATTTCCCACGGCACACCTGATGATCGCTCACGGCACACTAGTGTGCCACGGCACACTGGTTGGGAAACACTGGGTTAAACCGCTGAGTTGCTGAATTTGCTGATCAAAGGTCACAGGTTTGACTCCGGGGAGCGGTGTGAGCTCCCGCTGTTAGGCCTAGCTTCTGCCAACCTAGCAGAATGTGAGTAGATCAATAGGTACTGCTCCAGCGAGAAGATAACGGTGCTACATGCAGTTATGCCCACCACATGACCTTGGAGGTGTCTACTGACAAGACCAGCTCTTCGACTTAGAAATGGAGATGAGCTTCTACCACATGTGGTGGACCTGTCAGTGTGCAGTCAACTACTGGAAAAAGATCCACTTAGCGACGCAAAAGATCCTTGGTCGCTCCGTTGAGCTTAGGCCGGAAGCATACCTGCTGGGCCTGATGACAGAAGAAGATCTACCAGGGGAGAACACAGAGAGACTTTTCACATACTTATCGACGGCAGCGAGGACAGTATATGCAAGGAAATGGAAGGACATGGAGACCCCCACCACTGAGGACTGGTTGACTAAGATAGGGGAAATTATGAGCATGGACAAGCTCACTTTCCTTTTAAACGAAGCGGGCGGACACCCGCTCAAAAAAACCGATTGGTCACCGGTCAAAGACTTTATAACAGCCCGGAGCAACAATAGATGAGTGACAATCAAGAGCTGCACTACCAGCCAAGAACGACACAACACAAGCCCCGAGAACACTGGCGGCAGAAGAGGGAATGCAAATAACTTGGCCCACATAGCCGGTAGTGATGAAGAAAGGACATTCACCAACTCCTCCCTTCCCTCCCCCCCAGAGACTACCCACAGCCAACTGCACCTCCCCCCCAGTGCGCCCAGTTTCCTTCTCCCCCACACACCCCACCCCATATCACCCAAGTCACCCCCCTCCCCCTCCCTAGCTGCCCCCCACTCTCCCAGTCCACCCCTCCCCACATTCCCACTACTTGTCAAACCTCTAATAAAAACTATTTAACAAAAAAAAAGAAATGGAGATGAGCAACAACCCAGAGTCAAACATGACTGGACTTAATGTCAGGTGAAAACCGAGAGAGAGAGAGAGAGAGAGAGAGAGAGAGAGAGAGAGAGCTAAAAATGCAAAATTTTGTCTTGACATATGAGTGCTCCAAACTTGTGGAAATGTCCCTGGTTGGAAGCGTTTTGAAACAAAACATTTTTTGAAAAGACATTGATAACTGGGTGGAACTGAAAGATACAAAAGGCCCCCCAGGAACCACATGTGATCATACTTTGCTTACCCTTGTCCTAAAAAGCTCAGATTTCCAACAAAGCTTCATACTTGGTCCACTTTTTTGTTAAGATAATATTTATTCATAGTTTTGAATTATGCTTGGTTACAAAATTGTCGAGAAGTAGAACGGAAATTACATTCGCATTTTCAAAATGGGATTGGGGTGGGTAAAGGGGGTGAGGCTTTAAGAGGGTGTTGGTTATAAAGAATAAGAAAAGCAAAGGTTAGATATAGAGATAAAGATAAGGAAGATAGGAAGTGCAATTGAAACTATCTACATGGTAACTTCCATTCTCCGACGGGTGTTATTGTTGTCTTGACCTTTTGTAAAAAAAAAAAAATCCTTTTACTTTTTGTTTGCTTAGTTCTTCATAAGATATTGATCTAAATATGTCCAGTCTGTCTGTGGCCGCGCATTTGGGGCATTCCTTCTCATAAAATATGTTAGCCTGTCCATGTTCCTAATGTCTAAAATTTTGTCCAGCCACTCGTCCTTCTGGGGGACCTTGTCTGTTTTCCATAGTTTAGCGAAGGTGATTCTTGCTGCAGTAGACATGTAAAAGAAAAGTTTGTCATCATTTTGGTTCATGTTTAAATCTTTGTCTATTATCCCCAGTAGATAGTATTCTGGCCGTAATGGGAACTTCTTGTGTAAAATAGATTGTACCTCTTTGTGAATAATTCTCCAATATGCTGTTGATCTGGGACACGTCCACCACATGTGGAAGAAACTGATACTTGGTCCACTTTTGATTATGGTCATCATGAAAAGCTCTGTGTGCTGCAGGTATAGGTCTGCTGATGAAACAGATGTTTGCTTGGGCATTAGTTTCTTTCCAGGACATGAAGGATTATTTCCAGGACATGAATGATCATGGCAGGGCCGTAGCCAGGATTTTGTTTCGGAGGGGGCTGAGTTTGGTTCGGGGGGGGGGCTGAGACTGGGTGGAAGAGGGTCTACCCTAGCAAATCTTTTGTATTGTTATCCCAATAACCCCATTAATGTGGGATATAATGAGCATGGTGATCAGATCATGATATCAATAAACATAACAGTTTAAATAATGTACCAGTAAGGCCTTTTCGCGGACCACCCTGAGAATTTCGGGGGGGGGGGGCTGAAGCCCCCTTAGCCCCCCCTGGCTACATGCCTGGATCATGGGGAACCTTACTGAATCTCCTTCTAACCCACTTCTGTGGTAGACACAAAATACTGTGCAGAACTATACCTTGTTCAAAGTATTATGCAGAGTGAGCAAACACTTCTGGTGACTTTTTGTGAAACTCACTCTGCAGAGCCCCCCCAAATAACAGTAATGTTTATTGGGGCAAGCGGTAAGTAAATAGTAAGGATTGCCAATATCCTGAAAACACATTTCTGCTAAAGTCAGCAGTCTGTGTGTGCATGGGGGACGGGGGACGAATAATCTTTCTCCTCTTCATCTATTGTGCGATATTCCTGGTTTTCTTTTTGGCTGATATGCGTGCCACTATACAGACACAGCAGGGTGTTAATTCAAAACCATTTGGGGGGTTATCTGACTGTACGGGAGACTGAGAAAACAAAACATCAGAGTGATAATTTTTAAAAAGCTGAAATGGCTTTAAAAAGGTCTACTTGTTCAAAAATAGGAGCTTAGGACTGATACTGTACAATAAATAGCAGTTTAATTCGGAAGCAATTTTTTTCACAGCAAGAGTGTTGGCTTTCTAAAACGGTTTACAGCAGTGTTTCCCAACCTTTTTTGAGCTGCGGCACACTTTTTACATTTGCAAAATCCTGGGGCACACCACCAACCAAAATGACACAAAATGACACTCTAACACAGTAATACGTATAGTTGATATGTTTTTAAATGTATTTATACACTCAGTGTGAAACCTGGGCCTGTTTCGATGAACACAACATTGATATCCTGGCCGGAATGGCAGAGAGACACAAACTTCCCACACAGAACTCCCAAAACCAAGAGAAAATGCTGTGAGAGTTTGGTGGGCATTGACCTTGAGTTTTGGAGTTGTAGTTCACCGACATCCAGAGAGCACTGTGGACTCAAACAATGTTGGATCAGGACCAAACTTGGCATGAATACTCAATATGCCCAAATATGAATGCAGATGGAGTTCAGGGGAAATAGACCTTGCCATTTGGGAGTTATAGTTTCTGGGATTTATAGTTCCCCTACAATCAAAGAGCATTCTGAACACCACCAATGATAGAACTGGGCCAAACTTCCCTCACAGAACCCCCAGGTGGCTCCCTTCCTGAATGGCTCTCTACCTCTTCCAGAAGGGAAGGCACTCACTCGGTCCGCGGTTGCCTTCCTTCCTTCCTTCCTTCTTTCCTGTGGTTCGAAAGAAGACGGCGGTGGGCCTGCTTCAGACTGCGCTCCTCACTTCCGCTTCTGTTCCCTGCCCTTCCTCGATTGGAGGCTGGCTGGGGAAACGGCCAAAGGGGGCTGCGCCTCAGCCACTTCTTCTTCCCCGCCGCCCGGCCTTTCCTCATCCCCCCCCCCCCCCCCAAGCAGTAGCAGCAGGAGTTCGGCAGGAGGGGGAAGAAAGGGGGGGAGAGGTTTTTTCGCGGCACACCAGGTGATTGCTCACGGCACACTAGTTTGCCACAGAACAGTGGTTGAGAAACACTGGTTTATAGGTTGCTTATTAAAACAGTGAGTGTTGAAAACTGCTGCTGAGAATTCCTTGTATATAAGTCCCATGGAAACCAGTGGGTTAGGTCCAGATAGAGTTGCATTAATGTCTCCCTAAAATAAAGGTTAGAATTTCAATGACAAGAGTTTTTTTTTAAACTTCAGACATTCGACGGTCAACTTCTTTCTCCAGCTATCACTGTCAAAAGCCTTGCTGTCATTTTTGACTCGTTATTGACAATGGAATCCCAGGTCTCCGTTGTCAATAAGTCGGCCTTTTTCCATCTTCGGCAGGCTAGGCAGCTGGCACCCTACCTGTCCGGGGATAACCTGGCCACAATAGTTCATGCCACAGTAACCTCAAGACATTACTAACTAGCCATCTTTAATAATAATTTAAATACTAGATATAATGTTGTTTCACAAATTTGCTATTCCAACAGGCGTCCGGCCTTTAAAATTGTAGGCCCTCTGTTATTGGAAACTGCAGGCCCTCTGACATCTGCTACCATGTGTATTCGGGTTGTTGTATTGTTTTTATGATCTTTTAATGTATTTTATATATGCTGTTTTGACCATGTTTTTATTATGTGTAAGTCGCCCCGAGCTGGATGGGAGTGGCGACGGATAAATCCAAATAAATAAATAAATAAATAAATAAATAAATAAATAAATACATAGTTTCTGGGGAAAGCCTTTCACGTGTAGCCAAAGGGGAGGGGAGGGGGGGTGTTAGGACACCCTTCTGTTCTAGAGGATATACCATATGGGTTTCCCCACAATATTTGATCTTCCATCTATTACTTGCCTCTATTTCTGCAGACTTAGAGATTGGAGGCAAAGTCATGGAAAGGGGAAGCAAGAGTTCATTACCATCTTTTGGAGATACTGGAGTGTACTTACGGAGAGCATTATTTGTGAGATCAGGGAAGGACACTGCAAAGATGCTGAGGCAAACATGTGATGGGGGGATGGGGAGACCTTGAGCACTGTTTGGAAGAAAGGAAATGTGGAAATAGTGGGCTCATGATATCACGTTATTTTTAAATTAGTGTATAACTGTTCTTTTCTCTGAAAAAGTGGGCTGCTTTGAAAAACTGCCACAAAATCTGTATTATATATAACAGGGCTGTCCAACTTCTACCGGGTCCAGGGCCTGAATAGAGGTCACTGATGACCTCGGGGCCGTAGGCACCCCCGCCTCTGCCCCAGAAGGCGGCGCTGGGGCAGTCTTCATGCCAGGCCTGTGCTGCGCTGCCCTTGGCGCCACCCCACTTTCCGTCTGCTTCCTAGGGTGGGGGAATAGGGCTATAGGCGCGCCAAGGGCAGTTGGACCAGGCCTCACCCTCTAGGCGCCGCCTGTTTTTTGGGTGGGGAGCAGCGATCCAGTAGTAGTAGCCTGGCGTGACGCGCTGCTCTTGGCGCCGCTCATACCTTTTTACGGCCCCCGCCTCCTAGGGCGGGGGAGCCGCCGAAAAAGGATTTCGCGCCAAGGGCAATGCCAGGCCTGTGATCTAGCATTGGCGCAAAATCCCATTTCCGTGCCCCCTTCCTAGGGTGGGGGAGCCTCAGGGCAGAAGGCGGCGCCAAGGGCAGCGCGTCATAGGCCTGGTTTTTAATTTTTAATATTTTTTTAATTTTTCCTCCCCCGATTTTTTTTTTTTATTTAAAAATAGCTTGGGGGCCAGGGCCGGAAGGGCTGGGGGGCCGGATCCGCCCCAGGGCCGCCAGTTGGACAGCCCTGTTATATATAACAGCAGAAACAGAAGACTTTGGAATTTGAACCTTAGCATTTGTATCTACTGGAGAGCCCATCCAAAAATAAATTACTGTAACTTTTGGTGTTGTATGTCTTAAGTTTGCCTAACACCTGAGCCTAACCTTGGACTTTTTTGTTTAGTTGCTCCTAATTCCTTGGGTTCTGAAAGGTGGGGAGCAGAAGTAATTTAGTATCTTGGTTGAGCCAAGATGCTTGTCTAATAAATGCTGAATTATTTGCAAGTTTGCAGCAATGGAAGTTTCATGAGAGATGTGTCTAGTTTTCAATTAGCAGCTGTCTCTGAAAACCTAATTTCACACTTTCACAATTTAGATTCTCATTTCTAATGCAGTTATCTTCTTCTTCTTCTTCTTTAAAAAAAGAAGCTTCTCAGGGTAGTAAATTGCATTTCAACTTCTAAAACTGCTTTATAAAAATCCATTCACAGAGATAAGGCCTGTGAGGGGAGGCATTATGCACTGAATGGAGTATGAGAGGGATGGGCTCTAACCAAATTACTTCAGTATTACAGATGGCTAATTTTAAGAGAATAGTAAAGCTGACTGATTGATTTGCAGGTGAATAATACACTGACTCAGTTTGAGCCATATATAAAAGGTAATTTCTTTTTCTTAATTACACATATTTCAAAAGTGAGAAGGGTGGTCTTACCTCCAATGTGCTTTTTGTCAGTGGTCATATACAAGATGTCTATAGTTTGATCATGGATGTAAACGTAAGTGGGTGGATGCATGTAGGTGCTCTCCACTGAGTCCTCAACAGGGTAGGGGAAAGTCCTAATCCTAAGGAATGATACCTTTAAAAAGTTGAAGCTTCCTTGATTATGAATAGTAGCATCGAGTTGATGCATATGGATATTTGGTGTAGAAAGCTACTATGTGACTACATCCAGATGCCACAGCAAACTCCAGTTAAGCATGACGTGTGTTGCACCGTAGACCTGAAAGATCCCTCAGTAAACCACTTGAGACTAGCCGTGATTAAATGCTTTATTTAGAATAAATGAATAAAGTAGAGAGAAATATAGTCTATTGATGCTCCCAAGCATCAGGGTATTGCAAGCAATAGTCCAAAAGTAAAACAGGAACAAAATAGGTAAAAGAGTCTTGATGCCCCAATGGGCTAAATCCAGGGATAAGTTCTTGGCACAAAGACTTGGCAAACAGAGTCCAAAGGCTGGAAGGCCCAATGGCCCAGGCAGAGTTCTGTGAAGACTTGGCTTGATGCTAAACGTTGGCGAAAGATGCCACACATCTTTCAGACCTAACTTAAATAGGTCTCACAGGCTTTGATCCTTACGACGCAAAGGTGTGTCGTAACTGGCTCTCATGAACTGATCCCCGGTTCTTTCTCAAGCCTCCCGCATCAGAATGGTATGTCAACTCATTAACGCCTACACCTGGAAGGAAAGGAGTTAACCCGACTCCACTTTTCCCAGCGCTTCTTATCGGCCCGGGATGGAGCGAAGCTTCGCCTGTCCTTGAACGTGGATTGAACCTTCTGCAAAGGCTGGCTTCTTGGCTTTTCAGGCCTCTCTGAGGCTTTGGATTTAACATGGCGTGAGTCTTGCTGAGGGCTAGAGTCAGGCTGGGGCATGACAACGTGTTGCTGAAAAATTGTTAATTCACTTAAGTATTTTAAATAGTTAACACAAATCAAATTATGCTCTCCATTAATTGTTCAATGATAATCCAGACAGCAAATGACAAACAGTAGTTTGAAGTAGAGCTAAGCCACAGTATCTGGACCATAGGTATTGTGATCCAGGCCACCTTAAGAAGCCAGGCGCAGTAAAGTTAGCAGTTAGAGGTTATTTACAAGTGTTCCAAACTTCCCCATAGCGTCTCAAGTGTACCTAAAGGCACAGCAAGTTGGCAAAGAACTCCAGCAGAAAGTAAACACCCAGTTCTGACTTCCTCACAATAGGAAATAAGGCTGAGAGAGTGTGCACAGCCAGTACAAGGACACAACCAGCCAGGCAGTATGCAAACGGAGTAGAAGTGCCAAACGGTCCTTTAGTCAAGCCAGGAGGAATGCAGACAAAGTAGAAGTGTCAAATGGTCCTTTAGTTCAGCCAGGAGTAATGCAAACGAGGTAGCAAAGTCAGGTCAGTCTGGAATCCAAAACAGAGAAGCAGCAAACTCTAGCACAGAAGGGATTTAAGGTGGAGCAGCTGGAAACAGGATACAAAGATGTGGAAACCCGTGTGTAAGGACTCACCTGCCTTAAGCAGGGCCGAGACCTGCTTAGAAGAGGTTTAGAAATCCTGTTTTGGTTGTGCTGGCATCCATCTTGGAGAGGTGGCTGCAGCCAGCAACCATTAAGGGAAGGGAAGCCAGAGCAAAGGGGGCGTGGCCTTGCAGGCTTGTGCCTAGCTACAGTGTAGAGGCTGTGATTGGCTAGAGTAGAAGGGGAGGAGTTGGAGCTGGCAGAGTAGAAGTCCTGTCAGAGAAAGTTTCAGTCTGGAGTTTGGAGCGAGGCTGTGCAGACGCACATCTCCAGCCTCTGCTGTTTAGAGTCAGGCTGTAGATTCAGCATCTACGCCTGAGGCAGTCTTGAGCAAGGTTTCTGGGGGAGTATTACCAGAGCCTTGGCAACAGAGACTGACAGTCTGTCCTAAGCAATTCACCACGTAGGAATAGGCTGGACTAGTGGGAGTCACAACTCAGTTCTGACCGCCCTTAGGGCCAGTAGTCATTCTAGTGGGAACGCTTGTGGAAGAGTGCCATTTAGAACTGTTCTTGTGATAGGCAGTTGGGTTACCTGGTCATCTTTGGAGATAGAGTGACAGGTAGTTGGACTCTTAGACTGTGTGTGTTACGAGTAACCCAGTAGTAGCCAGACTCAGGGAACGATCCAGGTGATTAGATGTTCCAGAACTTTAGTACAACAACCATCTAGTGGAACTATTAGGTGGGAGTTGGGAGACAAGTCTCAGTACTGTCTGTGGAACTGAACGAACCATCTTATGAAGTAATAATAGCCTTTTATAGTCAGAAACCTCTACGCTCTAGCACATATAGTAAATCTTGTTAACCATCACGCTATCGAAATCTATTTTTGCTGTAACCGTACGCTAGTTGTCTCTTAGTAGAACCAATACGATCTGTGCCTATTTAATAGCCTCGTTCTTGTTAATAAATACTTTTATTATTAACTTTAAAAGAAGCCTCCGTCATCTTTCGGTCTCCTCAGTTTACATTCTGGGTTGGTGGGTGGTTGTATAGGCTAACGCTACAGACACTTCATTTAATTAGAGTTTAATTGGAAAGTAAATCCTAATGACCCATTAGGTTGGTGGCAGTCTACCGGGAGTGTCAATTAGTCAATTTTGGTGACCGAGATCGTCACACCGTCCAATGCAATACCAAAGTCCAGAACTCCACATCCACAGCCACTCAAATGATCAGACCAGCAGCAATCCAGAACAGGAGACAGCCGCCTGGATGGCAAGAACAATGCCTTGCCAGCTGCAACCAATGGTTAATTGCAAACCCCCTTTATTCAATTCTACTCGGGACTTAATTGCGGCAACTGCCCTTCCCATCTCTGTCAGCTGCCAGTATCTCCGCCCGTGCTGCCCGTTGTCTCTTGCGCCAGGCAATATGTCTCCTGCAGCAACTTAACTCTCCCCAGCAGTCCCCATGAGTCCCATTTCCATTCCCCCATTCCCCATCTCCCATGAACCTTGCAAATGGACCACTGCTGGTGGGTGCCAAGCAGATATCCCATATCTGTTGCACATCAGTCCAATTCATTTCACTAGAATCTCCTTCAGTTCTCTGTGACCCCTCATCTCAACCTCCCATTGCCTGCTCTTCATTCCCACTTCCATCATCTTCCAAAAACCCGGAAACGTTTCATCCCCAGAAGAATTGGTAAGTATTTGCCTTAATCTCTTCCTTTCTTCCTCCCCATCCAACTCTTGCTCACAAGTAGACCATTTTGCATTTCTACCTACAGACTCCTCTCTCTCAGCCTCAGGCTCAACTATAACACTAGGTTTATGAATGGTATTTAAAAGATATATGTCCCTTGAAGACAACCAGGTCTAATATACACTGTCACCAATTATTTATTTATTTATTTATTTATTTAACTTTATTTAAATTTTGCTCTTCTCACCCTGAAAGGGACTCAGAGCGGATTACAGGTACACATACTTAGCAGACATTCCCTGCCATTTTTACACACACAACATATAGATGAACAGAGGCAAACTCTGGCCACCTGGGGGAGCTGACGCACTCATCTCTCAGTATTCCCAGCATCCCTTGTTGTTACTTCCGCATTCCTCAGCGTTCCTGGAGTTATTAAAGGCCTCATAATTCAGTCAAAATTTGCCTCCCCACTTCATGTGGTACCTTTATCTCTTACTTGACAGATGCAATTGTCTTTCAGGCTGTAAAAGTCGACAGCAGGCTACACTTAAGGTCGAGCATCCACCTCAACCCGGGCAGGCCTCGAACTCATGACCTACTGGTCAGAGAGATCTTATGCAGCTGACATTTAGCCAGCTGCGCCACATTCCAAGTGCCACATTCTTCTTCTTCTTCATGACCTCATCACATGGATGCCCTGAAGCCGGGGACAGTGGGAGCACCCGTGGAGCAATATGATGCATCCATGGGGCAACAGGAATGTGGAGCAGCTGGCTGGGTGTCAGCTACATAAAATCTCTACTGACCAGAAGGTGAGTAGTCGAGGTGAGCTCTCGACCAATTAAGTGTAGCATGTTGTTGACCTTTGCAACCTGAAATAGAGTTGCACCTGTCAAGTAGGAAATTAAGGTACCACATTATGGGGAGGCTAATTTTAACTGATTTAAGAGGCCATAAATATCTCCAGGAAATATGTGAAGGAATGGGACAGCTTCTCCTGGTGGCCAGAAAAGCTGGAATGTCAGTAGCCTCGGTGTCTCTGTCTAAATGTTGTATGTCTATATGTTGCATTGTAATCCACCCTGAGTCCCCTGCGGGGTGAGAAGGGCGGAATATAAATGAAGTAAATGAAGTAAATAATAAATAAATACCCCATATTGCCTTCTTCCTATACTATGTTGGAATCTTTCTGGCCCTGACCCACACTATCCCCAAAGACAACAAAAGCGGTGCAGGGTATTAATATCCAGACGAAGTAAAGGAAATTTTCAAAATGTTTATTTCTAGAGTTCAATATATATTCTTCCCAAATGGGAAGGAGAAAGTGGGCGTGACCTCAGGACGAGGGTTCAGGAGCATCGCTAGCGATTTAGAACCCACAATGAATCTTCTCCGCTTTACACACATTTTAAACAACATCATAAGTTTGATGACTTTAAAGTTTTAATTTTAGAAATCATTACACCACGTCCTTATCAAGATAATAAACAACTGTTACACCAAAGAGAAGTTTTCTGGATAAATGCCCTTAAAAGTGAGTTGCCTTTGGGCCATAATGACCTATTATCAATCAGTGAGCTTTTGGAGTGAGCTTCACCTGGAGCGACTGGGGAGAGTATGTAATCAAGCTCCCCTCTGTTTTGTGCTGTCCGTTGACTACATCATGGAGTAGTGGCTGCGTCCACATAAAATGTATATATGAAATAAGAAATTGGTATGTATTGATTTTCAGCCTGGTTTGATGGGTTGTCCTATACTTATGGCGGGCCGAATTGATATTGAATGTATAATGACAAGCCTGTATTTGCATTTCTTATAGATTGTTTGGACCAGTGGAATTATCATTTTGAAAGTATATAAACATGTGGGGTCCCGATGAAGCTGGGGGCACCTGGCGAAACGGCGAGGCCTTTTGATATTAAGTCCGTCGACCTAGAGAGCAGTATACTCCGGAATATAATCATTACATACATTTGGATAGAATATGATTATTGAGATATATTTTTTCCGGAAGTGACTGTTCGATTATTATATTTGAAGTGAGATATTGCATCTGCGAATTCCACATCCCCATTTGGGAAGAATATATATTGAACTCTATAAATAAACATTTTGAAAATTTCCTTTACTTCGTCTGGATATCAATACCCTGCACCGCTTTTGTTGTCTTTGGGGTTACTACAAGGACACCCTCCTTTGCTTCTATTTACCCCTGGCCCACACTATCACCAGGTTCTTGAATGAGAACATAGGTAGACTCCTGTGCTCTCCTGGTAGCCACTGAGCATGCTGTTGAGATGCAGTATGCACAGAACTAACATTGAGCCCTGCTGGAAGTAGCCCTGCATCATGTGATGGGCTCCAGTGGGCTCTGTACTAGCTGCATCTTGGCAGCATGCTAGGAGTGGGCTGAAAGCCCATGTGATGAAGTCCTAAGTAATTATGAGAACTCCACAGAAGTTGCTTTGAGCTTTCTAAATGGTAAGGTATAAGGAAACTAAATAAAAGCACAATTTATTTCTGTTTCCCTGTGGGTTCAGCTATATCTTCCTTCATTCCCGGTCTATCAGCCCTCTGTGTGCATGAATCAAAGCATGTCAGCTTTTACTGTACACCAACATAATTTTGGCTGATGTGTTCACTTCCTGAATATAAATATTCATCTCACTCCTCTTGGGACTCAGAAGAGAATAGAGTGCCTTTGGGTTCAGAAATGTATTGATTTCTGTACATAAGAAAGCATAAACTATGGGCACATCTGAAACAAGTTCATGATGAAAATCATGTGCATATGATACATTTGCACAATCATACATAAGCTGTTGCAGAAATCATTGTGAAAAATGTCCATTAAATACATAACATTTGAACAAGGTTGCGGAGATATACACATAAATTTCTATGCAGAAGTGAAGGGAAATATCTTAAAACTGAATACATTGAGAATGAGACTGACAGATTTTTTGCAAACTTGATCTTATTCTTTATATTGTGTTCTGGTCAGATTTTCTCATATGCATTAGATGTCTCAGATGCAGAACTACAGCAACCCATATTCTTTAAGTAGAACCATTAGAAAGGGTTTCATTGTAACTTAAGTGCAATGGACCATATGAGATAATGATGCAGGTTAGAGAAATAGTCATAAGTCATTATGATTTCAAAAGGAAAATAAGTTCATCATGTTTTTCATGTGTTCCCGACTCCTCTCGTATCCTTAAACCAGTGCTTCCCAACGAGTGTGCCGTGGGCGAACATCAGGTGTGCCATGGGAAATTGGCACTCTCCCCCCTCCTAGCAGCCCCCTCACAGGTTTCCAAGAAACAAATTGAACATCTCTGCTTGGAAATGTTGGGGTTTTCTTTTAAACTATTTTACTGGATTTTTCGAGAGTGCCCCCCCCTTCCCCCGAAGGAACTGTTTATAACAGCTTCATGACATCCATAGTTAACTGGATGCAAGTTTTACTCAGGGTGAAATTTCACAAAGGTCTGGAGAACAAGCTCTATGAGGAGCGGCTTGAAGAGCTGGGCATGTTTAGCCTGAAGAAGAGAACGCTGAGAGAAGACATGATAGTCATGTATAAATATGTGAGAGGAAGTCATTAGGCATGAGAAAAATGAAACAGAAATTAAAAGGATTCGTAAGAGATTCGTATGTAATGGGACTTTTGAGGTTTTACGTATCGCTGCCGCGATCCCGGAAGTAGACTTCCTTTACGGTCCTTGAGGCCAACAATTTGCGTTATGATCGTAAGAAATTCTTAAGTATTAATTAATTATTGTACTACTCACTTCTCCCTGTCTTCTCCCCCTCATTTCCTTCCCGCCTTCATTCAGCTTCTTCTTTTTCCTGCATTTCTATGAGGAACTGGAAGTGACGCTGCTGCTAGGTAGGCTAGGCAATGCATTCTGGAAAGTGTAGTCCTCCATTCCCCCTGCTGCCATGCCCCATAGCTCTCCTCCTCTCTCCAGGCTTCCCCTCCTTCTCTTCCCCGTTGCTCTGCTGCCATGCCCCATCGCAGGGGCCAGCTTCACACACACACACACACACACACACACACACGCTTCTCCTCCTCTCTCTCCCTGCGCTCTCTCAGATGCTTCTCTTCCCCCGTTGCTCTGCCATGCCCCATCGCAGGGCCAGCTTCAGCCCTCCAGGTACGTGTTTTGGACTTCAACTCCCACCATTCCTCACAGCCTCAGGCCTCTTCCTTTTCCTCTCAGCCTGGGCAAACTTGGGCCCTCGCTCCCTCAGGATCGGGGTGAGAGAGAGGCAGCGAGGGGGCCCCTCCTCCTTTTCTTTTGCTGCTTCCAAGAATAGAATACCCCCTCCCTCCCTCCTTCCCTCCCTCCTTCCTATTTGGAGAGTCCCATCTAGAATTCAGTGTGGTTTATTCAAGTTTTGGCCTACAACTCCCAGAAATCCCAGCCAATTTACCAGCTGTTAGGATTTCTGGGAGTTGTAGGCCAAAACCATCTGGAATGCGCATGCTCTGGCATACGAATTACTAACGAATTTCGTTAGTAATTAAGTTACATTCCGAACTTTTTGGGAAATTTTTTGTTAGTCTTTGATATACTAATAAAAAAAAAATCCCACCCCCCCCCATTTGATATAAGAATCGCCATTTTAGGATTCTAAACCATGCCTAGAAGTCATATATGTTGTGTTCATCGAAACAGGCCCAGGTTTCACACTGAGTGTATAAATACATTCAAAAACATATTAACTATACGTATTACTGTGTTAGAGTGTCATTTTGTGTCATTTTGGTTGGTGGTGTGCCCCAGGATTTTGCAAATGTAAAAAATGTTCCGCGGCTCAAAAAAAAAGGTTGAAAAACACTGCCTTAAACCATCTGAATTATAGATGTGTATCTGTGGCAGAAGATAGCTTCAGGATAATTATATAACAACCCAACCCAGGAATGAAGTGCAGGTTGCCATTCTTATTTATGAAAAAGACCGCTACTTCAGAGGTAAAACAACACCAATATTCTATTGCAGTGATTTTCAACCTTTTTTTTTTTGAGCCACGGCACATTTTTTACATTTGCAAAATCCTGGGGCACACCACCAACCAAAATGACACAAAATGACACTCTAACACAGTAATACATACAGTTAATATGTTTTTGAATGTATTTATACACTCACTTAGTGTGAAACCTGGGCCTATTTCAATGAACATAAAATACATAACCTGGCAGGAATGGTAGAAAGACACACATGAAGCTTTTGCTCAACAGCTGTCAGTTCTTGCGTTTGTCCACCACTCATATTAGGGCCTTCATCTGTGTCATAATTTTGTCCAGGGCCCGGTTCAGCATTTGCATTTTCCCTTCTCAAAAACTTCTCCATCACTGTCACTCGCTTGTCTTCCTGTGATCCCAAATTGCCACTGTCACTTGACGTGCAGCTGCAGCCCTAACTCTAACTTTGTTTACTTAGCCGCATCTGAGCGAATCCAAGATGGCGCGACCATAGCACTCTCGCATCACTTCTTAGGTGACGCAAGAGTGCTATGGTTCCATTTCTTAAAGGGACAGATGTGCCTTATAGTTTATATATGAATAAAGTTTGAACATAATTTCCCACGGCACACCTGATGATCTCTCACGGCACACTAGTGTTCTGCGGCACACTGGTTGAAAATCACTGTTCTATTGCACCTATATATATAATAATCAAGCAAAGGCAGCAATGTAAAACACATTATTCTATGTTAATATGGGAACAATTCAAATTTGAAAATGTGGTGAATTGCAATGTTACAATGCATATACGTCCTATATAGACAGGCTGGTGGAGGAGCACTTACAATGCAGTCGAATGCAATATATCAATACATCTATGTTCTTAGTGGACAGACTAATAGAGGAGCACCTACACGGTAAATATTAGTGCTGGCATAGGAACATAGTACAAAGTGAAAGATACAGTATAGTATTACACAACACAGAAATGTATATGACAGATGCTATACATGGTGTTATACATGAGACTCTAAAGTCCAATAGCCGAACAAACAGCCCTACAATCCATAAGGGTGAAGCAATCCGACATTTCCCAGTCTCTCCAAGGATTATGCACGTACTCACAGTACTGCGCATGAACTCCCCTTGAGGATGCGCCGTTGCAGGCATGAGGAAAAGGGAGGAGAGAAAAGGAAAAAAACCGCTGGGAAAAAAGAAAATGGTCTATAGATCCCAGAGATATGAAGGTTTGCCAGACGTCTCTGAATAGGCGGCTGGAGGCAAAATGTAAAGCTCCGGGGGACGGGAGAGTCGTCCTGGGCATAGCAGGGGAGGGCCGTCAAGCGGCAGGACACGTCGCACAGTTGAGTAGTAAACCCGGAAATTAACAACAACGAGGCATTGGATTCAAAATAAAGGTGCAAAAGTCCAAAAACATAGCGTTCTATGCAAGGTGCTGCATGGGTGATGAGTCCAAAGAGACGGGAAGGGCTCCTTAGTCCCGTGTTATGAAGAAAAGCAAGTCTGCGCGTTGCAAATGTAGATGTGGGTTATATTCCTGTGTCACCAAAGGCTCCTAAATAAGCTCTTCAGCCATGGAATCAGGGGACAGGTCTTGTCCTGGATTGGAACCTGGCTAAACTGTAGGAAACAAAGGGTGGTAATAAATGGACACTTCTCTGGATGGAAAGAGGTGAGAAGTGGCGTACCCCAAGGTTCAGTTTTGGGTCCGTTACTTTTTAATTTATTCATTAATGACCTGGATGTAGGAGTGAATTCTGAGGTAGCAAAGTTTGCAGACGACACTAAATTGTTCAGGGTAGTTAAAAATGAAACTGATTGTAAAGAGCTCCAGAAAGATCTCTCGAAATTGAGTGAATGGGCAACAAAGTGGCAAATGCATTTTAACCTAAACAAGTGTAAAGTCATGCACATTGGGGCAAAGAACCCCAACTACACCTACCAATTGATGGGGTCAAAGCTTTCGAGACAAACCAGGAAAGGGATCTTGGGGTTTTGGTGGACAGCTCAATGAAGATGTCAACCCAGTGCGCAGCAGCAGTGAAAAAGCAAATTCTATGCTTGGCATGATCAGGAAGGGAATCGAAAATAGGTCAGCAAATGTTGTATTGCCTCTCTACAAATCTATGGTAAGGCCACATCTGGAGTACTGTGTACAATTCTGGTCACCGCACCTTAAGAAGGATATAACGGAACTGGAAAAGGTACAAAGAAGGGCAACAAAAATGATCCAAGGGATGGAGCGGCTCCCTTATGAAATCAGGTTGCAACGCCTTGGTCTTTTCAGCCTTGAAAGATGGCGTTTAAGAGGTGACTTGATCGAAGTGTATAAAATCATGCATGGGATAGAAAAGGTGAATAAAGAAAAATTATTTTCTCTGTCACCCAACACTAGGACTAGGGGCACTCCCTGAAGCTCCAAGGTAGGAAAGTTAGGACTAATAAAGGGAAATATTTTTCACCCAGAGGGTCATTGGGTTATGGAACTCACTTCCAGAGGAGGTTGTGACAGCGGTCAGCCTGGACAGCTTCAAGGCAGGATTAGACAGATTCATGGATACCAAGGGAATCAGTAGTTACTGAAATGGACATCCAAGTGCCACCTCTGTGTTGATGGAGGCAGGCAGGATTTTCCCTGGGTACTGGTTGTGGGGGGTCGGGAGCAGGTGAGGGTTCTGCCCTCCTTTCTGCTAGAGATCCCTGTGTACAACTAGTGGGCCACTGTGTGACACAGAATGCTGGACTAGATGGGCTGAGGCCCGATTCAGCATGGCTCTTCTTATGTTCTTATGTTCCAACAAAATGCAGATTATCAATAAGTTGCAATGGTCTGGTTGCAAAGTTACTCGTATATATTGGGTATCATAGTGGACGCATCTAAAGACAATAAGATGTATCTACCCCTCAATTGGAATAATAGATGAGCAAAAATACAAAAGTACAAAGCCAAAGTCTCCTGCCCTCCTTTTAACTTCCTCCTTGCCTGCAGCTGGTGGGACGGGGAAGCAAGGTGTAGCTGCTGCCGAGGAGAGTTGGTGCATAGGCTGCACCTTCCACTCTGGAGGTGCCAAAGACTCATGCCCTCCATTTATTTATTTATTTATTTATTTATTCATTTATTTATTTATTTATTTATTTATTTATTTGTCACGTTTCTATACCGCCCCTCTCAGCCCGAAGGCGACTCGGGACGGTTTACACAGGCAGTCTCTGCCCTCAATACAACACAGCAACAAGGCAACCCCCCCCCAGAAAAAAACATATAATAACAATTTAACAACTAAAAACATACAATTGCAGCCTCAGCGTCATGTTAAAATCAGTTTCCATCACAACGTCGTCATTCCATATATCCAATTAAGCCTTATATTTCATCAGCAAATGCCTGCTCAAATAACCAGGTCTTGACTTTCTTGCGAAATGTCAGGAGGGAGGGGGCCGACCTGATGTCTTTAGGGAGGGCGTTCCAAAGCCAAGGAGCCACCACTGAAAAGGCCCTGTCTCTCTCCCCCGCCCGTCGCGCCTGCGAAGAAGGCGGGACCGAGAGCAGGGCCTCTCCAGATGATCTTAAACATCTCGATGGTTCATAGGGAGAGATGTGTTCGGACAGGTAAGTTGGACCCAAACCGTTTAGGGCTTTAAAGGCTAAAGCCAGCACTTTGAATTGTGCCCGGTAGCAAACTGGCAGCCAGTGGAGATGGCACAACAGGGGAATTGTACGCTCTCTGAATGGCGCTCCTGTTATCAACCTGGCTGCTGTCCGTTGGGCTAGTTGCAGCTTCTGAACAGTCTTCAAAGGCAACCCCACGTAGAGAGCGTTGCAGTAATCTATCTATCTTTTAACTACCTCCTTGCCGGCAGCTGGTGGGATGGGGCAGCGAGGTGTAGCTGCTGCCGAGGAGAGTTGGTGCATAGGCTGCACCTTCCACTCTGGAGGAGCCAAAGTCTCCTGCCCTCCTTTTAACTTCCTCCTTGCCGGCAGCTGGTGGGAGGGGGCAGCGAGGTGTAGCTGCTGCCGAGGAGAGTTAGCGCGTAGGCTGCACCTTTATTAACTGAATACATTCAAAGTAAAAATCCAACTGAAAGTCTGAAAGTGAGGGAAGGAAAAAGCTTAAAACAATACATATATTTGAAACAAGTATTGTATCTATGCCGTGAAATGCTCACTGAAGCAAAGACAGAATGGAACATGTCTATTTGGCTGATTTCAATCATCTATTTTATGTATTCTGCCAGCATGTGGGAAGAATCCATTCTGTACTTCAGCTTTCATGAAGGCCGTGTGGAGACTGCAAATGCAGTTTTTCAGTTAATGTGCTGCCATGATATACTACTTAAGTACAGTGAGGGACAAGTTTTATTGGACAGGCATTCAGCATGATGAAGCAAAAATTGGACTGCGCATCACCTAGTCCCATAGATATAGCAATAAAGACCGTAGCTCACACATAAGGGTAACACAAAAAATCTATTGGCTTCCAAATTTAAACAAGCATTTCTGCTTATTAATGTCACAGCATCATAGCCTTGTAGAGTTTGCATTTTAAGGTTTGCACATGATTCATGCTAGATATGTGCCAGAATACAAAGGCAATGCAAACTTGATTCCTCCTTCTGCTGCGGCTATGAAGTTTTAAATTTATTTAACTTTGGGCTTCTTAGGCTAAAGACACCATGCCGAATATGGTTTAGAATATATCTGTATTCAGGGAAGGTATTTGAGTGCAAGAGATTGCAGCCAACATGAATTGGGCAGAATTGGGGCCGGAGAGATAGCACAGCGGTAACAACAGCTGTGCTGGCAATCTGAAGATCTGAAGATTGCAGGATCGAGTCCCGGGCTGAGTTAGACGCCAGCTGTGAGCCCTGTCTACTGTTTACCCAAGCAGTTCAGCAGCCCAGCTGTGAATTAACAACAAATTGGGGACCATAAAAGTGGGGAAGGACTTTTGCACAGACTTGTCTGAAATAGGCTGATGGAGAAGGGAGAGGCGGAAGTGATGGAAACAAGAGGCTCCTGTCATGAGGATGGAACAACAGCACCCCCTTGTGACGTGAAGGCGCAATGACGCAGGGACATAACAACAATGATGTAATGGAGCATTCACACCCGATGTAGCACAGCAGTTCTCGTTTGTGCCTGGGGGGCAGGGGCCAGGACCGGGGGTCCCATTGGCATTGGGGCCTGCAGCAGCGGAGATGGATTCTGAAGAGGATTTAGAAGGGTTAGCAGAAGGAGAGTTTCCCATCATTGGGCCTCCTTCTCCCACAGATAGCTTGGCTTGGGATGAAGGTTGGCCTGACCCTTACGACGAGACAGATAACCAGGTGCAAATGGAAAGCAGTAATAGCAAAACTTATGAACGGCCAGGGGGGAGAGGTTCACAGGATCCTTTGAGTGAAAACATGGAAGAGAGCGGCTGGGAAGAATCTAGGGAGGAGAGCTCTCACAGAGATAGGGCAGCAGATGTTGGGAGGCAAGGCCGTGCTTTCGATAGGAGATGGGACATCGAGACTAGCAGGAGGGGCTGGTACCATAGCCTAGACAGGCCGAGGTCCGTCAGCAGAGATTGAGAGACGAAGCCTAGAGTGTCGGGGACCTCGGCCGAAGATTAAGTATAGGATCCGTGGAAAGGATCCTCAGTACTTCGGCCACGTCTCTTCTGGGCAGACGTGAAGCGAAGCTGGTCCACGGAGCTAGATTGGCTAGTGGATGACCAAGTCTTGCCTTGCATCTTGCACCTTGCCTTGTTCTGAATCCGCATTGCTGTGCGGAGCCTTGCCAAGTCTTTGGGATGCTTTTCCAAGTTGTTTTGGACATTTGATTGCTTTTTGCCTTTGGATTTGCTTTTGCTATTTTTATGGACAATATACCTTTTGAACTGTTTTTATATACAATAAAGTAGTTAGCCTTCAGTCCGTCTCTGTGTGTGTGATTAAGGGGCCGGTCAAGTCCGTGCATCGTGACACCCGATGACGCCCACCTGTATGACGCAGCCAGGAAAGAAGAAGTCCTTCTAAAAACTGCACTGTATTTGTCTATGTGTAATTGTATGTCTTTCCGACAGGGACTGTCTGTCGTATGTGTATTGTAATCCGCACTGAGTCCCCTTCGGGGCGAGAAGAGCGGAATAGAAATAAACAGTATTATTATTATTATTTGTACTAGTTGCCATTCTGAATTCCCTTAAAGGGAACATCCATGTAAGCTATAAGTGGTTTTTATATTATGTAAACCGCCCTGAGCCTACGGGAATGGGACGGTATAGAAATTGAAATAAGAAATAAAATAAATAAATAAAAGTGCAATCTAAAACTGCTCTCACAACCATAAGGCCACCCTAGGTCAGGGCCTAGGGCGGCACCTTTGGGGAGGCAGCAGGTCCGCCCCAAGTAAAAAAAACGCAATTTTTTTAAAGAGGGGCGCATGTGCGCGATGGTGTAAGCGCCATCCACGGCCACCCCCCTTCTTTGCTCTGCTCCCCTCAGCTCTGCCCCGCCCTCGGCTCCGCCCCACCCCCGGCTCTGCCCCCACCTCCTCGCCGGCGCGAGGAGGAGGAAGGAAAGCCCCACTGTCACAATGCTGGGACTAGGCCCGGCCCCTTAATTACACACACAGAGACGGTAGTCAATTAACTATTTATTGAGTAATGAAGAACAGGTGAAAAAGATAAAATGTCCAAAAGAATTAGAGAAAAGCAATTAGTGTCCAAAGGTCAAAAATGAAGAATCAATCAAAATGCAAGGGTCCAAAAAACAAGGCAAAGTTCAATTAGGCAAAGTAATCCGTGGAATTCAACAAGGCAATGTCCATGGAAATACAAGGTCCAAGGTAACTCTTGGCAAGGCCGCCAGACTATGGCTTCTAGGAACCAGGTCACTTCACTCCCTTCAGATCAGAAGTGGCCGACCAACTGAGGAACCGTTCCCACGGAACGTATATTTAATTCCCTCCTTTGTGAGACCAGCGCCACTCTAGGCTTCGCCTCCATTCCTTTCTATTGGCCTCAATGCTTCTTCTACGGTCAAAACTCCTTCCCGGCCGAGCCGCAGCTGGCTCGCTATCTTCTTGAGAAACTTCCTCCCTTTCAGTTTCCATCAGCTCATCCCCGCTGGTTCCCAGATGCGTTCCTGGGAACCATGCCCTCCTGGTCTTTCATATGCCTTATCTGAATCTGAGTCATCCTGACCTTCTCCGTCCGAATAAGCCTCAGGCCAGGTGTCGTCCCATTGCAAACTATCTGTAGGAGATGCAGGCCCATCGGCCCCTGCATCCCCTTCCTCTGTATCCCCATCAATCAGGTCCAGGGCAATTGGGACCCCCGGGGCGGCACTGGACCCCCCCGGCTGCACTGGAGGCTGGGTTGCTACACTCACCCTTGGAGCTGATGTGGGGCCTCCCCACGGCTCCTCCCTCCCTCCTAAAGCTGCGATTTCGGCTGCTTCTCAGGTCGGCATAGTGGCTTTAGGAGGGAGGGAGGAGCCGGCGAGGAGCTGGGGGTGGAGCCGGGGGAGGACCCGGGGGCGTGGCGGAGCCGGGGTAGGGCTGGGTGGAACGGAGTGGAGCCGGGGGCGGGGAAGAGCCAGGGGTGTGGTGGGGGCGGAGCAGGGGCGGGGAGGAGCCAGGTCAGGGTGGGGTGGGGGTCAGGGGAGGAGCCGGGGGCGGGGCGGAACCAGGGGCGGGGGCAGAGCCTTTGGCCTAGGATGCCAAAAGGGCCTGATCCAGGCCTGCTCACACTTAGATTCCCCAGGTGCATTGTCCTATCTCTGAGTGACCACTGGCTAAGCCAAGACTTCCTCAGACTTCTAGGACTTGCAGACCAAAACGACAAAGGGACCATAGTTTGAGGACAACTGATCTAGAAATCACCAAGTCATAGATGACAGGAATCAAGTTTTTATCTTCTAGCACAATTTCTAACTTGGGAACCTGGCTTTCAGCTGTTTCCAGAGAAAGCAGAACTTGCAAAAATTGAAATTGCTATTTCAAAAAATATATACAATAGTCGAGTTAGAAAAGACAACAAAGACTGTTCAGTCCAACCCCCTGCCATGCAAGAACACACAATTAAAGCACTCGCAACAGATGGCCATCCAAATTCTCCTTAAAAACCTCCAGAGAAGGAGAGTGCACCACATTCCCAGGCAGGATATTCTACTGCCAAACCGCTCTTGCCATATGAAAGTTCTTCCTAATATTTAGGTGGAATTTATTTTCCTACAATTTGAATCCATTACTCCTTGTCCTTATTGCATGGGGAGCCCACAACCCCATGCTTGGCCGCTGTGTCGGACTGGATGAGGGGGGACAAATTGAAATTGAATCCAGACAAGATAGAGGCACAGGGCATAGGGTTACAGCCCGTGTTGGATGGGGTTACACTCCCCCTGAAGACGCAGGTCCGCAGTCTAGGTGTGATCCTGGACTCATCGCTGAGCCTGCAACTTCAGGTTTTGGCGGTGACCAGGGGAGCATTTGCACAGCTAAAACTTGTGCACCAGCTGCACCTGTACCTTAGGAAATCTGACTTGGCCATAGTAGTCCACGCTCTGGTTACATCCCATATAGATTACTGCAACGCTCTCTAAGTTTGGAGGTGGTCTGCCATTAACAAAGCCATTCTGAATTTCGTTATTTTTAACAAATTTATTTTGAAATTTCCGCTAAAATTTTTGGAAGTCCATCAGAAACAAAGCACCAGCACCTCCTACATCTGCAGTGAGTTTTGAACCTTTTCTTTCTTGATCAACCAGGCCTAAGGTCTACATAAGAGATTTCATATGTGTACATAATTTCTACCTGTCTCCTGTCTACAAACATGCCTCTAAAACATCCTATACATAGGCTTTCTGGTGTGGGTGCCTGGAGGGAAATCCCACTTAGCAGCTATGTGATCAGGGAAGTGTTTATTTGCAACCCAATATTAATCTTCCAACTTGCTGGAAGTTCAGATTCAAATCTTATGAAAAGTAATCACTCCCAGTGCTGTGCGAACAGGACTCTTTTGCTCTGAAAATGTGGGGAATATGTCCAAATCAACCAATGCTTTCCAACATAGAGGGCTGATTGCATCTTGTAGTCTATGTCAGTGTTTCCCAACCAGTGTGCCGGGGCACACTAGTGTGCCGTGAGTGATCATCAGGTGTGCCGTGGGAAATTGGAACCTCCAGGAAGGGGGGGGGGAGTCTAGTGTGTTGAAGTATAAAAACCCTAAGAAACATACCTCTATAAAGGCCCCCTCGCCACCCGTTGTCTTTTTGGTCTCTCCCTCTCCATGCATTGGGAAGGCCCGCCTCCCTTTCCCCAAGTAGAGACCTCCTCTTGCCTCCTGGGGGTTCTGTGTGGGAAGTTCGGCCCAGTTCTATCTTTGGTGGGGTTCAGAATGCTCTTTGATTGTAGGGGAACTATAAATCCCAGCAACTACAACTCCCAAATGTCAGGGTCTATTTCCCCTGAACTCCATTTGCATTCATATTTGGGCATATTGAGTATTCATGGCAAGTTTGGTTCTGATCCAACATTATTTGAGTCCACAGTGCTCTCTGGATATAGGTGAACTACAACTCCAAAACCCAAGGTCAATGCCCACCAAACTCTTATAGTATTTTCTCTTGGTTATGGGAGTTCTGTGTGGGAAGTTTGTGTCTTTCTGCCATTCCTGCCAGGATATCTATATTGTGTTCATCGAAACAAGCCCAGGTTTCACACTGAGTGTATAAATACATTTAAAAACATATTAACTATATGTATGACTGTGTTAGAGTGTCATTTTGTGTCATTTTGGTTGGTGGTGTGCCCCAGGATTTTGCAAATGTAAAAAGTGTGCCGCGGCTCAAAAAAGGTTGGTAAACACTGGTCTATGTGATACCTTGCTGTGCTTCACAGAGAGTGTTTCAGGTTCTGAGAAATATGGATGTGAAGCTCGTGCTCTCCTCTAAAAACTTCACACTTAAATCTTCACTTTGAAGCTAGTGTGAACAATTTCTCATTAATGGCTGCTTGTGAATATAACATATATCTGATTTACATTTAGGTCATACAAATCAAAAGAACAGAAAGTTTAGAACAGAGAAAAATTAATATGTATATTATTAATATCACCCTGCAAAAAGGAGATAGCAATACAGCACTGAATTATTGTTGCACATTGCATGCCAAATGGGCCTCATTGCTCAATAGCTTCCCCAATTTAATTTCTGTCCTGTCCATCCATTAATTCCTGATCGAGTGATAATTGTTACAAAACAGTTTTTGCAGACTTACCTGTAGACAGAGAATATAGGTTTGTTTGGTTTTTTTTTAAAAAAAATGTTTTCATTACACACTCTCCAGAACTCCAAATAATATGAGTAATATCTATGTATATAATAAAACTCAGTGTTTGCGGTGGGAGGAATATGTGCCAGCGTTTCGATTGGCTGCCACTCTGGAATTATTTGCATAAATGGCTCTAACTGGCCAGCCTCAGAACTCCAACATTCTACGGCCCCAGACAGAGGGGATTGGTTGCCACTGAAATGGTATTTGCATAAAGGACTCCGATTGGCCAACAACATTCCGACATTCTAAGGTGACTCAGAGGGGAAAGGAAAGGCCTCAGGCAGTCAGCCACTTCGGATCAGGACCAAGCTTGACAAACAGGGGCCCAAAGGCCCACTTCAAAACCTGGTGTGGTTTAGGGCAGGATGGGCCACGAATTATGGGATTTGCAGTACCTTCACCTCATTCACCTCCCAAACAACACTGTACCCCTATACATCACAGAGCAGGCCCAAAATTGACGGCAAGGCTTATTTAACTTGATTTTCCTGACTACGCCTCAGCACATGGGATATTGTTAGGCTCCCTCAACTTGATTTTCCTGACTAGGCCATCGGGACTCGCAGTACCTTCACTAAGTTCTTGAGACCACTGCAAGCCACATAAACATCCAATAGGAACCAACCTTGGCACACAATGCCTTCCTCAAATAACCCGGGCACCGCCGGGTCCCCAAGCTAGTTGTAAAATATAAATAACAGGTATTCGACAGTCCCCGTCTCTTTCCCTTTAATACGGTGTTGCTACAGGGTAACATTGAGCACTGGAAGGGAGGAGGAAAGGTCTGGGTGACATCAGGGCAAACAATTGAGAACAGGTAGGCTCAATATCATGGCCAGAGACCACCATAACATGGTAGGCAAGAGATGACCGTTACGGTAGCCACTGGGTAGAGCAGTGTTTCTAAAACCTGGGGGTCGGGACCCCCAGGGGGGTCGCGGGAGGGTTTCAGAGGGGTCGCCAAAGACCATCAGAAAACATATATAAGGTTGACGATCTCTCCGCCTCTCTGTCTTTTTGGAAACAGACAGCTCTCCTCTGCTGTGATTGGCAGGCCTCCCTGCCAAGGGGAGGGCTGTTTCTGAGACTCCAAGTGGGGAGGGGAGAGCAGGCATGCTCGGCGCATGGCAGCATAATGCACATGTGTGGGTAAGGGAGAGTGTGTGATGTGGGATGGAGACTCATGTCAGCTAGTCCCTTCAAGGCATGAGGGTTCTGTGTAGGAAGTTTGACCCAATTCTATCATTGGTGGGGTGCAAGGGACTCTTTGATTGTAGGTAAACTATAAATCCCAATAACCACAACTCCCAAATGTCAAGATCTACTGTATTTTCCCCAAACTCCACCAGTGTTCACATTTGGGTATATTGAGGATTTGTGTCAAGTGTGGTCCAGATCCATAATTGCTGAGTCTATAGTGCTGTCTGGATGTAGGTGAACTACAACTCCCAAACTCAAGGTCAATGCCCACCAAAACCTTCCAGTATTTGCTGTTGGTCATGGGAGTTTTGTGTGCCAAGTTTGGTTCAATTCAATCGTTGGTGAGTTCAGAATGCTCTTTGATTGTAGGTGAACTATAAATCCCAGCAACTACAATTTCCAATTGACAAAATCAACCCCCCACCCAAAAAATACAGTTATGAAGTAGCAATGAAAATAATGTTATGGTTAGGGGTCTCCACAACATGAGGAACTGTATTAAGGGGTCGCAGCATTAGGAAGGTTGAGAAACACTGGGGTAGAGGGTAGTATTGATTATATGCATAACCATTTTTTTCAAAAAAAAATACACTCTCTTATATGTCAATGATTGTATTTCCATTTCCTCTTTATTGTAATTAATGAATTTAATTTGAAGTAGGTCAAGAGTTAATCCGTTTAATTAATCCACGGTTGTCAATCTTCTGAATGGATGTAACAGACCTGGAGTGCTGTAATGATTAATTGCTGCCGATTGTTTAAGGTATAAATGTTATGACGCGGGGAACCCTTTTCACCGTATTTCCGGTCAAAGAAACTTATGGCATGATTAGCCACGAAGAATCGTTGGTATGTAGTACACATTTATTGATATTATGAATGGTTCCTTTTTGAGCTATCTCTTTCTATGAGGGTTTTAGTTCTATTATTTACAGATACCCTGGATATTTGGGGATGCTTAGCTTTGGCATAAAACCCACAAGCCTTTATTTAACCCATATCATAACAAATTAACAATTAAAAACATACAATTGCAATCTCAGCGTCATGTTGAAATCCGTTTCCATCGCATCGTCATCATTCCATATATCTAATTAAGCCTTATATTTCATCTGCAAATGCCTGCTCAAATAACCAGGTCTTGACTTTCTTGCAAAATGTCAGGAGGGAGGGGGTCGATCTGACGTCTCTAGGGAGGGCGTTCCAAAGCCGAGGAGCCACCACTGAAAAGGCCCTGTCTCTCGTCCCCGCCAGTCGCGCCTGCGAAGAAGGCGGGACCGAGAGAGTGTCGTTTTGTGTCATTTTGGTTGGTGGTGTGCCCCAGGATTTTCCAAATGTAAAAAGTGTGCTGCGGCTCAAAAAAGGTTTGGAAACACTGACATAATGCACAGCTACTTCTGGTGGGGCTCCGTGATGGCTGCATCTGTGAAGTGTTCTATGATGAAAAACTCTGAACATGGGAAGTCTCCATGTTCAGATTGGAAATCATGGGGATGGTATGGGAGCACACCAGAAAAGTACACTTTCTAGCGTGTGATGGGCAAGCGGGTGATGTGGGGGATGTGGGGCACTGGGCCACGGATTTGCCCACTGCCCGTTATTTTCCCCACTGCTCTATGGATTTACCCACATATAGAAACCTCCATGTGATGAGGTCCTACTCTTACAGCCAAAGGGTTTTAGTTATTTATTAATTTATTATTCGTATTTGTGAGTCGCCACTCTCAAGTATTTAGTTATTTATTTATTTGTAACGTTTCTATACCGCCCTCTCAGCCCGAAGGCGACTCGGGACGGTTTACACAGGCAGTTTCTGCCCTCAATACAACACAGCAACAAGGCAACCCCCCCCCTCAGAAAAAACATATAATAACAATTTAACATTTAAAAACATACAATTGCCGCCTCAGCGTCATGTTGAAATCAGTTTCCATCACATTGTCGTCATTCCTTATATCCAATTAAGCCTTATATTTCATCAGGAAATGCCTGCTCAAATAACCAGGTCTTGACTTTCTTGCGAAACGTCAGGAGGGAGGGGGCCCGGTCTGATGTCTTTAGGAGGGCGTTCCAAAGCCGAGGAGCCACCACTGAAAAGGCTCTGTCTCTCGTCCCGCCAGTCGCGCCTGCGAAGAAGGCGGACCGAGAGCAGGGCCTCTCCAGATGGTCTTAAACATCTCGATGGTTCATAGGGAGAGATGCGTTCGGACAGGTAAGTTGGACCCGAACCGTTTAGGGCTTTAAAGGCTAAAGCCAGCACTTTGAATTGTGCCCGGTAGCAAACTGGCAGCCAGTGGAGCTGGCACAACAGGGGAGTTGTACGCTCTCTGAATGCCGCTCTTGTTATCAACCTGGCTGCTGTCCGTTGGACTAGCTGCAGCTTCTGAACAGTCTTCAAAAGCAACCCCACGTAGAGAGCGTTGCAGTAATCTATATGGGATGTAACCAGAGCATGGACCACCGTGGCCAAGTCAGACTTCCCAAGGTACGGGCGCAGCTGGCGCACAAGTTTTAACTGTGCAAATGCTCCCCTGGTCACCGCAGAAACCTGGGGTTCCAGGCTCAGCGGTGAGTCCAGGATCACACCAAAGCTGCGAACCTGCGTCTTCAGGGGGAGTGTAACCCCGTCTAACACAGGCTGTGACCCTATGCCCTGTGCGGCCTTTCAACTGACCAGGAGTGCCTCTGTCTTGTCTGGATTCAATTTCAATTTGTTCGCCCTCATCCAGTCCGACACAGCGGCCAAGCACCGGTTCTGGATCTGATAAAGTGATAAGGCGAGAACGCGAAACGGATTGAGCTCATTACGTCATTACGTCGGCTCTCTAGCCAGGCTCCGGGAGGCTATCCAGCCCTGGGGAGCCTTTCTTTCATGTTCCATGTTTTAGTATTACTCGATGTAAAGTTTTGAACTATACGGACTTCTTTGGAACTTATGGGCTCCCTTTTTGGACTTGCAACTGTGTAACACCAGCATTAGCTTGCCATTGCAACAAAAGGAAATCATTTCCATCGTCTGTGACAGATTTCCATATAATCCAGATTTTCCAAGGTAGAAGAAACATCGACCATGGAGGAACTTTGAATTAGCAAAGGTTTACACCGACTAATTCCTGCGTATATAACACAGATAATGTCAAGATTTTGAATGTAAATTGTATTGATATTTATTATTGATGATGTTGAGCAAGATTATTCGAATTGATATAAGTAAGATCGTATAAGAAATTGTACTGAGCACATTTGGGTCCGGTTGACATATAAGAGAGTATATTTTTTGAAAAAATTGATTATGCATATACATCTACCCTCTACCCAGTAATTGTTGTTGTTGTGTAAGAGATACTCCTTGTTTGGTTGCTTAGTTACGGTGGCCATCCAGTGGCAGCACCCTTATTCCAAGATTTGCTTCCTTTTCCTGGCAAATGGAGAAGAGGGTCCAGGCTTTGAGACTCAAGACCAGGCCTTAACATCTGAAACTCTCTTTGGGGAACACTTTTTGCATTCACCTTGAGGTCTTTCTCATGTGTCCCCGTGAAGATGCCAGTGACAGGTCTGAAAATGAAATAAAATGTTTGCCTCAGAGATTTAAAACTTTGGTGAGTTTACACAGTGAGAAATGGTGTTTCAGATAGTCTAGACCAGGGCTGTCCAACAGGCGGCCCGGGGGCCGTACATGCCCCCCCAGCCCCTTGAATACGGCCCCCTACCCTCCAGCAAGAAATAAGATGTTTTTTTTTAAAAAAATTCAATTAAAAATATTTTTTAAATTGTTTTTTATTATTGTTTTTATTTTTAATTTTTATTGAATTTGGCTTTCTATTGGCCACCTCCTCCTGAGGGAGGGAGGGGGGATTGACGTCTCTCAGGCCCCGCTCGTGATTGGAGGAGCGCTCTTGGAGGCGTGAAAAGCCTTCCCCGAGTCTCCTTGCGGCCTTGCGAGACCAAGAGAAGCAAGGAGCAGGGCTGCAGCAAGAGCGGGGGGCCCGCCAGAGGCGGCTCCAACCGGGGCTGCTTTAGCAGCAGCATGGACACGGAGCTCTTGGGAAGCAGGTAAAGGGGCTTTTCCCTCCCATCCATCTTCCTCACTCTCTTTACTTCATCCGTTCTTCCTTCCCTCTTCCATACTTCCCATCTTTCCCCTTCCCTTCCCTTTTCCATCCTTTCCTTCTTTTTCCTTCCCATCCCTCTTTCCTCCTGCCTCCTTGCTCTTCTTTCTTTCTCTTACTTCCTTCCGTCTTCCCCCTTCCTGCCTGCCTTCCTTCTTTCTTTCCTTCCTTCCTTCCTTCCTTCCTTCCTTCCTTCCTTCCTTCCTTCCTTCCTTCCTTCGTTCCTTCCTTCGTTCCTTCCTTCCTTCCTTCCTTCTGTTCTTCCTTTTTCCCCTCCCTCCCTCCTTTCTTTCCATCCATCCCTTCTTCATCTCCTCCTTACTTCCTGTGTCACCCCTTTCTGTTCTGGCAGCAGCGCATGAACACGGAGCAGGGCTTCCTCCCCCTCCCTCCCCCTCCCCCTCCCTTGGCCCCCAGGTGATCAGTGACCGGAATTCCGGCCCAAGGTCTGGTAGAAGTTGGACAGCCCTGGTCTAGACTCCAGCTGTATAGAGCTTATCTCTTGTCTGACCAACACCCCAAGGTCACTGTTAGGGTCGGCAGCTTCTGTGCAACAGCAATAGCTTATCGGCGCAAGATGCTGTCACAGTCTTAGAAAGCTTTAATATTTATTTCGGTTTTACCATTGTCGTTTTAGCATTTAAATGTTTAATACCATTTTAACTATCTTATTCAATATTGGGTTTTAAACTTTGCCTGTGTGTACCCTGATGTTTGTACATTTGTGTACATGTGTTTGTACATGTATGTGTACCCTGATGTTTGTACATTTTTTTATGCTGGTCATTGATCATAATAAATCTTGTAATGTAATTGTGCAAAAGCTCTCCCGGCCACTGCCGAGACCGGGTTCCAGGCTCAGTGATGAATCCAGGATCACTCCCAGACTGTGAAGATGAGTTTTATAGAAGTTCCACTAAGTGCATATATAACATCTTGTGAAAGATATCTTTATTTATTTAGTCTTAAAACCATTTTAAATCATCTTTAAGAATGACGTTCTCCTGAGTTGGCTTATGTACTAAAAGAAACAATACAGAAGACTAAATATCATAAAATCAGAAATGACCAAAAAATGAGTCTTAAAATGCAATTGGGGGGAAATAACCAAGAATGATATATACCAGTGTTTCCCAACCAGTGTGCCGGGGCACACTAGTGTGCCATGAGCGATCATCAGGTGTGCCGTGGGAAATTGGAACCTCGGGGGGGGGGGGGGAGTCTAGTGTGTTGAAGTATAAAAACCCTAAGAAACCTACCTCGATAAAGGCACAAAATTACAAACACCCCCCTCCCCACCTGTTGTCTATTTGGTCTCTCCCTCTCCATGCATTGGAAAGGCCCGCCTCCATTTTCCCAAGTAGAGACCTCCTCTTGCCTCCTAAGGGTTCTGTGTGGGAAGTTTGGCCCAGTTCTATCATTGGTGGGGTTCAGAATGCTCTTTGATTGTAGGGGAACTATAAATCCCAGCAACTACAACTCCCAAATGTCAAGGTCTATTTCCCCTGAACTCCATCTGCGTTCATATTCGGGCATATTGAGTATTCATGCCAAGTTTGGTCCTGATCCAACATTGTTTCAGTCCACAGTGCTCTCTGGATGTAGGTGAACTACAACTCCAAAACTCAAGGTCAATGCCCACCATACTGTTATAGTCTTTTCTCTTGGTTCTGGGAGTTCTGGGAGTTTGTGTCTTTCTGCCAGTTCTGCCAGGATATCTATGTTGAGTTACTGAAAAGGACATTCAAGTGCCACCTCGGAGTTGGTTGAGGTAGGCAGGATTTCCCTGGGTACTGGTTGTGGGGGTCCATTTGCCCTCCTTCTGCTCGAGATCCCGTGTACAGGACTGTGTGATATGCTGGACTAGATGGGCTGATTCAGTTTATGTTCTTATGAGTTCATCGAAACAGGTCCAGGTTTCACACTGAGTGTATAAATACATTAAAAAACATATTAACTATATGTATTACTGTGTTAGAGTGTCATTTTGTGTCATTTTGGTTGGAGGTGTGCCCCAGGATTTTGCAAATGTAAAAAGTGTGCCATGGCTCAAAAAAGGTTGGGAAACACTGATATATACATCCTGAAAGCTTTTCGAAAGGCCTACAAAGACAAAGCTTATTTCTCAAAAGACTTTCGTTCCAGGGACGTGAAGCTGTTACCGAGAGTCCTTCTGCCTCGTTCACTTTCTTACTGCCTTGGCACATACTATTGCCAGCAGTTATGAGGACTAGACATTTCATGGCTCTCACATTCAATGCTGGTTGAAATGCTTGCAGAATGCAGACGGTCCTACTGATGTCCAAATGACTCATTCTTGATGGGCTTCACAAATTTCTTGAAGCCTTCTGGTAAGCAAATGTAGATACATCTGCTGTTGATAAGCTAAAATGATTCAGTGCAGTTTCATTGCCATGTTGGTTGTCTTGCAGCCAATAAGCTAAAAGCAACGATTTTGACAAAGAACTGGTGTGCAGTGTGTTTGCTAGGATGGGAATCCTGTCAAAGATTCAATCTAGTTGCAAGGTAGTGCCAGCTGGGCTAAAAGTATAACCCTGCAGTGAAGCGTTACCTAGTTTTGACGATGTATAGTCTTGTCACTTGTGGGCCACACTATAAGGAAAAAGGAGAGACATTGTTACCAGCATCGGATCAAGCATTTGTACTACACAGCTCCTGAATTTCTTTATGCTCTGTCCATTCAGACATCTCATAAATCACTGCTCATTTTGCAACAGTGCAAGTAAAAGAAAATCCTCTTAGTATACACAGTATCCATGGTGGATTTTTTTTGTTGGTTTGTTATTTTTATTTATTTATTATTCGGACTTACTAGACCGCCCCTCCCGAGGCTCGGGGCGGTTTCCAACACAATAAAATCACACAGACATTCTAAAAACATCATAAAAACATTCATAAAAAACAATCAGGTATAGCATAAAACATCACAGTGGACCGGATTAAGACCGATCTACAGTACAATACAGAAGTGGCATGATTAGGTGGCGAGGTTAATGTTCGGGCGCTGATCAGTCGCCAAATGCTTCCCGAAATAGCCAAGTCTTGCAAGCCCTGCGAAAGGCTATCAGGTCCTGCAAGGCCCACGTCTCGGCTGGCAGAGACTTCCACAGGGTCGGAGCAGCCACCGAGAATGCTCTCTGTCGGGTGCTGGCCAACCTGTAGGACTTCACACCTGGGACTTCGAGCAGGTTGTAACCCTCTGAGTGCAGTGATCTTCTGGGCATATATGGGGTAAGCCGCTCCCTCAAGTACACTGGCCCCAAACCATGTAAGGCCTTGAAAGTCAAGACTAACACTTTGAAGGAGATCCAGAATTCAATAGGTAACCAGTGCAGTTCGTACAGGAGAGGTATTGTGCAAGCTGTTCTAGGGGCTCCCAGCAGAAGGCGGGCTGCCGCGTTCTGCACCAGTTTAAGCTTCCGGATTGCCGACAAAAGAAGGCCAATGTAGAGCGCGTTACAGTAATCGAGCCTCAGGATGACCGTGGCTTGGATCACCGTGGCTAGATCACGGCAGGAAAGGTAGGGAGCCAGGCGTCTTGCTTGCCGTAGGTGGAAAAAGGCTGTCTTGCAGGCACAAGTAATTTGTGCCTCCGTAGACAGCTGGAGGTCCCCAAGGCTCTTAACTGAAGACTGCGGGCATAATGCCACGCCGTCAAAAGTCGGGTTTTGGGTTTTATAGGCCACCCATAAAAGTCATAGTCACAGAACCCCAAAGTAGGATTGGTTTCCCCCCTTTTTTATAACAAATTAAAACCATAATGTAATGCTAGTGACTGCCGCAGGTTTAAAAGTATGCGCAAGATGTCCAAAAACGTTTGCCCTTCAACAAGCAGATTGTTTGATTAATCTTCGGTTTAAATGTTAATAGAAAAAGATCCTGTTTTATTAACAAATTAAATGTTGTTGTTTTCCTTCAATTAATGATCCCTTCCTCCCCTTACAAAAGAAAAAAAAAGTAGGTTTGTAACATTGCGGGTTTCGAAACCTAGCCCCAAGTGTTGAGATGCTAAAGTGGTGGAGTATTTTCCAGCAGGAAAAAAAGTTGTTCTTAGCTTAATTTTGCATGAAAATCCTTTTAAGAGAAATGGACATCTAGCTGCTCTGTAATTTTTTTTATATTGCTCTAATTGCCCAGTGTTTTTGATATTAGGAAGTATTAAATGATTAGCTGTGCATTGTGTCTCTCTCTTTATTTATTTCCTTTAAAGGAAGATTCCGAACACTGTTTGCAGGACATAATAATAACACAGTCCAGTCTCCAAATTGGCCAAACTCTCCAATGTTGAGCCATTTGTGTGTGTGTGAGTAGCGTTATGTTAAAAAAAGGACGTTGCAGCTGAAAAACCAAGGAGAGCTTAGATTTTGTACATAACGTTTGTATGCTCCCATGTGGGTTTGGGGGGGGGGGAGGTTAATGTTGCTCCGTGTGTAAGTCTGCCTTAAATAGGTAGCTTAAAATTGTCAAGATGCCTGCAGTGGTTTGTCAATAAAGTTGAGTCCTTTTTTAATTAAAAAAAATCATCCTGGAAAGCATAGTGATTTCTAGAAAAATATTCTCTCAGGTAAATAAAAACAGCAATTTTTTAATTCATTGTTTTCCCACAAGCAAATGAATAGTTATACAAAACAAGACTGGAATAGGAAATGGTCTAGTCTAACTCACAAAACAGATGAAGATGATTGATAAAGGACAGGGCTGTCCAACTGGCGGCCCGCGGGCCGTATACGGCCCCCAGCCCCTTCCCTCCGGCCCCCTAAGTTATTTAATAAAAAATAAAAAATAAAAAATAAAAATTAAAAAATAATACCTACTTCCAGGTTCGGCGCAAGTATCGCGAGAATACTCTATCCTCACAGGATTTCGCTGTCAATGCAGCGAAATCCCATGTGGATAGCGTATTTTCGCAATACTCTTTGGCTACTGCACTACTGGATCGCTGAGGCCCACAGTCGTGATTAGGACCTTCTTCGAGTCAGTCGATCGTCGCCTCTCTCGTCGTCCCGGGTACTCCTGCATCCAGTGCATTTGGAAAAGGTAGGCCGAAGCAGGGGGCTCCTCAAGTATTCCCTCCCCCATCTCCCCTCATGTATTAAATTTATAAAATTAAATATATTTAAAGATGAAATAAGGGGAGATGGGATACATTACAATAAGGGGAGAGGGGAGGATTAATTGAATATATCTAATATTGAATTAATATAAGGAGAGGGGAGGATGGGATTAAATATATTTAATATTACATGAAAATAAGGGGAGGGAAGGATGGCAGACATGTGGGGCATAAATATGCAATGAAATAAATATGAGTAATTGTATATTTTGGCCTCATTCTGTGTTTCATGCATACATCCAGGATGCATCCAGGCCCTGTATTAATATAAATATGAGTGATGGTATATTTTGGCCTCATTCTGGTTTCATGCATGCATCCATAATCATTCTGTTCCATTGCTTTATTTATTTATTTTATAAGTAATAATGCAACTAGGAATTGTAAGTAAATTGGAGCTGGGGAGGGGGTGGAGCCGGGGAGGGGCAGAGTCAGGGGGCAGAGCTGGGGGCGGGGGCAGACCCTTCAGCCCCCCAGGTCATTAGTGACCGGAAATCAGGCCCCTGGGCCGGTAGAAGTTAGACAGCCCTGATATAGAATTTTGAACCACAGATTTCCACTATGCAATAATATCATTCAGAATCCCTGTTCCAGGAGGGAGGGGAGCATTGGGGGGAAGGAATGGGAAATGGGTGATACACATATAAGGAATATATAAAGTGTCAATTAAGGTAAAGTGAGTTTTGGAACAATGTATATTGAGATAAGACTTCTATGGCAAAAGTAAATTAATTAAATTGATGTATCAATAATGGGTTTTTAAATTTAAAAAATCAGTTTGGGATTCTAAGAAAAGCAACTTTTGAAAAAGTGGATCTTTCATATTTTTTTCCAGTGCAAATTGCCTTGCTGTAGTCTGCTATTAGCTAGTAGGCATGAGAAAAAAGTTATGAAAATCAAAAGAAATCGTAAGTGATTCGTATGTAATGGGACTTTCTAGTTTATACGCATCACGGCAGCTAACCAGGAAGTAGACTTTCTTTTACGGTCCTTGAGGCCAACAATTTGCGTTATGATCGTAATAAATTCTTAATTATTGTACTACGTACTCACTTCTCCCTGTCTTCTCCCCCTCATTTCCTTCCCGCCTTCATTCAGCTTCTTCTTTTTCCCGCATTTCTATGGGGAACTGGAAGTGACGCTGCTGCTAGGCAATGCATTCTGGAAAGTGTAGTCCTCCACGCTTCTCCCCCCCCTCTCTTCCCCGTTGCTCTGCCTTGCCCCATCGCAGGGGCCAACTTCTCACACACACGCTTCTCCTCCTCTCTCTCCCTGCGCTCTCACAGATGCTTCTCTGCCCCGGATTCTCTGACCAGGATTGGAAAATAAATTAAACTGACCTATTAATTTGTTACCTAATTAATTTAAAAGCCTAGGAGCCACGCTTGACTCCCACCTGACGCTGGAGAAACATATCTCCTCCGTCAGCGGAGTAGCTTTTCACCACCTCCGGCAGGCAAGGAAGCTGGCTCCCTACTTGTCCCGCCACGACCTAACCACAGTGGTCCAAGCCACGGTCATCTCAAGACTGGACTACTGTAATGCTCTCTACGTTGGCCTTCCTCTGTCGGTGGTCTGGAAGCTCAAGCTGGTGCAGAACGCTGCAGCTCGGCTGGTGGCAGGCCTTCCATCTCGCTGTCACATCACACCTGTTCTGTGCAAACTGCACTGGCTTCCAATAGAGCACCGGATCACCTTCAAAAGGCTGGCTCTGACCTTCAAGGCCTTGAACGGTCTGGGGCCAGTGTACCTAAGGGACCACCTCTCCCCATATAGTCCATCAAGACCACTGAGATCTGAGTCCTTGAACCTCCTGGCGGTGCCGAGCCACACAGCCATCCATTTGTCGTCAACGTGGAGGAGAGCCTTCAGCGTTATCGCTCCTGTATTATGGAATGCTCTTCCTCCTCCAGTCTGTGCACTGCCCACTTTACTAGCCTTTCGAAAGGCTTGTAAAACCTTCCTGTTCACACAGGCATTTGGTTAGGAACAATTCCTGGGGCTCCCACTTCATGGACATAGGCCATTGCTTTATGTAGCAAGCGTACGTTCCATATGGTTTTTACTATGGATGCAATTCCTGGCATCCCGCTGTGTTTTAATGCTATTGTAATATTGTGTTTTACTGTGTGTTTACTGTGTTTTTAATGACTTGTAAGTCGCCCCGAGCCAGTCGAGAAAGAAATCGAAACAATAAACAAATAAATAAAAATAGAATAAATTTCATTATTATTAAAATTTATATAAAATTGTAGATTATAAATAAATATATTAATTCATAGTCGGGGAGGGTAGCCAAAGCAGATAAAATGGCAACGTCAAAGATCAAATTGGACAAAGAAAAAGACTTGAGAAGTTTTATGAGAAGGCTCTATGGACACGAATATAAATATGGCAGATATATTGAAGGAAATACAGAACATAAGAACATAAGAACATAAGAAGAGCCATGCTGAATCGGGCCTCAGCCCATCTAGTCCAGCATTCTGTGTCACACAGTGGCCCACTAGTTGTACACAGGGATCTCAAGCAGAAAGGAGGGCAAAACCCTCACCTGCTCCCGACCCCCCACAACCAGTACCCGGGGAAAATCCTGCCTGCCTCCATCAACACAGAGGTGGCACTTGGATGTCCATTTCAGTAACTACTGATTCCCTTGGTATCCATGAATCTGTCTAATCCTGCCTTGAAGCTGTCCAGGCTGACCGCTGTCACAACCTCCTCTGGAAGTGAGTTCCATAACCCAATGACCCTCTGGGTGAAGAAATATTTCCCTTTATTAGTCCTAACTTTCCTACCTTGGAGCTTTAGGGAGTGCCCTCTAGTCCTAGTGTTGTGTGACAGAGAAAATATTTTTTCTTTATTCACCTTTTCTATCCCATGCATGATTTTATACACTTCGATCAAGTCACCTCTTAAAGGCTGAAAAGACCAAGGCGTTGCAACCTGATTTCATAAGGGAGCTGCTCCATCTCTTGGATCATTTTGTTGCCCTTCTTTGTACCTTTTTCCAGTTCCGTTATATCCTTCTTGAGGTGCGGTGACCAGAATTGTACACAGTACTCAGATGTGGCCTCACCATAGATTTGTAGCGATGTGCATGACTTTACACTTGTTTAGGTTAAATGCTGATTTGCCACTTTGCGTTGCATTCACTGAATTTCAGAGATCTTTCTGGAGCTCTTTACAATCATTTCCATCCCTTGGATCATTCTTATTGCCCTTCTTTGTACCTTTTCCAGTTCCGTTATATCCTTCTTAAGGTGCAGAGACCAGAATTGTACACAGTACTCCAGATGTGGCCTCACCATAGATTTGTAGAGAGGCAATACAACATTTGACGACCTATTTTCGATTCCCTTCCTGATCATGCCAAGCATAGAATTTGCTTTTTTACTGCTGCTGCGCTTATGGGTTGACATCTTCATTGAGCTGTCCACCAAAACCCCAAGATCCCTTTCCTGGTTTGTCTCAGAAAGCTTTGACCCCATCAATTGGTAGGTGTAGTTGGGGTTCTTTGCCCCGATGTGCATGACTTTACACTTGTTTAGAAGCTCTCAGAAAAACATAACATCTAATGTGGTCCATTGTGAACAACACTCATTCAGCTCTCTAAACGTGAAAAACTGTGGGAAGCCAAAAGGTCACTTTAGTTCCCCAGGAGTCCTTGGAAGGCTATACTCTGCCATTAGCAACTCACCAAAATAAAATAAAAAAATAAGCAGTTTTCTTCAAATAATCCCAAAAGTGAGTGAGAGGGTAATTTCAATATATTTTAAGATCCCTGAAAACACCTCTTGGATACCATCTTTTAGAATGTTAACTACATGTATCCTGTTTGTGACATTTTTTGGTTTCTTGTAAGCTACAGTAACTAACAACAGTATTAAAACAGTTTAGTGGCACCATTTTCTTTTTTACAGCTACAATAACTTAACAACAGCTTTAAAAACCAGCCGACTGTTTTGTGACCACCCAAAGGAAATAGATTTCTTAATACTCTCTCTTGCTTCAAGGAATTCAGGGAAACGATTTCCTCGCCACACTTTCGCAGCATTGGCTGATGATCTGTAAGCCTATCACTTCTGCTCCGCATGTGTTGGGTTGAATTAACACTTAGAATAATGGTTAACAATCGTAAATAATCAATTCCTGTTTTAGTCTCCATTATTTTGTTTGGTTCACTAGGCGGACATAAGTAATCCTGATTTCATTACAGTCCAGCCAGCTCCTCTGAATCCATTTTGATCTTTATAACAAATGAATTGGCTGTGGGTCTCCGTAATGCTGGTAGGTGGAATTTCTCCAGCACAAAGACTAAGCTTCACTTTTATATTTAGTGCAGTACTTTCATGGAAACCTTATGCCATCTAAACTTTTTAAGAAAGGGTTGGCCAAGACCTCTTAGAGCTGGCAACGCAATGCCTTCTGCTTGAGGCTAGATTAATTGTGGGTACGAATGGGTTGGAATCAAACTTTTCATAATGATCCTGTGTTCAAGGGAAGCAAACATAACTTGTTAACAATACATAATTAAACATCATTAAGTGGAGCATTTGACAGCAAAGTCCTCTCCTTCAATCAATTTATTCACTTGGCTGGATTTAATCTTCTTCCACTTCCCATTCTTTCAGCTCCAGTTAATTAATGCATGGCACACTATGTTCTCGCAACCTGGGAGCTGTCAAACTAAGTTGTTTACTATTGTTCATGCAGAGCGTTTGCCTTTAAGGGGAAGAGGATTTGAGGACAACCTAATATTCCTTCTTCTGCCTAGAATACAGATGAACCAGGCAAACGCCTCCATGCGGACGGACAACACCCACTTCGTCTCACAGGAAAATGTTTGTTGCATATTTGATACCAATCAAATAGAGATAGGCATATTTGTTGGAATCAGTATCTTTAACTTCTGACAAAGATATTTTAGTACTTAAATGTTTTTTTCTGTTTACATAGAATATGGATAGAAATTACATAGACCTCCAAAAGCTGCTATTGTGTAACTTCTTGTATTCCTCACTTTTGTTAACTGTGGGGATTATTCTAATTTCTGATATATATTGGAACATACGTGTGTTCTTATATGGGAAGTGTGTAAGTGTTCATCTACATAGATAAACTTGTTGTTAGGTGTAAGGACTCATCCATTCCGAGGAAGCTGAAGCCTGTGTTGCAGTTTGGCTCCCTGGTTAGAATAGCTAGCATCCATCTTGGGGAGGGAGTTCCACACAGCAGCCATTAGAAGAAGGTAATTGCCAGAGACAGGGGGAGTGGCTTTAGGGCTCCTCTGTCTAGATACAGTGCCTCCCAGGAGATTGGCTAAGAGCCATAGGGGAGGAGCTGAGCTGACTAAGAGGGAGAATTCCTGTCAGAAAAGTGTAGTCTTGAGCTAGGTTTTGGACAAGTAACATCCAAGCCTCAGCTGTTAGTCTGAATCAGTCTATTGTATAGCGAAACACCTAGGGATTAGTCTGAACTAAGGGGTCAGGGTAGCTGACAGCTCTTAGGGTCAGAAGAGAATCAGGGTGCCACTTAGAGTTTAGAGCCAGTAGGGCTGACTTAGGATAGTCAGTCAGGACACCTTGGAGTCTCTGGATATAGAGAGGAAGGTGGGCTCTGAGACTGGGAGCTAGCTCGAGTCTGTTAGCTCATTCAGACAAGACTCAGGGAACTTTTTAGGGAATAGAAGTTCCAAGTTATAACCATCTGCTCACCACTAGTTTCAAGATTAGTGTGAGAGAGAGTTTTACAGTCAAGTTTTAGCACTGACTGGGAATTGTTTTAAGATCTAAGAGAAGAAGACCTCTATTGAAACCAATACGCTCCAGCACATTTCATACTAAGTAGACCATCACGCTGTTGAACCATCTTTTGTAACCATACGCTCTTGTTGCCTCAATAGTAGAAGAACCATTAAGATCTGTGCCTTTGTTTTAAAGCCTGTTGAAGTTAATAAATTCTTTTGTTGTTAATTTTTAAGAAAGCCTCGATCATACTTCTTTCAGTTTCCTCTCAGTGGGTGATTTTATTAGGAGCCTAACTGAAAATCTTATTTAATTACAAAATCCTAATAAGAACATTAGGTTGGTGGTAGCAATTTTAAGAATTGGGTGGACCAAGTCGTCACATTAGGCATTGAAAGTGTACTTGAAATTACCTGAAAAATCCTTTTTGGAAGTAGTGCTGGTTGTTTTGCACAATATTTTCTGCCCAGAAAACTTTTTTCTGCATAGGAAATAGTATTTTTTGTGTAGAAATATTTTCTGCTCAGAAAATCATGTGATTTACCATTTATTTAGCACAGTATTCATATGTAGGTGATTTGCATAGAAAAAACTGTGCTGTAAAGAAAACTGCTTTTTCTCAACAGGAAATATTTCTGTGTTGACAGTTCTCAAAATGTTAGAAGTGCATTTATTGGCTCTGCCTCCAATGTGATATATGTCATCTTATGCCAGCAATGTTCCTCCATAGTCTACATTTATTTTTTTATTATTATTCCAACCTATTGGTCGCCTCTCCCGTCTGGCTCGGGGTGACTCACAAATGTTAAAAGCATAATAAAAACGTGATAAAACACAGTAAACACAATAAAACATATTAAAACACAACAGGATGCCCGGAGTTTGCATCCATAATTAAAACCGTATAGTAACGCATACTCGCTACATAATGCAATGGCCAACAACCATGTAGTGGAAGCCCCAGGATTATTCCTAACCAAATGCCTGTGTGAACAGGAAGGTTTTACACGCCTTTCGAAAGGCCAGTAGATTGGGCAACACATGGGTTGTAGGGGGGAGAGTGTTCCATAATACAGGAGTGATGGCACTGAAGGCCCTCTTCCGCGTTGAGGCCAAGCAGAGAGCTGCATGGCTCGGCACCACCAGGAGGTTCGAGGACTCAGATCTCAATGGTCTTGAAGGACTATATGGGGAGAGGCGGTCCCTTAGGTACACCGGCCCCAGACCGTTCAAGGCCTTAAAGGTCAGAACCAGCACTTTGAAGGTGATCCGGTGCTCTATTGGAAGCCAGTGCAGTTCGCGCAGAACAGGCGTGATGTGGCAGCGAAATGGAAGGCCTGCCACCAGCCGAGCTGCAGCGTTCTGCACCAGCGTAAGCTTCCGGATCACCCACAGAGGAGTCTTTACATAAGAGGATTAATAGACACAGATCTGACATTATTTTATTTACGTCATTTATATTCCACCCTTCTCACCCCACAGGGGACTCAGGGCGGATCACAATGCACATATACAGGCAAACATTCAATGCCAGTGACATTCAACACATATAGACAGACATAGAGGCAATTTAACATTCCAGAAATCAGTTAAATTTAGCCTCCCCACAAAGTGGTACCAAAATTTCCTACTTGACAGATGCAACTGTCGACAACGAGCTACACAAATTGGTCAAGAGCTCACCCCAACCCGAGCAGGCCTTGAACTCATGACCTTCTGGTCAGTAGAGACCTTATGCAACTGACACCCAGTCAGCTGCGCCACATTCCCGGTGCAATGGAAATGGCAATACCCCAACATCAGCTGTAGAACATTTCACCCTTCCTAGACACACAGAAAGTGATATACAGGCTGTGACCCTTGAAGAAGAAAAGACTAGAAAGATGAACTCCTAAATGGTATTACCTTACATATATAACAAAGGAATCTTCTGAGAGACAGCTATGAACCCTGGAAAACTAACCTATGGCAAGCAGATTTCTGGCTTCCACACATCAACACTATTTGACCACTGAAAGACATAAGTCACTTTACACAACTCTTTGAAAATTTAGATAGAGGATATTGATTTGCATTTTTCTAGATCTTTGTACATTCCCACAACCATGTCTCTGGCAGTACTTTGCAAACGGAGATTCTAGGAAGGACTCATCCCATGCTTTCTTCAAGCGTGTTGATGAATCAGAGGTTGGATGTGTCCTTCAAGCCTGTGCAATGGATTTTTCTGGTGGAGTGCAGCATGCACAGAACTGGCCTCACCCTTTAAACCAAAGGTTCGTCTGCCGGGGCCTAGCAAGCTTGGGATGGTGGCAGCGAGGTCCTCAGGTTGTAGGTTGGAAATTAGAGCTTTCCTTCTCTTAGGATGATTGCCAAAAGACTAGAGAGCCCATCCTACCCGTTGACACTCTTCGTCAGACCCTTCAGTTGTGACCTGTCTGGCATGGGAGGCCCTACCGGTGGCTATTTGTCACGATGCACGGACTTGACCGGCCCCTTAATCACACACACAGAGACGAACTGAAGGCTAACTACTTTATTGAATAGAAAACAGTTCAAAAGGTAAATTGTCCATAAAAATAGCAAAAGCAAATCCAAAGCAAATAATGTCCGTTGATCCCAACAGCACGGTAATTTTCCAAAGGCTTGGCAAGGCTCCGCTCAGCAAAGCGGATCAAAGAATAAAGCAAGGTTGCAAGATACAAAACAAGGCTTGAGTAGCCAGACTTAGCTCCGTGGCACGCTTCGCTTCACGTCTACTCAGATGAGACGTGGCCGAAGAACTGGGGAACCGTTCCCACGGCTCCTATACTTAATCTTTCGGCCGAGGTCCCCGACGATCTAGGCTTCGTTGTCTCCAATCTCTATTGTCAGACCTTGGCCTGTCTAGGCTATGGTACCAGCCCCTCCGGCTAGTCTCGATGTCTCGTCTCCTATCGAAAGTACGGCTTTGCCTCCCAACATCTGCTTCCCTATCTCCGTGAGAGCTCTCCTCCCTAGATTCTTCCCAGCCGCTTTCTTCCATGTTTTCACTCAGAAGATCCTGTGAACCTTTCCCTCCCGGCCGTTCATACGATTCGCTATCACTGTTTTCCATTTGCACCTGGTGCTCTATCTCTTCATAAGGGTCAGGCCAACCTTCATCCCAAGCCAAGCTTTCAGTGGGAGAAAGAGGCCCAGTGATGGGAAACTCTCCTTCAGCTAACCCTTCCAAATCCTCTTCAGAATCTATCTCTGCTGGTGCAGGCCCTAATGCTAATGGGACCCCCGGTCCTGTACCCTGCCCCCCAGGTACGAACGAGAACTGCTGTGCTACACTATTATGCCACCGCCAGCATAGCTCACAATTTCATTAGGGTACACAAGCCTCTTCCCCCCATGACAATGGGGGCACCAATTACACAACCATGTAATTAAGCTTTATACCTGAGATTTTATCATCACTCTGTACTCCATCTGAAAAATAGATTTATATTACAAAAGATTCAAAAAGCAAATCAGTCTTGTAGGTGCTGCCACATTTCTTCTCTTTTCCCCCTTCTTCTTTCTCCATCTCCTTTCCATTTTTATTAAATAACTAAATTCCTTTCTGTTGTAGTGATTGTGTAGTGGGCATGGTGAAAGAAGTGCTGTAAAAAGCATTTTAAAGGATATATTTTGCATTGAAAAGCAAAAAAAAGAAAAAAAAGGGAAAGTCTCCAGATTCCCAGAAAAGAAACAACCAAGAAAAAAATGCTTCACTTTAGTTGTTTATAAATTATTTGAGATGATAAGAAAACTTGTTGGTTATTGGACACACCTGAAATGAAATATCATCGAGAATTAAACCTGAGGCATATCTGTTATGATAAAACATCTGTAGATGTTTGAAGAGATCTCAAAAGAGCTTTGAATAGATTAACAAAACATTTCAGGCAGAAGGACATATGGATATCTCCAGTTGCTGCTAAATGTCACCATATTGAAAGTCTGAAGCACGTTTGAACAGTTCAGTTCTGCCAAAATGTAAGCCAAAGAAAATAACAGTTTTTATAGACTGGCAATTATTTTTCAGGATGGTTTCCATGTCTCTATTTTTTGGGATGATAATGTTCCTTGAGTGCTGGAGTTAATATATTACTATCTGAATGCTTGCTACTTTAGCCCTAATACCTGATTAATTTGTATGCTATTGTAAACAGAGCCAACATTTGACTATTCCCTTCAGACTTCAAAATGGTGTGGTGATATTGAATCATATTTTTTCAAAAGTATACAATTTTAGTTATGCCCAGTTATGTTATGATTTTGCACATGTTTTCCTCTCCCGAATGCACTGTACAATGAAGATGACAGGATGACAGACTGGCCAGTGAAGGCTGAGATGACAAGGAGACTCATACGCATGCACACATAAGACAAGACAGTGGGAGGCTACCACTGCATATCTTTCTTTGCTGCCACCAATTTATTATTAAAGTTTCTTTTGCTGCCACCATTTATCGATTCATAGGCCACCTCCTTCACTAGAATATTCAAGAAGACACACAAACTCTTTAGATGAAATAAAACAAGAATATGTTGTTTGTTTTGTTCTTGTATGGTAAAGATGAACAGTCCTTGAAGTGACTGGCTTGACTTTGAAGGAACTGGGGTTGGCCACAGCCAGCAGGTTGGCCACGCCTTACCCATTGCGTCTACTCCTTATCGAGTCACCGGGAAATTAGTAGAGTGTATTGAAAGGGAGGTACAGGAAATGCTGGATATGGGGATTATAGAGCCACCCAGTAGTCCGGGGGCATCTCCCATTGTTTTGGTTCAAAAACCAGACAACACAATAAGGTTTTGTGTTGATTATAAACGGTTAAATGAAGTATCAAACTCGTTATCAGGAGTTACTTGAAAAATGATACAGGATAAAGATGGTTTGTATATATTTAGAATAAGTATGTATGTAGTTATGTAAAGTGTATAAGTTTTATGTCATGTCTTCCATACGGCATTATTTTTAATTCACTCTGGACAGAGAGAATTAAAAATAATTTCGGAAGGAAGGAAGGTGTGTGATGAGGTGGTTATTTATGTGTAAATACATGTGCTATATGTTAATCACATGTTTGTATATATGTTTAGAAGGAACATTCTTTAAAAGCTGCGGAGAGTGAGCAGTAGAATGTTCCTAGCAGCAGGCTTTAGACAGAGGCTGTTGCCATGACAACAGAGGCCACTCTGTTGTTTTAGAATGTTCAGTTTGAATATGACAGTTGGGGAATGTCAGTTGGCTAGCTGCTGTGAGTAGAGTTAGTTAGGAATTAGAGTTGCTGAAGCAGCAAGCTGTCTGTAGGAACTGCAGTGTGCAGTTCAGTTCTGTGTGTGGGTTTAAGGAAACCCAAGTGTGTGGGACAGAGTTTACTCCCAGGGTTGAGAGTAACCCAGTATTAAGTAGTTACTTGTGTGTAACTGTATCAGGGGAAAAACCCCAGTGTTATATTGTTTAAAGTTACAAGTTTGTACCTCTTCAGAGCACCTTTGAAACCACCTAAGCTATTAGCCCATTTGTGTAAAATAAACTGTTAAACACTTTCAACAAAAACATCTGTGGAAGTTGTTTGTTCACCAGGACCCTCACATCTAGTGGTCAAGCATTGACAAATGGTGGCAGCAAGATAATATTAATAAATAAAGAAAAACATTGAGAATTGGTGGCAGTCCTGCCATACAGTGTTAAAAGTCAAGAGGTAGTCGAAGTGTGTCAAGACTTCGTCACATTTGGTGGCAGCGCTGGGATTGCCTGCCCTGCCACAGTACTACACAGTTCACTCAGTTTGGTGTGCGAATAAACAAAGATCGACGCTAGCCTTCGGCGGCGTTTAAGAGACATCTTCACAGAAAGAGACTTACAGCTGGTATTATTGTAATGTTGGTGTTGATAATATGTATTGCATTTGTGATTAATATGTATTGACACAGAGTATTGAATATGCACACTAAAGATATATATTTGTCTATGCAAATTGGTTGAAACTTATTTATTGCAGAATGAGTATAGGAATATAAGGTTCTCCGTATTTGTTTATTTAGGTTAGACGTGGGTACTTAATTGTCGCAGCACAATCAGGCTGCACCTCTAACTCTAGGGACTGCCTGATTGCTCCGCCCCCTTAGTTCTGTGCTAAAAAAATGGGCGGGACTGGCTTTTACCTTTTTTAAAAAACAATCTTTGTACTGCTACCCTGTCACACCAACCCTGAAGAGTGGGCCAAGTTGTTACAAAGGTTATTACCTACAAAGCCTTAAAAGGTTCGGGTTCTGCTTATCTTCATAACCATATCTCGCACTTTGAACCAGCACAAGCTCTAAGATCTGCCAGAGATGCCCTTCTCTCACTCCCACCTCTGTCACAAGCACGGTTGGTGAGGATGAGAAGGCCTCCTCAGGGGTGTCCCCCAGCTCTGGAATACTTCCCCAGGGAAATTAGATCCCCCCCCCCGCACCTTTGGGAAAGACTTGAATACTTGGATGTTCCAATTTTAGAAGTATCTAGCGCAGGGGTGGGCAATTTTTTTTCCCAAGGGGCCACACGAGAGCCAATAAATATTATGGAGGTCCGCACCTAAAGGCGGAACTACATGCTAATCTACATAATTTATTTATTTATTCACTTACTACATTTACTATATATTACACATCATTAATATTAACATATTAATATTACAAGAAATATTCATATATTATTAGTATTAATATCGTAATTATTATATTATAGTATATATATATAGACATTATAATATATTGAAATTATAATATAATATAACATTATTTTATATTATTTATTATATTGTTATATTATTATTATTATAATAAAATTATTATATAATAATAATAAAAACCACTAAAATAAAATAATGCTTCCTTGTAGTCCCCTTCCCTGGAGAGTTTTATGCAGAGGCTTGATGGCCATCAGTCGGGGGTGCTTTGATTGTGTATCCCTGGGGGTTGGGCTGGATAGCCTTGGGGTCCCCTCCCTCTCGATGACTTCCTGATGCTCCCTCCCTCCCTGGCCTCCTCCTCCTCTTCTCCCCCTCCTCCCTCCCTCCCTCTCTGTCAGTCGCTCTGCGTCCCTGCCTGCCTCGCCCCGCCGCCGCCTCGCGATTGG
>JARBWK010000007.1:6338753-6531355 GCA_030556195.1 Anolis apletophallus
CTGGCAGTACTTTGCAAACAGAGATTCTAGGAAGGACTCATCCCATGCTTTCTCCAAGCGTGTTGATGAATCAGACGTTGGATGTGTCCTTCAAGCCTGTGCAGCTGAGATTTTTTTCTGGTGGAGTGCAGCATGCACAGAACTGGCCTCACCCTTTAAACCAAGGTTCGTCTGCCGGGGCCTAGCAAGCTTGGGATGGTGGCAGAGGTCCTCAGGTTGTAGGTTGGAAATTAGAGCTTTCCTTCTCTTAGGATGATGGCCAATAGACTAGAGAGCCCATCCTACCGGTTGACACTCTTCGTCAGACCCTTCGGTTGTGACCTGTCTGGCATGGGAGGCCCTACCGGTGGCTATTATGCCACCGCCAGCATAGCCCACAATTTCATTAGGGTACACAAGCCTCTCCCCCATGACAATGGGGGCACCAATTACACAACCATGTAATTAAGCTTTATACCTGAGATTTTATCATCACTCTGTACTCCATCTGAAAAATAGATTTCTATTACAAAGATTCAAAAGCAAATCAGTCTTGTAGGTGCTGCCACATTTCTTCTCTTTTCCCCTTCTTCTTTCTCCATCTCCTTTCATTTTTATTAAATAATTAAATTCCTTTCTGTTGTAGTGATTGTGTAGTGGGCATGGTGAAAGAAGTGCTGTAAAAAGCATTTTTAAAGGATATATTTTTGCATTGAAAAGCAAAAAAATAGGGGGAAAGTCTCTCCAGATTCAGAAAGAAACAACCAAGAAAAAAATGCTTCTAGTTATTTATAAATTATTAGAAATGATAAGAAAACTTGTTGGTTATTGGACACACCTGAAATGAAATATCATCGAGAATTAAACCTGAAGCATATCTGTTATGATAAAACATCTGTAGATGTTTGAAGAGATCTCAAAGAGCTTTGAATAGATTAACAAAACATTTCAGGCAGAAGGACATATATGGATATCTCCAGTTAACTGCTAAATGTCACCATATTGAAAGTCTGAAGCACGTTTGAACAGTTCAGCTCTGCCAAAATGTAAGCCAAAGAAAATAACAGTTTTTATAGACTGGCAATTATTTTTCAGGATGGTTTCCATGTCTCTATTTTTTAGGATGATAATGTTCCTTGAGTGCTGGGGTTAATATATTACTAATACTATCTGAATGCTTGCTACTGTAACCATAATACCTGATTAATTTGTATGCTAGTGTCTAAAGAGAGCCAACATTTGACTATTCTTTTCAGACTTCAAAATGGTGTGGTGATATTGAATCATATTTTTTCAAAAAGTATACAATTTTAGTTATGCCCAGTTATGTTATGATTTTGCACATGTTTTCCTCTCCTGAATGCACTGTACAATGAAGATGACAGAATGACAGACTGGCCAATGAAGGCTGAGACTACAAGGAGACTCATACGCACACACACATAAGACAATAACAAGTTTAGTTAACTTGTTGATTTTACTTCTGTATGTTTTTATATGACTGTGAGCAGCTCCGAGCCCTCGGGGAGTGGCGGCGTACAAGTCCAAATAATTAATAAATAAATAAGACAGTGGGAGGTTACCACTGTATATTTTTTTTGCTGCCACCAATTTGTTCTTAAGGTTTCTTTTGCTGCCACCATGTATCGATTCATAGGCCACCTCCTTCACTAAAATATTCAAGAAGACACACAAACTCTTTAGGTGAAATAAAACAAGAATATGTTGTTTATTTTGTTCTTGTACAGTAAAGATGAACAGTCCTTGAAGTGACTGGCTTAACTTTGAAGGAACTGGGGCCGGCCACAGCCGACAGGGAGCTCAGGCATGGGCTGGTCCATGAGGTCACAAAGAGTCAAAAGTGACTGAATGAATAAATAACAAAAACAACAATGCATAGTGGTTTCAATAAATTGGCGAGCTTTACTTTTACAAGGAATGGCCTTATAACTTTAGTTTTTTTAAAGTAATGTTCCACACACAGGAATACAAACAGGATATTTTGAACCTTTTGAATCCTCTTTCCACACCAGCACTCTAACACTATAGAGGCCTACTATATTCCTCACTCCTTCTCCCTGAAGGCTTTAACTATTTTCCTCAAAGAAGTATCTTACTAACAAATAGTTCCCAAAACTCTTCCTTCCTTCCCCTTCAAAACTCCTAAGTAACTCTTCCAATGCCAATCTCAAACTCAACTGAATTTCGCTCATTCTTTTCCTCTGGCTCCACCCATCCCCGGTTGCTAGCACCTCCCTCCAACTTTATCAGCCAATCAGACTGCTCTTCCAGCTATGAAGCTGCCTGATCGCTCCACTCTTCTGCTCTCCTTTAGCTTTTCCAAGCCAGGCCTATTACTGCCATTTACACCAACCTTGTAAGGTAGGCTAATTCATTACACACAGCAACTCTTGTACATGTATATATGTTCAAGTTATGGTGCAAGTCTGTGTGAGTTTTGAGAAAGGTGTAATATATTTTTGCAAGGAAATACAAATTGAAATATTTTTTTCCATTCTTTACCTTGAACCTGTTGGAAAGGATGGTATACAAATTGAAATAATAAATAAACAATGCTACCAATTTCTGTGAAAGTATGTGCTGTAATTGTCTACTGTCGTTAATTACCTACTGAAAGAAGAGTTCCATGTGCCACCCTTCTCCTCTTCTTCTTCTCTGGAGAGGTGGCAGAAAGGGGGCAGAGGAGGAGACAGAGGCAGTTTTTTGGAACAGGAAAAGAGGCCTGTGCACACTCCTCTCAGGCCTAGATCAGGCCCTTTTGGTGCCCTAGGCCAAAGGCTCTGCCCCCGCCCCCGGCTCCGCCCCGGCTCCGCCCCACCTCCTCACCGGCGTGAGGAGGAGGAAGGAAAGCCCCACCCCCGGAGCCGATGCGGGGCCTCCCCATGCCTCCTCCCTCCCTCCTTTTCAGGCTGGCATGGCGGCTTTAGGAGGGAGGGAGGAGCCGTGGGGGGGCCCCGCATCAGCTCTGGGGTGGGGCTTTTCCCCTCCTCCTCGTGCCGGTGAGGAGGTGGGGGCGGAGCCGGTGGAGCCGGGGACAGGGCAGTGCCGAGGGCGGAGGCAGAGCCAAGGGGAGCAGAGCAAAGGGGGCGGCAGCCATGGATGGCGCTTACCCCGCCATGCGCATGCACCCTCTTTTTTTGGATTTTTAAAAACTTTTTTGGGAGGGTCCGGAACTGCTGCCCCCGCCCCCCAAGGTGCCACCCTAGGCCATGGCCTAGGGTGGCCTTATGGGTAATCCGGGCCTGCTCCCTCTGCCTCTCCTGTGCGCACGCACACATGCACGCATTCCTGCCCACCCTTTTAACAATCTCTTTGACCTTTCCACCTTTCCTGCCCCTTATTCTCTTTCTTTCTGTTCCTTCTTTCACTATCCTTTCTACCCTTTCCCACTTTTTTCCTTTTTGGAGTTTTGGGGTTTGGTGCTATCTTGGTACTAATTCCAAGGAAGCCCCCAGGATCTTCATTGTTCAGTCCATCACAGCTTGGCCGCTGTGATGGACTGAATGAGGGCTAACAAGCTGAAACTTAATCCAGACAAGACAAAGGTCCTCTTGGTTAGTTGTGAGGTCGATTGGGGTATAGTGGGGCAACTTGTGCTTGATGGGGTAACACTCCCCCTGAGGACACAGGTCCGCAGCTTGAGTATCATGGTGGCTGGGAGCGCCTTTGCACAATTAAAACTCATGCACCAACTGTGAAAAGCCTGACTTGGCCATGGCGGTCCATGTCTTGGTCACATCTAGATTGGCTTATTACAATGCACTCTACACGAGTCTGCCTTTGAAGATAGCCTAGAAACTGCAACTTGTGCGAAGGTAGGAATCCAGGTTGTTAACTGGAGCTAGTTACAGGGAGCAGATGATACCTCTACTGAAGCAGTTCCATTGGCTGCCAATAAGTTTCCAGGCCCAATTCAAAGTGTAGGTTATAACGAAACCGGGGCCAGCCTGTGCAGATATCCCACCAATATTTCGATATCTGCTGATGTTTATATACACTAGGCCTGGTTGATCTATGGTTCTAAAGTACTTACAAAACAAAAGTTCTGGTGGTGAACATTTCAGAACTCTATCAAAATTTCATTATTATTTCATTATTGGCGATTTTTAAGACAGAACCAATTAGGAACTGCCATTTATAACAAAATTTTGAATTTTTTTTTTGGAGTTCTAAAATGCTCACCACCAGAACTTTTGTAATAAGTACTTTAGAAGCATTTAGAACCATAGATCAAACAGGTCTAATATACACTGTCACCAATTATTTATTTATTTATTTTACTTTATTTATATCCCGCTCTTCTCATCCCGAAGGGGACTCAGGGCAGATTACAGGTACATATACAAGCAGAAAATCCCTGCCATTTATCACAGTACAGTACATACATTTTGACATATTACACACATATAGACAAACAGAGGCAAATCTGGCCACCAGGGGGAGCTGACGCGCTCCTCATTTAGTATCCTTCAACAGGCTACCTCCTTATATGTGATGTATGAATGTGATGCACATGGAGGCGTTTTGTTGGTTCAAACAGATATGTGTTTATTTTACTTAAACAGGCGCAGAAGCTTAATGGTTGCAATTTACTGGTTTGCTCTTAGTTGCAGAAAAGTTCTTTCAAACTTGAATTCTTAAGAACAAGCTCCACATCGAGATGTTATATAAGCTCCTTCTCTAAAGTTCCCAATTGCACACACAGTACTCCAACCCTTAGAGTCTGTTTTACCATAGTTCTTCCACGAGGTAACTATTGGAACCACAAGCCTAACTCCTCCTCTTCCAACCCAGTCTCCAATACTATGTTCTTCTCCAGCATTTCCATAGCCCACACTGAAATATTCATTTCATTCATTCATTCATTCATTCAATTTAATATTTGTTAATCGCCCTCCATCCCAGATGCTCCGGACGATTTACATAAAGATACAGCATTAAAACAGACAAGTATTAAAATCAGAATTATAAAACAAAAGCTCTATTAAAAAGCCAGGTCTTAAGTGCCTGCGCAAAGGATCGCAGATCACGCATGGCTCTCAGATAAGGGGGCAGAGAGTTCCATAGAACAGGAGCAGTAATACAAAAGGCCCTGCGTCTCGTACTATCAAGACGTTCTTCTCTGGGACCTGGCACATACAAAAGATTTTGTAGAGTGGGGTGAGGCGACCGTTGATGGTAGAGAGAAGAGAGAACATAAAATTCCTTCTGTCTTCTCTCCTCAGTTTAGTTCCGCCCACTTTTCTCTACTGAGCAGTTTCCCTCCAATTCTGATGGCCAATCAGGCTGCACTGTAGTGGAGGTTAATGCGGACCCCACTCTGGAACATTATATCCGTATGTAGCAAAGCTCCAGGTGTACTGGTATTCAACTACAGGACACTGAGGGGAAAGAGACTTACAGCTGGTATTATTTATTTATTTATTAGTTCAGCTTGATATACCGCTCTCTCTGGAGCCCAGAGCGGTTTACAAAATTAAAATAGCAAGTAGAACACATGAAACACAGTAAAACCAATATAAAACCCCGGTTAAAATCCCATTCCCAACAATGCTGCAATAGGGCAGCAGAAATGCGATGGCGGTGAGGTGGCAGAGCGCTAGTGGTAACGGGTACTGGTTATGGGCCAAATGCCTGTCTGAATAACCAGGTCTTGATGGCTCTGCGGAATGGCAGCAAGTCGCGGATGACTCGTATCTCCTCAGGGAGGGTGTTCCACAAGGTTGGGGCGGCCACAGCGAATGCCCTCTGCCACGTACTAGAGAGCCTGTAGACCAGGGGTGCCCACACTTTTTCATCATGCGAGCTACTATATGAACAGTCAAGTTGAAAAGATCACCTGTTGTGCATGTGAGTGTGCGCGCATGTGCGCGCACGCTCCTACTGCAGCCTTTTGTCCACGCGGGCTTCTTTCTTGCCTGCCCACAAACTCGCCACCGTGCGCACCGGGAAGGGATCCTCCTTGCCTGCGTGCATGCTCTCTCTTAATGTCTTCGTTGCCTTCCTCCTTCCTGCTGCGTGCTTTCAAAAGCAGGAAGTCCCCATCCCGTCCTGCTTCTTGCGTGCACAGCAGGCCCCCTCCCACGCACGCAGCAGGAGGGTATTTATAGGCGCATCCGCCAGCGCTCCGGCCAGATATGGCTTCGGCGGCGGCTCGGAAGGCGCAGGGCTGGGAAGAGGGGCCGCCTGGCTGCTGCCTGGGCCGGGAAACTCAACAGAGAGGGACCCACGTGAGGCTGGAGCCTCCCCACGGCAGCCTTCCCCCCTCGAGGCTTCCTTACCTGGGCAGGAGAAGGAAGAGTGGAAGAGGTGCTTCCCCAAAGCGACAGATGCAGCGGGGGGGGGGGGGGCGCCCTTCCTTCCTTTCGAGGGTGTCACTCAGAAAGGACGCCCAAATGGACGGCTGGCAGGAAGGAGGACCCCTCCCACTGGTGGCAGCCCATGCCCACGGGAGGGAGGGGGGGGGAGAGAGAAGGTGGCTCTTCCTAGCCGGCTCTGAAGAGCCACCCTCTCTCTCTCTCTCTCTCTCTCCCCCGTGGGCCCTCGCCGTCTTTCTCCTTTGAGGGTGAGGGAGGGCGAGGCGGAGAAAGGCGGCGAGGGCACAAGCAAGTGGAGTCTCCATCCCCGCAGCCCCCTCCTCCTCGGGTTCAGCCCCTAGAACAGGGGTGCTTGCAGGAGCGCACCATCCGGCTGGTGAGGCCCAAAGATCACCTGGAAGAGGGCCGAAGATCACCTAGGTGCTCCCAATCACCGTAATGAGCACCCCTGCTGTAGACCTTAATGCCAGGCACCTCCAGTAAGTTGAGCCCCTCTGAGCGCAGCGATCTCCTGGGCACATAAGGGGTAAGCCGCTCCCTCAGGTACACTGGCCCCAAACCATTATTGTAATGTTGGTGTTGATAATATGTATTGCATTTGTGATTAATATGTATTGACACAGAGTATTGAATATGCACAGTAAAGATATATATATATTTGTCTATGCAAATTGGTTGAAACTTATTTATTGCAGAATGAGTATGAGAATATAAGGTTCTCCGTATTTGTTTATTTAGGTTAGACGTGGGTACTTAATTGTCGCAGCACAATCAGGCTGCACCTCTAACTCTAGGGACTGCCTGATTGCTCTGCCCCCTCAGCTCTGTGCTAAAACAATGGGTGGGACTGGCTTTTGCCTTAAAAAAACCCCAATCTTTGTACTGCTACCCTGTCACACCAACCCTGAAGAGTGGGCCAAGTTGTTACAAAGGTTATTATCTACAAAGCCTTAAAAGGTTCGGGTTCTGCTTATCTTTATAACCATATCTCGCACTTTGAACCAGCACAAGCTCTAAGATCTGCCAGAGATGCCCTTCTCTCACTCCCACCTCTGTCACAAGCACAGTTGGTGAGGATGAGAGGGCCTCCTCAGTGGTGTTCCCCAGCTCTGGAATACATCCCCAGGGAAATTAGATTCCCCCCCACCTCGGCACCTTTTGGAAAGACTTGAATACTTGGATGTTCCAATTTTAGAAGTATCTAGCACAGGGGTGGGCAATTATTTTTTCCAAGGGGCCACCCGAGAGCCAAAAAATATTATGGAGGTCCGCACCTAAAGGCGGAACTACATGCTAATCTACATAATTTATTTATTTATTCACTTGCTATATTTACTATATATTACACATCATTAATATTAACATATTAATATATCAAGAAATATTCATATATTATTAGTATTAATATTGTAATTATTATATTATAGTATATATATAGAGACATTATAATATATTGAAATTATAATATAATATAACATTATATTATATTATTTATTATATTGTTATATTATTATTATTATTAAATTATTATATTATGATAATAAAAACCACTAAAATAAAATAATGCTTCCTTGTAGTCCCCTTCTCTGGAGAGTTTTATGCAGAGGCTTGATGGTCATCAGTCGGGGGTGCTTTGATTGTATATCCCGGGGGGTTGGGCTGGAGAGCCCTGGGGTCCCTTCCCTCTCGATGACGTCCTGATGCTCCCTCCCTCCCTCCCTGGCCTCCTCCTCCTCTTCTCCCCCCCTCCTCTCTGTCAGTCGCTCTGCGTCCCTGCCTGCCTCGCCCGCTCGCCGCCCGCGATTGGATGGCGGCAGCAGCACCCCTTCCTCTTGGCCCTGCTCCCGACGCCCTTTTCCCGGGCCGCACAGAACCAGCTGCTGGGCCAAATACGGCCCGCGGGCCGTAGGTTGCCCACCCCTGATCTAGCGTGTTCCTTCCTTTTCTTTTCCACTGAGAAATACAATAAATCTATTGTTCCATGAATGGTGAATCTACTCTTAGTTTTATGGCTACTCCCCCTGCAGCTATTCTGGGTGCTATGGGATCTAGCAAGTGTTGACAGAGGATGTAAGAAGAAGTTGTAAAAATGAGAGTGTATTTGCCAATCCCCGTAGTAACAGATCCACTGGCCAAGGTTTTTGTCTGCTCTGTTTCTTTCTCAGTTACAGACTGATGTACACATGCCTGACTCACATCCACCCACATACCTCTTATGCTTATAGGAGAACTGAAAGAAAAACAGAAATGTCATACATGAATTTGAAAAACAGAATTAGGCTTGGGTATCGGAGGTAATAGCATATGAAGATGAAGTAAAGTGTTTATGCCTTGTGAAGGAAAAGGATAGTAGACCTTTATTTTCAAGGAAAAGGAAAAGAAGTGCTCCCTTGAGTTGATACAATGTGACATCTGTGGGCTTACGAAATTTCAGATATAAAATGGGGAAAGATACACGTTGACTTCCACAGATGAATGCATTAGGTGCATCACTATGTATCTATGGTGGTGGGATTGAAGAAATTACAGGAATATGTAACCACAGTGTTTGTTTTTTCAGCTGACAGAGGCAATGGAAGAATGTTCCTGAGAAAAGGCATTGGTGCATAATTGAGCACTGAATGTGAATCCACAGTTTGATACATCCTAGGAACCAGCTCGAACCCTCTGCTCCTCGGGGGAGGCCCTCCTGTCTCCCCTGCCAGTCCCACAGACTCGTCTGGTGGGCACAAGGGAGAGGGCCTTCTCCTCTGTGGCCCCCTGTCTCTGGAATTCCTTGCCTGGAGAGATTAGGAAAGCCCCTACTCTGGAGACCCTTAGAAGACACATGAAAACCTGGCTCTTCTGCTGTGCTTACGGAGAGTAGTTATTTAATTTCTATCATTAAGAACATAAGAACATAAGAAGAGCCATGCTGAATCGGACCTCAGCCCATCTAGTCCAGCATTCTGTATCACACAGTGGCCCACCAGTGTGGGGATCTCGAGCAGAAGGGAGGGCAAAACCCTGACTGCTCCCGACCCCCCACAACCAGTACCCAGGGAAATCCTGCCTACCTCAACCAACTCCGAGGTGGCACTTGAATGTCCTTTTCAGTAGCTACCGATACACTTGGTATCCATGAATCTGTCTAATCCTGCCTTGAAGCTGTCCAGGCTGACAGCTGTCACAACCTCTTCTGGAAGTGAGTTCCATAACCCAATGACCCTCTGGGTGAAGAAATATTTCCCTTTATTAGTCCTAATTTTCCTACCTTGGAGCTTCAGGGAGTGCCCTCTAGTCCTAGTGTTTTGTGACAAAGAAAATATGTTTTCTTTATTCACCTTTTCTATCCCATGCATGATTTTATACACTTCGATCAAGTCACCTCTTAAACGCCGTCTTTCAAGGCTGAAAAGACCAAGGCGTTGCAACCTGGTTTCATAAGGGAGCCGCTCCATCCCTTGGATCATTCTTGTTGCCCTTTTCTGTACCTTTTCCAGTTCCGTTATATCCTTCTTAAGGTGCGGAGACCAGAATTGTACACAGTACTCCAGATGTGGCCTCACCATAGATTTGTAGAGAGGCAATACAACATTGGCCGACCTATTTTCGATTCCCTTCCTGATCATGCCACGCATAGAATTTGCTTTTTCACTGCTGCAGCGCACTGGGTTGACATCTTCATTGAGCTGTCCACCAAGACCCCAAGATCCCTTTCCTGGTTTGTCTCGGAAAGCTTTGACCCCATCAATTGGTAGGTGTAGTTGGGGTTCTTTGCCCCGATGTGCATGACTTTACACTTGTTTAGGTTAAAATGCATTTGCCACTTCGTTGCCCATTCACTCAATTTGGAGAGATCTTTCTGGAGCTCTTTACAGTCAGTTTCATTTTTAACTACCCTGAACAATTTAGTGTTGTGGGCAAACTTTGCTACCTCAGAATTTACTCCTACATCCAGGTCATTAATGAATAAATTAAAAAGTAACGGACCCAAAACTGAACCTTGGGGTACGCCACTTCTCACCTCTTTCCACCCAGAGAAATGTCCGTTTATTACCACCCTTTGTTTCCTACAGTTTAGCCAGGTTCCCATCCAGGACAAGACCTGTCCTCTGATCATTGCTCTCCTCAATGTCCCTGTTCTCAGAGTTCATCCCCCCTCCCCCAATAAAGGATGTTTTCCCTGTAAAGGATGCTATTTCGAGTATCCCACCCCGAGTTTTAACATTTTAACATTTTATATATGTGCTTGCAGACTGCCCTGTCTTTATGATTTTAATTGTATATTGTTTTTATTGAAGAAAACAAAGATATTCACTTACAAATTCCAAAACAGTTGGGAGACTACATTTTCCAGCTTGCCCCATGCCCAAGGAGGCTGGCGCATGCGCGGTGGTGCCTGCCTGGCTCCTGCTAGCACATCGCTGCCGCCGCTGGCTGAGAAAGAGGGAGGGAAGAAAAAAAAGGAGAGAAAGATAATAAAGGTGGAGGAAGACGAGGAGGGCGAAGTAAATGGAGGAAGCCAAGGAGGGAATGGAAGTGCACATCTCTGCTCTGGCCCCACCCCCTACACCAGCCTCATCCCCACCCCTTCCCCACTCTGGCCCCACCCCCTCTCCCTCGCTACACTCCCCTTCCTTCCCTCTTGCGTTCATTCCTTCCTTCTTTCCCTTTGGCAAGGGAGGGGGATGTGGTAAAGGGGGGGGGGGAGGAATGATACAGGGAAAGGGGGAAGGAAGGAGAAGGAAAAAAGAGAAGAAGGAGGAAGGAAGGAAGAAGAAAGGAAGGAAGAAGAGAAAGTAGAAAGGAAGGAAGGAAAGAGTTAAAAAGGAAGAAGAAAAAGAAATAAAAAGTGAAAGGAAGGAAACAGGGAGGGAAGACAGGAGACAAAAGAAGAAGTGGAGAAAGGGGGAGGGAAGGAAGGAAAGAGAGAAGGAAGGATGAAACCAAAGAGTGAAAGAAGGAATAAAAGAAAGAGGTAGAGAAGGAAGAAAGGAGAAAAAAGGGGGGTTGGAATAGGTAATAGTCCTGTCACACCCCAGTCAGGTACAAGGAACAAACCAGACCAATGCCATGTTAAAACCAAAGATGCAGAGAGACTCAGAAGCAAGCCTCTACAGCAACCTCTGAGTGAACCCCAAGCGTCCACGGTCAGGCGCAGCCCTGCTAGTTCGCAGGCTGATAAGGGGGCCTGGTACCAAGAAGCAACAGATCCTCCCGAGAGGCCAGGTGGTTGCCCTAACAAGCTTACATTCCAAGAAGGCCGAGATGCGGTGGGAACGAAACCTTTCCCAGCCGTTCCTGGGAGAGAGCTCCAAGGCAGCCAGCGTATCCTAGATCAAGGCAGCCGAGGCCTATAAAGATCCAGCCCAGAGTGAGCTCGGGATCTCGTGCCAACGTTTTAGCTACCTTGTCAAGCCTCATGGAACTTTGTCTGGGCCAGGGAAGCCTTCCTGTTTGAGGACTCTAAATCTTGCTAAGCTTTGTCTCAAGAAACTCCTGGATTTAGCCAATTGCGGCACCAAGATTATTTTTGCATTTATTGGACTCTTAAAGACTATTGCTCTGCTACAACTGGATGCTGGGAGCATCACTGAACTCTTCTATCTTTGCCTTCTTTACCTATTTTTTACTTATTCTAAATAAAGCATTTAACCGCAGTTGCTGTGTGTTGGTTTACTAAGGGTCCGCTTGAGGAGGGACCAGAGTCAGAATACTTCGGTTTGAATTTTACCTCTTCTTATACCCATTGTTATTACTGCTGTATTATTGCATGTGCATGGAACATAGGTATATGACCAGTTGGATTACTTATAATATTTAGGCACTTACTCTATAAGTTAGCATTCATTCTATTATACATTAGGTTGATTTCGCACAGGATCTAAAGCATGCCAAGCATTGATGCGCTTTAGATCCTGGCAGGGGAGGAGGAGTGGACGGGCCCTCCCTGCCCCTTCTGCCTGCCAGGATCTAAAGCCTTGAAGAGGATTCATGACGGGCCAACTTCAGCCCTCCAGGTGTTTTGGACTTCAACTCCCACCATTCCTCACAGCCTCAGGCCTCTTCCTTTTCCTCTCAGCCTGGGCAAACTTGGGCCCTTGCTCCCTCAGGATCGGGGTGAGAGAGAGGCAGCGAGGAGCGAGGGGGCTCCTCCTCCTTTTTGCTGCTTCCAATAATAGAATACCCCCCTCCCTCCTACCTTCCCTCCCTCCTTCCTATTTGGAGAGTCCCATCTAAAATTCAGTGTGATTTATCCCAGTTTTGGCCTACAACTCCCAGAAATCCCAGCCAATTTACCAGCTGATAGGATATCTGGGAGTAGTAGGCCAAACCGCCTGAATGCGCATGTGCTGGCATACGAACTACTAACAAATTTCGTTAGTAATTACGTTACATTTTAGAAATTTTGGAAATTTTTTTGTAAGTCTTTCTATTACTAATTTTAAAAAATCCCCCATTAGAGTTTCGATTCCCTATTTTTGGGTTCTAAACCATGCCTAGTAGCTATGTTCAGATGAGAAGGAGACACTGTCTTTAAATTTTCCCCAGATGTAAATATTCATATATGTCTCTGTGTTACTTGGAAACTGGTGGAGAATGGCAAAAAATGCAAATTAAAGATAAATACCTTTATTTGCATATACAATATACAAAAGATGCACCTATGTATATAAGGATGTTGTATTTCTGTGTTTTCTAGATCAACATGTATAGCAATACATATTATTTTCCACCTCAAATCCAATAGCATAAAATATCAGAAAGAGAGCTCTATGGATGGCAGAACAGAAAATAGCATCTGACATGTGGAGTAAAAAGGTTTGACTCATACTTCACTAATGATGCTCTACATTTAGATAGATAGATATTTAAAGAGAGAGAGAGTTCAATCTCAGTTCAGTTCAATGGGACCATTTGTAAATTAAAATGTCGCTCTGGCATTACTTCGCGAACAAAGATTTTTAGGAAGGACACGTCCCATGCTTTTTATAAGCGCGTTGATGACTAAAAACGCCAATCTCAGATAGGCAAGTCCGGTTGCAGAAAGCACAGCAGAAAGTCTCCTTGTGTAATGTTTTTTCCAGGTTGCGGTTCTTTCTGTGTTGTCGTTTTTCTTCGAGACCCATTCAACGTGTCTTCTCGAAAGAGGCCGCAGCATTGTGGATAGTGTGTCTCCATGCCTCCCGATGTGAGGTCAGGGTGGACCATTGTTGGTGATCAATCTGGTCGAGCCTGAGATGTTGTTTCAGGGATTCCTTATATCTATTTTTTGGGGCACCTCTCTTGCGCTGACCCATGGCGAGTTCACCATAGAGTAGTATCTTAGGGAGGCAGTGGTCCTCCATCCTAGAGACGTGCCCTGACCAACGCAGCTGTGTTTTCATTAGCATGGCCTCAATGCTGGTGATCCCTGCTTGCTCAAGGACAGCAACATTTGTCACATAGTCAGTCCAGTGTGTAGGATTGTGGGAAGACAGCGCTGATGAAAGCGTTCGAGGAGTCGTAGGTGTTGGCGATAGGTGACCCATGTTTCAGACCTATATAGGAGAACAGACAGTACGATAGCTCTGTACACACTGATTTTTGTGCTTTGCCTCAGGTGTTTGTTACTCCAGACTCTTTTGTGAAGCCTTCCGAAAGCACTATATGCCTTTGCTAAGCTGTGATATATCTCTTTGTCAATCTTGGCATCTGAAGAGATCATCTTTCCCAGGTAGGTGAACTGCTGAACGGACTTAAGCACAGATTTGCCTATGCTGACGTGGGGGATGATGGTGTTCTTCCTGTGGTGCGGGCTGGTAGAGGACTTCCGTTTTTTTCAGACTGACTTCCAGCCCAAACATAATAAAAATGTAGCACATAATCAAAGGAGATTTTTCCTCCTTAAGAAAAATTTCCAGGATCTCACTTTACTTAGCACCTTTCCAAGCTCTCATTTTGCCTATTCCCTTAGTGCTTAATTGTACTAATCATTATTAGTTTTTTCTAATTTTGCGTCATAGATTTACCGTCATTTAGATTATATGCTTTTGATAGAATATCTAGAACCATATATTTCCAATTGCTTTTAATAGCAATCCCCCGCCACTCAGGAGTAAGATTTTGCAATATGCTTTGGAAGCCACATGGCAATTTACATGAGCTTGTTTATTCATATGGCAATAACCCAAACAGGTTTTATTGTCAGCTGCTGCATAACATTCAGATGTGGTGCCTCTGCAAATTCCCTTTTTGTGTGCAGAATGGAAATGTGTATTGCCGAAAGAACATAACTCACTGGAAGTGGTAATTATGTTCCTTCTGACACGTTCGCATTAAAAATGTGCTCTGCTCACTAAATGTACATAATTTTCATTTTCTCTCTTACTGTTGGGAATAGAATCTTTCAGAACATGCAAAAGAATGCGATGAAATCACTTGTCTGCTGAATTTGCAGATGCCGAGAAAATTCACAAGACTTCTGCTTTTCCATTGACCAGAGTACATTTGTACAGATAACAACTATTGCATTCAAGCTACAAACCGAAAGAACCCATTCCATGTATTATTGCTTTTCTTCATATCATTGCATTGCAGTACATCAGCTTTTAGAATTATGTGACACAAAATACACATTTTTGTGCCTCATCAAAATTTTTTAGCAGATCCATTAAAAAAGGTCATTGGGAAGAAGGAAAAAAATCCATGCTTAGCTTGATTCATTGGCTTTACAGCACCTGCTCCTCTCAGGTTATTTTCAGAACATAATACTTCTAAATCTCTTTCTATTCCCTTCTCATCATTGCTTCAGTAAGCTGTAATGTCACAAAAGATCAAACCTGCAAAGTGCTTCTAGTTAATGAAGCAATTTTGTTTACATTAATGTTGATCCCAATAAATTTGGCAAATAACTTTTCTGCATGTCCTCTTATTCCATAAGAGAAAGCATGACTATCAGCAGCACTGGAGGACTGGAGAATGAAAGAAGCAGGTGTATGCATCAGAATTTTGAATGATTGACTCTGGATGTAATAATAATAATAATACACTTTATTTATATTCCACTCTTCTCACCCCAAAGGGGATTCAGAGCGGATTACATCACACATACGGCAGACAGTCCCTGCCGGATCCACATACAATTACTATCGCCCTCTGGCCTTGGCAACCTGACCCCCCTGGAAAAACCACACAGCAGCTGAAGTACAACGGGTTTTATTGAGGCAGGTAAGTATAAAGGAAGAGGTTGAAGGCAATCCTTGCAGTGCCCCAACTAGCAGCAACAGGAGTCAGCAAGGCGTGGGTGCTCTGTAGCAGTGTTTCTCAACCAGTGTGCCGTGGCACACTAGTGTGCCATGAGCGATCATCAGGTGTGCCACGAGAAAAGCTCTTTGCCCCCCTTCCTTCCCCCCTCCTCCTGCCAAACTCCTGCTGCTTGGGAGAGGAGGAAGGGACGGGCGGCCACAAAGAAAAAGAAGAAGGGACCAAGGCACCGCCTTCTTCGGCCGTTTCCCCAACCAGCCTCCAATCTGCCCTTTGCTTGTTGAAGCCGCGCGGAAGAGCCCCGCCTACTGAAGCCCGTCCACCGCTCATGCTCCTCCTCTGTGAGAGAGCTGAAGCCGGGGGGAGGGGGGCATGATGCAGCCTGGCTTCGCCAGCCTTGAGGGGGCAGTGCCAAGCCAGTGATGGCAGAGCCAGCACAATGCTGGCTTGCCCCCTCAAAGCTGGTGAAACTGTGGGAGAACTGAAGCCGGGGGGAGGGGCATGGCGTGGCCTGGCTCCGCCCGCTCCCCCAGCTTAAGTGCCCTCACAGCTTCTCCAGCCTTGAGGGGGCAGTGCCAAGCCAGTGATGGCAGAGCCAGCACAATGCTGGCTTGCCCCCTCAAAGCTGGTGAAGCTGTGGGAGAACTGAAGCCGGGGGGAGGGGAGGGGCATGGTGTGGCCTGGCTCCGCCCGCTCCCCCAGCTTAAGTGCCCTCACAGCTTCTCCAGCCTTGAGGGGGCAGTGCCAAGCCAGCGATGGCAGAGCCAGCACAATGCTGGCTTGGCACTGCCCCCTCAAGGCTGGCGAAACTGTGGGAGAACTGAAGCCAGGAGGAGAAGGCGGGGCATGGTGTGGCCTGGCTCCTCCCCCGGCTTCGGCACTCCCAGCAGCTGCTCCCAGCAGCTCACTATCCCCCGGCCATTCTTTACTGTGTTACAGTGTCATTTTGGTTGGTGGTGTGCCCCCGGATTTTTTTAATGTTAAAAGTGTGCCGCGGCTCAAAAAAGGTTGGGAAACACTGCTCTGTAGTATAGTGGAGCACAAGCAGCAACAGGAAACAAGCCGGATACACAGTCTCTAGGAGTCCCAGCCGAGGCCAGGAGGCTGGGATAGGTGATTTAAAAAATGCGAAAGACTCCAAAAGGCAAAGAGTCTTTTCAGGAACAATCAACGGGTCTTGACGATGAACTGGAACAAGGCAATGCTGGAAACAAGTCAGCCCGCAATGGACTGACTGGCTTGGCTTGGTGGAAGGCCCGACTGGCCTTACCCTCAAGGTCTTTGCCCGAATGCGCTGTTGGTACAAGACACTGGCATAGGGGTCTGCAAGGCAGATATAGGGTGCCTCAGTTGCGTCGAATGTCAGAGGCGAAGATTGATGTTCCTTAGTATGTTTTGTGAACTCAGTCCTTCAAGAATACGGTGCTCATTAACTGGGCCAGCTGGGCCGGGGAGGCTAGCTTGTTACTCCCGCTGCCCGCTTCCACTATCAAGGGAGGCAATGATGGTACGGCCTTGGAGACTTCTGTTATGTTAGCATCCCTAGGCTTTTCACAGGAAGGGCGCGGGGCCCAGGCAGGGTTTACAAAGCAAGCTGGTTTGAAAGTTGCACTTTGGTTACCTTGGCTGGAACTTCGCTCAAGCGAAAGGGACGCCTGAGGCTCTTGAGGTGTGACAATTACATACAACATACAAACATGTGACAAGTACAATTTTAGAAGGATTTTTCTTCAGGCTGCATCACAGGGGTGTGTCACAGGGTGTGATTGTTTCATTACGTCATTACGTCATTCTGTGCTGTTGCTTCATCCCCGTGACGGAGCGCCTCTGTTTTTTCTGCATTCCCATTCCGTCATCACGTCACAAGGGGGTGCTGTTGCTTCATCCCCGTGTTTTTCCGCACCCATTCCCCCATCACGTCACAGCCTGTTGCTTCATCCCCGTGACGGAGAGCCTCCCCATTCCGTCATCACGTCACAAGGGGGTGCTGTTGCTTCATCCCCGTGACGGAGAGCCTCTGTTTTTTCCGCATTTCCATTCCATCATCACATCACAAGGGGGTGCTGTTGCTTCATCCTTGTGATGGAGAGCCTCTGTTTTTTCCGTATTCCACCTCCCAGCAGCCAATCTTACTTTGTATTTAGGTGTTGTAAGTCCTTTTTTGAAAAATTCTTCCCCGCTAGGTGGTTCCCAGTTTTATCTAATCACAGCTGAGCTGTTTTCGAACTGTTGGGTGAACAGTGGGCAGGGCTCACAGCTGGGTGTCCAAACCAGCCCGGGATTTGAACTTTCAATCTTCAGATCTTCAGATTGCTAGCACAGCTGCTGTTACCGCTATGCTATCTCTCCGGCTCTTATCTAGCAAGAGTGGACAGCGAATCAGCCTGCCTCACCAGAAGATCTCCAAGTCAGTGGTGGCAGTGGCGTAAAACATTTTGTATGTGATTAATGTATGTATGTGTTTACCATTACCTATGTATTTGATGTAATTGTTATAATGAATCACGATATTATCATTTATTATTTCCATTCCGTCATCACGTCACAAGGGGGTGCACAGCACAAGGGGGTGCTGTGTCTCGTAGTGTATGTTGCTTACAGCAACTCTCCCCTTCTACTAGATTTTAGCACACTTATGTGGCCATAAATGGCGGCGGCCTCGGCACTCAACCTCCTTCTCTCCCAACCTCCTTCTCCCGTACTCTGATGGAGTCTCGCCAAATCGAACTTCCAAGGCCTCCTTCGAGACCCTGGCTGGTTAATGGCAAGGATACGGCTTGAGGGAAGATCTGGATGGGGAGATTAGCTCAGATTGAGATTTTCTCTCCGGTCCGCTAAGAGGGCTCACTGTTACTTCACCGCCATCATACCAGAAGTTTTTCTTGTGGACGCAAGAGTATTCTACTAACATACTGCCATCACTTTTCACTGCTAATAGTTTATTTTATGCCATTTTAATCCTGTTAGCTGAAGTGAGTGCATATACATTTTCAAAATGAATTGTTCCATAAGTATGCCAGACAATAACCATCTTTAGCTCTCTAAAGCAGTGTTTTTCAACCTTTTTTGAGTCGCAGCACATTTTTTACATTTACAAAATCCTGGGGCACACCACCAACCAAAATGACACAAAATGACACTCTAACACAGTAATACATATAGGTAATATGTTTTGAAATGTATTTATACACTCAGTGTGAAACCTGGGCCTGTTTCGATGAACACAACGTAGATATCCTGGCAAGAATGGCAGAAAGACACACACAAAGGTCTTGCTCAACAGCTGTCAGTCTCTCTCTGTGTTCTTATGCATCAATAAGGAAGGGAGGGAGGGAGGGAGGGAGGGAGGGAAGAGAGAAGGAAGAATGGAACCAAAGAGCAAAGAAAGGGAGTTAAGAAACAGGTAGAGAAGGAAGAAAGAAAAAGGAAAAGAAAAAGAGGGAGGGAAGGAGAGAAAGAGGGAAGGAAGGTTGGCCACAGCAATGCGTGGCGGGAAAAGCTAATAAATTTATACAGCATATATATATATATATATATATATATATAAATATATATATACATATATATATGGTGGGAGTTGTAGGCCAAAACACCTGGCCCACGCCTGCCTTAAGTGAGCAAACCTTGTTAGTTTTCGGCCCCTGCTTAAAGGTGCCTCAACTCTGTGTCCTGAACGCCCCTTGACCCGCCTTGGCTGAGTGCAAGTGAATCACGGGAGTGGTAGTTTGACACCATCCTGAACCTCCCCAAACTACAAATCCCGGGATTCCCCAGCCTTGAGCCCTGGAAGGCCAAGGGGTGCCTCACTGCATGAATGATACGGTGTAGATCTGCCCCCAGGCAGCCCGGGGGCCTGGGGAAGTCCCATCCCAGGATCTTCTCTCTCTCCGCATGGCTCTTTCTGCCTGACGCAGTCCCCGCCTTTTGGCTCAAACCCTTCCGAGGCCAAGGACGGAGCGGAGGGGAGGAGGAACCCCAAGTAGGCAAGTGGTGAGTAGAGGCTGTGTTTGCGGGACTCAGGCAAGGGATCGAGTCCCGGCTAGGGCTTCCCGGTAGGACAGGAGACCCCCCCCCTCTCTTATATCTCCAATTTCCCACGGCACACCTGATGATCGCTCATGGTTGGGAAACACTGCTCTAAAGACACCCCCCCACACACACACACAATTTCTTTTTCTGCTGATGCGGAAAGACATTTCGTTCTTTCCCTCACTACTGCAACCTCAGATTCTCCCTGGCTAGTCTTCAGATAGAACTTTCTAAACTTGAAAGGCAATGAATTAGCAAGCGTGAAAAGGAGGCAATACAGTAGCCTTACATTGAGATTTTTGAACACTGGTCTCAAGATGGAATATTACAGCTTGCAGATTTTGGAACATTTGGTCCGTTGTGTGCAGAGTTCATTTCATGTTTTGTTAATGTAATTGTGGTCTCCGCACATACACACACACACACATTTTTCATCCTCTTTGGGTGAAAAAGCAGATGTGCTGTTGTATTCTTGCATCTACATTTGGATAGCTATGAACAATGGCATTGACACCAAGCCCAGTGGTCCCAAGCTGTCCAAGCAATTTTTTATGTTACACAAAGTTTGCCTCTTTTAGCTGCCAGGCTTTTTCACACCCTGAATTATGAATGCTCCCTTCTGAATACAGTTTATATTCTGGGATATGCAATGCTTAGATATTATGCAAGCTCCTCTCCAGCTTTTCCATGGAGAAGAGCCAGGTTTTAACATGCGTGGGGTGAACTGAGCCAGACAGTTTCTTCCTTTGAAGAAAAAAAAATAGCTTAGTATTCAAAAAGGTTTCAGAACACTTTGCAACCTTAGCATTGCCAATTGATGGAATGTCCTTAAACCCCTTTTCTACTTTCATATCTCAGCACCCGTAAGTCCTGAGATAGTCCTATAGTGACAATTACTCTCCCTATTCCCCCCAACCTCCACTGCTGCCATCTTAAATTGTTCTGCCTATTCTTCATTGCTAACCATTATGTCTGGAATTGCCCCCCAACCGCCCAATCATTTCTCCATCTGCTTCATATCCAGCTAATTGCCATTTTTTCTTAACACATACTACTCTATGGTGCCACTGAGGTCCAGCGCTACTGTTAGGCATCAAATAGCATATTTTGTCCAGTCTTACATGGCTCAATGTAGTTAGTAGGGCTGTTTCCGAATTTTAAAAAGTGATTCAAAAGTCAATTCGGATGTTGATTATGATTTAGCTTTGGATGGGATAAAATTCCGATGTTTTTTCCCAACCAGGGAAAAATTCGAATTGAAGCTGAAGCATTTCACAGCCTGGCTCCATTCAGAAGTCTTCGGAAGTCTTCAGAAATGGCGCCCGCTTTCAAAAATGGGAAAAAATTAGCAGAAGGGAGAGTCAGCTGTTAGTCATCAGCCAATGAGCAATCAGCAAGAAAATTCGGAAATGACGTCCGGAATTCGGAATTCGGAATTCCAAAATTTGGAATTTAGAATTCCAAAATTTGGAATTTGGAATTCCTGTTGGGAGGGCTGCTCTCAAAATTGCTTCAAGAGTCGGAAGTAGGCAAAAACTTCTGAAATTTGGAAGTATCCGAAATTCGGAAACAGCCCTAATAGTTAGTAGCACTGAATGTGGAACTATTTCATTATATTTATTTATTTAGGGAATTGCTACGCTGCCTTTAGCCTGGCAGACCCAAGGCAGCCCATAGCATCATTAAAATAAACAAAGTAACATAAAACCATAAACCAACCATAAACAAACCATAAATGCTGAGCAATTTACCACAACACCCATCCTATTGAAAGTATAAGGTGTGGGGATTGTAGAACAAATCTGGCTAGATGTTCATTGCTGTATTGGATGGCAAGAGGAAAAAAGAGATAATACTAGACTAGTTCCTTTTGAAAGTGGTTCCACAGTGTATCAGCAATCAATGGAAAAACCTCTCTCTTGCATCTTCAGGGAACATGGCTCTCCAATAGTAACACAATTCTTCCCTTATTTTCTTCCAAAAGGAAGCAACAACTAATTGTAGCAATTTCATTTTCAGTGTAAGAAATATTTTAAAAATTCTGCTGTTTTGCAGTGGGAGAGTTTTTGTTGTAAAAAAATGTGGGATTTTTATGTATAGAGAACAGTACTCTCTGAACAGAAAGCAACTATGTTTTGTTCTGTGCAGAAAATACTGCCTGAAATCCTGAGTTATCTAAGTCAAGATGATGACGGATCTCTCTCATTGTGGTTGTATTGTCAGTGCTAGAATGTATGACAAAATGAGTTTAAAATGTTTTCTGTTAAATGTGTCTATTTTCTAAGCTCTGTGATATGTTAGGCAATTATAGAGTTAACTGGAGAAGGAGAGTTCATGTGTGTGATGGAAGCAAAGTTCCCGTATGTTCAACCTTTGGAATGTAAACATTTGTAGATGAGAAAATGCTCTAGTCACCATGATTGATGTGCTTTGAGACGCAGGCTGTTAGAAAGCTCCGTCTAGTAAAATGCTTTGCTTTCTTTACATATAAAATGACTTTTATAGTTCCAACCTGGCTCTGCTGATGAATTTATCCTTAACATGTATTTTCTAAGTGCACTCCAGAAAAGCCTATCTTTGCAGTTTTGCACCACCCTAACTGAAGGTTTTCCCAGGTTCTGGAGATCAGCCCACTAGAGGATGACAACTATAGTGCTTTTTTGGACACAGGAAATATCACAAACAGGTAACTGGACAGACACCTCAGGGTCCTTCCACAATTGCTCATCTTGAGGCAGTGTGTAACTAGGAGAGCACTGCAGATGACCTCAGGATCTCAGAAATGCTTCAGTCAAGAACTGCCAAGATGGAAAACGTAGATTTGGGGATTATGTTCAGTCAGCTTCTAAAAGATCTTGTCAACCGAACGTTACAGGTTCGAGACCCTGAGCTGGCTTGGGCAGCCAGCTGTCAGCCCTGCCTTCTGTTTACCTAAGCAGTCGAAAACAAGCCTAGCTGTGAGTAGAGAAATTAGGAACCGCTTTGTGGGAGAGGACTTTTATAACGCCAATAAATAAGGAAGACCGATTGCCTAAGGGGCCGGCAAGCTCTTCGTCATAGGAGGATAAAGCAACAGCACCCCCTGTGGTGCAATGGAGCAACAGCACCTAGTGACACAACTGGAAAGAACCAGGAAAAGAACCTGTGGCTCAACTGGAAGATCCTCCTACTGTATATGTTGTATGTCTTGTATGTCAAATACAAAAATGGCAGGGATTGTCTGCTTGTATGTGTACTGTAATCCACCCTGAGTTCCCTTTGGGGTGAGATAGTCGGAATATAAATAAAGTATATTATTATTAATGGCCAGAAATGGTGATCTCTCACAGTTAGAAGATTGTAAATCAATTTTATCGTAATTGCCAAACAGTGTGCTAGCCATTATTTCCTGTATAAAACAGGAGTTCTCAAACCTGTTATGGAGCGCTTTTTGAAGCAAAAGTTTCTCATGGAGCCCCAAGAAGTGATTATATATTATATTATAAATTATATTAGATATAATTTTTTATTTATTATTTCAATTTATATACCACCCTTTCCAACAGGCTCAAGGTGGTTTACAACATGATATATAATGTATATATATCAGGCATGGGTTAGGCCGGTGGCAGATGGGTGGAAAGTGTTTGTGTGAATTAATTCACATAGAAAAAAATTACAATATTTAAAATGAAGAACAATTTAAAGAAACATAAGGTTAATATAATTTCAGTGGAAGACTTCCAGGGCCATCCAGTCCAACCCCCTTCTGCTATGTAGGAAAAACACAATCAATGCACTCCCAACAAATGGCCACTCAGCCTTTATTTATTTATTTATTTATTTATTTCATTTATTTATTATTTCGATTTATATACCACCCTTCCCAAAAAGGCTCAGGGTGGTTCACAACAGCGAACAACACAATCAAACATAATTAAAACATAGTAAAACAGATTGGGACCAGAGTGTAGCAACCCAGTCTCCAGTGCAGCCGGGGGGGGGGGGGGGTCCGGTGCCACCCCGGGGGTCCCAATTGCCTTGGACCCGATTGATGGGGATACAGGTGAAGTGGATGCAGGGGCCGATGGGCCTGCATCTCCTACAGACAGTTTGCAATGGGCCGACATCTGGCCCGAGGCTTACGAGGAGGGGGAAGGTCAATATGACACAGATTCAGATAATGCATATGAGAAACAGATGGGCATGGTTCCCAGGAACGTATCTGGGAACCAGCGGGGGATGAGCTGATGGAAACCGAAAGGGAGGAAGTTTCTCAAGAAGATAGCGAGCCAGCTGCGGCTCAGCCGGGATGGAGTTTTGACCATAGGAAAAGCATTGAGGCCAATAGAAAGGAATGGAGGCGAAGCGCTGGTCTCACCAAGGAGGGAATTAAATATACGTTCCGTGGGAACGGTTCCTCAGTTGGTCGGCCACTTCTGATCTGAAGGGAGTGAAGCGACCTGGTTCCTGGAAGCCATAGTCTGGCGGCCTTGCCAAGAGTTACCTTGGACCTTGTATTTCCATGGACATTGCCTTGTTGAATTCCACGGATTACCTTGCCTAATGGGACTTTACCTTGTTTTTATGGACCTTTGCATTTTGATTGAGTCTTCATTTTTGACCTTTGGATTCTAATTGCTTTTCTCTATACCTTTTGGACATCTTTTTCACCTGTTCTTAATTACTCAATAAATAGTTAATTGACTATCGTCTCTGTGTGTGTAATTAAGGGGCCGGGCCTAGTCCCAGCATTGTGACACAGAGTGGAATTTACAGCCTTAGAGGTTATTATTATAATAATAATATTAATCATCATCAGAAACCCCAGAGGTGGCGGGGTGCCCACGGAGCCCCTTAACACCTCTAACAAAGCACAGTTTGATAACTACTGGTATAAAACAACCTCATACAAATTTTTCATACAATAACTATTGAACTATGAAAAGTCTCATCAGTCTAGAATTCTTTTCATTTGGATTTTTCAGTATTTTTGAATACTTTCTAATATTCTTCCATTCACATTAGTGAGACTAATGAATAACCTGTAACAGGTCTATACTCCCTGTAACTGAAATGTTAGTTTTCACGCAATGAGCAGGTTTACATACTGAATTTTCTTGCACGTATTTGAAACAAAAGTGGCCATAATTAAAATCTAAACCAGCTCAAAATGTGTTTTCTTTTTATTCTTTCTTTTCTTTTCTTTCCCTAAAGAAACACATACAGACACACCACATATGATCATGCTCTCACTAGGAGGTGAATTAGTTTCTCCAAAAGAGTTATCACAGCTGGAGCCAAACTCAACAGAAAGAATGCTTTCCTCAATATAGAGGAAAAACCCAAGTAAATAACAGTGGGAGTCAGGTGCGACCCCCAAGGGACAGATACAAAAGAACAAAGAAATCAAGTTTGTGTTTTTGAAGCTTGGTAACAGGTTACCTCCCTGCTGTTCAGTTTACTGTAAACACTTGAGATATCAAATATTTTCCCTTCACACGGGAGGTAATGAGACCTTTGCTGTATACATCTTTGATACAGAAAGTCCTCTCCAAAGGAAATGCCTTTGTCCTAGTATGAAGTAGGTTGTATTTAACTCAAAGTTGTTGTTGTGGTTTTTTTAATAAAGATGTGCAATTGAAATGGTTGTGTTTCATGTACTGTATGTGTATAAGCCTAGGATCACTCCGCACTTGTTGAGGTGTTTTTTGAGAATGGGCTGTCTGCAAGGACGTTGCCCAGGGAAAACCCTAACGTCGTACCATCCTGTGGGAAGCTTTTCTCATCTCCCCACATGGAAAGCTGGAGCTGACAGATGGGAGCTCACCCTGTCTTGTCAATGTGAACCGCTGACATTCAGATCCGCAGTTTAGCCAGCACAAAGGTTTAACCCATTGTGCCACCACAGCTCTGAGTAAATAAGGTTTCAACATGGCATATTCAAAGTTATATGTAATTTCTACAGTAGTTCAAGTACCACTGGCCCCAAACCATGTAAGGCCTTGAAAGTCAAAACTAACACTTTGAAGGAGACCCGGAATTCGATCGGCAACCAGTGGAGTTCGCGCAGGAGAGGTGTTATATGGGATGTTCTAGTAGCTCCAGCAGCAGGCGGGCTGCTGTGTTCTGCACCAGTTTGAGTTTCCGGATCGCTGACAAAGGTAGGCCAATGTACAGCGCGTTACAGTAATCGAGCCTCGAGATGACCGTGGCTTGGATCACCATGGCCAGGTCGCAGCAGGAGAGATAGGGAGCCAGACGTTTTGCTTGCCGCAGATGGTAGAAGGCTGTCTTGCAGGCAGAAGCAATTTGTGCCTCCATAGACAGCTGGGGGTCCAGCCGGACGCCAAGGCTCTTAACTAAAGACTGTGGGCACAGTGCCACACCATCAAATGTCGGCAGCTGGATCTCCGCCCCGGGCGGCCCAGAGACAAGATCTCCATCTTTGCTGGGTTCACCTTCAACTTACTGGCTCGCAGCCATCCAGTTACGGCTTCTAGGCAGAGTTGGAAATTATTGGGTACAGATTCTGCCCCAGCGTCCATCCTCAGAACGAGCTGGGTGTCATCAGCGTACTGGTGACATTCCAGCCCGAAACTCCGTACCAGTTGGGCAAGTGGTTGCATGTAGATGTTAAATAACAGTGGGGAAAGGATGCCCCCCTGAGGGACTCCACAATGTAAGGGGGAACCCTCAGAGACCACCCCTCCCCACTTCACTCGTTGCAGGCGGTTTTGGAGGAAGGAGGGCAGCCAATTGAGGGCTGTCCCCCTCACCCCCGCCACCGCAAGGCGGTGTGTCAAAAGTTGGTAATCGACAGTATCAAACGCTGCCGTGAGGTCCAATAACACGGGCAGCGCCGATCCGCCTCAGTCCAAGTGGCAACGGAGTAGGTCTGTGATGGAGACCAGGACGGTCTCTGTCCCATGCCCAGAACGGAAGCCGGACTGGAAGGGGTCTAGCTAGGATGCGTCATCCAGGAATGCCTGCAGCTGCTCCATTGCTGCCCTCTCAATTACCTTGACCAGGTACGGCAAATTGGACACTGGCGGTGATTGAGGGGGCCGCGGTTTTCAGCAGTTTTTCGAAATTGATTGGATGTACTTGAAATTGAATGGCTTCGGTAATGGCGTCCGAGATTACGCAATGTGCGGAAACCTGCAGAAGGGACAGGCAAAACTCGGGGGATTCCCTGTCCCTCCGTATTTGACCGCTACTACAGACAAAACTAGCCACACTGGTACAAAATACTGAACACATTTAACACATTTAAACATTTTTTAACGCAATGGGACAAAAATAGAGAAGGACGGAAATGACATACGAGCCATATCCGGATATGGCGATGGGGACTTCGAAATGGCAAATCCACTTCCTGTTTCCTTAACTCTCTTCGTAATTGCTTCAAAAGTCAAAAACATCCGAATTTCGGATGTATCCGACATTCAAAAACAGGCCTAATATTTAATTATCCATGAGCATTTCCCTTTCTTGCTTTTGCACTCAATTGGCTTCGTTTGTCTTCTTCAGCACTTTTCATTATTGCCATCAACGACACTGATGGCACTTCCTTCACTTTAAAAAGAGGAAGAATGGCGATATTCCCCGCTTTTTAGTTCCTCCAATTTCTAGAAGTGTGAGACATTTCTTAGCATTCCTCATCTGTTACTTACAAATTGTCACTTACTATTTTAAATCTGATTACACTGCCTCCAAGATTAATTCATTCAATTATAAAGCTTATTGTTATAAGTGAATTTACTTTAAAAAAAATACAGGAACAATCCATTTGGATTTCATCTCTGAAATGCCGTAGTGAGGGAATGAGAGTTACCTACCTGTAAATGCTTTCACTGGACACAGTAACAAACTAATGTAATGACTTAAGGATTATGATGGCCTTTCTACCACCGAGTAACGGATCTGCAGATTTTTAGGTTTAGTTAAAAGGAGATATCTAGATTGCACAGTACGTTTTGGGTTCGTCCCTGCCTCTAGTGCTAGGAAGAACCTTTCTGAACTTTTCTATGCTTTTTAAATATTGATTTGGAGGAAGCTCAGAAGAGAAATGTTGACTTTATGACCTTTAACTCAATGTAAACTTGTATGCGCTTGATTAAGGAGCAAAGGCACTAGGAAACATGTTTACTGAATTGTGAAGATGTGTAATAGGACATCCCCAAGAGTGCTCAGTGTGCATGTAGGTACCCAATAAGCATGGCAGATACCCAGTGTACATCAGGGAGCATAACAAATTAATTTGCTTTGGTCACATTCAGGGGCGGTCTAAGGTAATTTTAAATGGTAGGCGAACATTATTTTGGTCCCCCCCCAAACATTATTTTGCCGCCCCCCATGTAAAACAAATATACAATTAGAATATCACAATACCATTAGTAGTATTATATTGTATCAATGTATATACAATATATTATACCATACTCATACTATATTATATCATAATTATATTATACTACATTACAATATAATTATATTATAATATATTGACATTATAATATAATGTAACATTCTATTATATTATTATTATAAAATAATAAAATTATTTATTTAAATAAAATTATCCTCTACTAAATATTTTCATTACTCCTATAAAACTCAAATAACCCAAAATAAAGTAAAATAAAATATTATATATTACTATTTTGTACAATACCACTATACTGCAATATTGTTTGTAATATTACATGTAATATAAAATATATCATTATTCTATTGTTATATTGTATTTGTATTATATTGTATGACAATATTAAGCAGAACTGTATAATAATCAACAAGAAATTAAATGCATCAAAATCAGAATATATTACCTATCACCCGACTCATAATTCATAGGAGTCTCCCATAAGTCCAAAATTAGGATCCCAATGTAAATGTAAATAGAAAAACAGCCAAAATGTTCAAATGAGGTCGAATACAGGCAGCGCGGCCTGGGCAAACTTGGGCCCTCCCTCCCTCTAGGTGTTTTGGACTCCAACTCCCACAACTCCTCATAGCCTCAGGCCCTCAGGTCTAGACAGAAATAGAGCCGAAGAAAGGAAGGAGGAGAGAAGAGGTCACAGAGGAGGAGGAGGAAAGCCCTTCATTCATTCCTTCACTTACACTTCCTTCACTGATTCTTTTCTCCTTCCCTGCAAACGCGCGCGCGCGGCGGAGACGAAGGGAGAGGGGAAGCACTCCCTGCCCGCCCGATAGGGAGTTCTTTGCTTACAGGCTTCTGCGCAAGGGAGCTACTGGGCATGCACGGAGGTTTTTGCGCATGTGCAGTTGCTCCTGTGCTCAACTTCAGCTCCGGGAGCAACTGCACATGCGTGAAAACCTCCACGCGTGCCCAGAAGCGGCGTCGGAGCGCACAAGGCCAGAATAAAAAAGCAGGCAGCTGCAGCACTGTCTGAGCAACATCGGCAGGGCCAGGATGGTGCCCCATGCGGCCAGGATGGCGCCCCCTTCCCAGATGGAGCCCTAGGCGGCCGCCTACTTGGCCTATCTTGTAGGACCGCCCCTGGTCACATTGCATATTAGCCCCTTTGCCAGATCTTTTACACCAGGGGTGGGCAATCATTTTTTCCAAGGGGCCACACGAGAGCCAATTTTTTAAAAAAATTATTTATTTATTTATTTATTCGATTTGGTATACCACTCTCTCCGGAGCCCAGAGCGGTTTACAAGATAAAACCAGATAAAAGCACATAAAAACACATAAAACAACATTATAATAACAAAGTTAAGGCAGGGCTGCACCTAAAGACTGAACTACATTCTAATCTACATTATTTATTTATTTACTTACTTACTATATTTACTATATATTACACATCATTAACATATTAATATATCAAGAAATATTCATATATTATATGTATTGGCAGACAGGCCGGAGGAGCGGCGGCTTTGGAGTGCCTGCCATCCCTGGAGGCAATCCTGGCCTGCAGGGGGAGCACTCGGCAATCTGAGGTGGCTCATTGCCGTGGCGACCCGGAAGACGATAAAGTCTTCCGGTCGCCACAGCGATGAGTCCCCGCAGGTCGCAGAGTGCTCCTGCTGCAGGTGCGGATTACCTCCAGGGATGGCAGGCACTCCAAAGCCGCCGCTCCTCTGGCCAGTCTACCAACACAGGCCCCACAGAGCCCTCAAAGGGATGGTGGCACCGCACTCCTTCTTCTTGGCCCCGCCCCCGACGCCCTTCTCCCGGGCCGCACAGAACTGGCTGCCGGGCCACATCTGGACTGCGGGGCGTAGGTTGCCCACCACTGTTTTACACAGTTATGTAACCACAGTTCTCTCCCCCGCTCCCTCTCTCCTGAATATGGACTTCACACATCTTCCCAATTTTATTTCCTAGGCACAAATCCACTTATGAATACGAAATGCTCCAAAAAGATTCCCGCTCTCTTAACTATTTTTCTTGGCTTTTTGTCGAGAACAAAGATTCAGGAAGGACTCATCCCACGCTTTCTACTAGCACATTGATGATTCGGAGGTTGGATGTGTCCTTTGAGCCTGTGCAATTGATTTTTCTGGTGGAGCGCAGCGTGCACAGAACTGGCCTCACCCTTTAAACCAAAGGTTCATCTGCCGGGGTTTAGCAAGCTTAGGACAGTGGCAGCGAGGTCATCAGGTCATAGGTTTGGTTTGAGTTTCCTTCTCTAGATGGTTGACCTTACAGGGTTAAACAAGCACCATCTGCCCAGGTTTGAAATCAAAAATTTCCTTCTCCTAGGATGGTTGCCAAAAGGCTAGAGAGCCCTTCCTGCCCATTGATGCTCTTTGTCAGACCCTTCGGTTGTGACTTGTCTGGCATGGGAAGCCCTACCGGTGGCTATTATGCCACTGCCAGCATAGCTCACAACTTCATTAGGGTATGCAAGCCTCTCTCCTGCGACAAGGGGGCGCCAACGGAGAGGAAAAATATAGTAAAAAAATAAATAATAAATACGTTCGTGTGAGGGACTATTTGAATTTTCAGGCATAGCAAGATCTTGGTTTCACATAACACCCAAAACCGGGTAAAATAAGGACCCCTTAACGTTTTCTCAATCACCTGGTACTTTAAAACTAACCCAACTGATATGTTTTAATCAACCCAGTGTGTAAGCCATTGATGTTGGTTGAGGTAGGCAGGATTTCCCTGGGTACTGGTTGTGGGGGGTGGGGAGCAGGTCACGGTTTTGCCCTCCCTTCTGCTCGAGATCCCCGTGTACAACTGGTGGGCCACTGTGTGATACAGAATGCTGGACTAGATGGGCTGAGGTCCGATTCAGCATGGCTCTTCTTATGTTCTTATGTTCTTATGTAATTTGACAGAAGCACCATCGGTAGTATGGCAAAGTATGATGAATGAAACTATTGGTAACTTTCAATTAAATCAGTACAGTATTCCAACAAGATTCTGGCCAATGTATATACAATTTGCATATATTGTACATAAATAAATATCAGTATCATTTGACCTTAAAACTTGATCCCACTGAGTTCTCATTGGATATGCTACATGTAAATGTATGTACGATTATAGCTATCAATTTAGCTATCAGCTCTGGGAGCACAGATTAGGAAAAACGCTAGATGAATACAGCTAGAATATATTAAAATTTTGTAATTCTTTAAAAGTCAAGAAGACATTCTCCTTTGCTTAAGTGAGAAGTATTTTTCAACTATGGAATGCTGCAAACAATACTACCTATTAAAAAGCCATTACGCCCAGAAATGCACAGGAGCACATCCAGAACAGCTGTTCTCGGTAAGTTCTTTGTATGAGGCACTACTATTGGAAACTGAAGGTCAAGAAGAACAACACTGCTCACTTGAAGCTGTTTTCTTTTTTTCCCCTTTTTTTCTGTCTCTCTCATACATGCTTTCTCTTTTAAAAAACAGGATTTAAAGAAGGACAGCATTAGAATGTCAGAACTGAGTGTAAAGCCATTGTGATGTGATGGTGGTGGTGAGAACACCAATCTACACAACATACCTCTGTATGGTGCTACATCACCTTTATATGAAAAAAATGGGGGGATAAGAGTTGGAGTATAACAGGTAACAGTTTTTCAAGGAGAATATTAAATGCTTAATGATTTCCAAGAATTCCATTTTCGAAGCAAGACTTTGAAGACATTTTAGTACAGAAGCACCACTGAGCTGAGACTGAGAAATTATTTATTTATTTATTTAAAGTTTTTGTACCCCGACCTTCTCACCTCTATAGAGGGACTCAGACCGGCTTACAGAAAAATTCAATGCTATACAATTTAAAAACCTGTCACAACAACATATTAAAAACATAAAACATCCAAATACATACATACATACAAATCACATTGCCATTTAAAACAAATTCAACTCGATTTGTAAACGTGGTCACTCATTTCAAACTATAATCAATCTCAGCCTATTCTGGGAAAGCTTCGTTTCACATCCAAGTCTTCACCCGCCTCCTGAAAGACAACAGGGAGGGAGCAGATCTAACATCACTTGGGAGAGAGTTCCACAGCCGAGGGGCCACCACAGAGAAGGCCCTGTCCTTTTTGTGAATTTTGTGAAAAGAACTCCTAATGAAGAGACCCCCATACAGGTGGACATATTCATAGTTTGGGACTTCTGTGCAAAATAATGCATGTAGATATTTTGGGATGCATAAAATACTATTTATCCATCCTTGTTCTGTGGTACTTGTGTGTTGGTACTCTCCATAAGAAGAGCTCCTGGTTTGTGCTGTTTGTAACCAAATACTTCATCATGCGTGGATGTATAGATCGGTATTCTTTTTAAAAACAAAACAGTAGTCTACTGTTTTATAGGGTTGAGGCTAGCAGAGGCTAGAATTAAAGCATCAGAATTTATTTGTGTGTACATTTACATGTACTCCATCCTATAGACCAGGGAACCTATGGCTCGGGAGCCAGATGTGGCTCTTTTCATGATTGCATCTTGCTCTCCAGGGCAGCCCGGGCCTCGGTTTCCCAGCATGCAGCGGGGAGGAGTGACGCAAATGCGCCGCAACTGCCGCTTCCACTTCCATGCCACCACTGCCTCTTCCTCATCCCCTGCTGCTCCCGGGCCCTGCACCTTCTTTGTTGGGGGTGGTGGAGCCCGGCGGCAGCGGTGGCGGCAGTGCCGCATCCTCCTCTTTGTCCTCCGCCACAGGCCTCAGGGGAGGCACCAGAGGCGGTCCTGGCCCTGGCACCATGGACGCGGCCTCACTGCCCCCAGAGGTCTGAAGTGTCCCGTCATTCTGCCAGAGAATCCTTTTCTCATAGTATGTACGTATATACTCACATTTAGTTGAATTCAGATATATATATATATATATATATATATATATATATATATAATGGCTCTCACTGAAATAAATTTCCAAATATATTGCTTTTATAGCTCTCTGAGTCAAAAAGGTTCCCGACCCCTGCTATAGACTCAGGTAGGATTTTAGTTTATTGTTGAAAGCTTTCATGGCCAGAATCACTGGGTTGTTGTACGTTTTTTTGGGCTGTATGGCCATGTTCTATTTTTGGAACATGGCCATACAGCCCGAAAAACTTACAACTCAGGATTTTAGTTGTTTCCATTCCACCTTTTCTGAATTCACTGCAAAATTCATCTGGGAGAGTAAAAACCTTAACCTGCGTTTTGATGTGTGTATATGTGGAATAATTGGACTTATTTAGCACTACAACCACATTATCATTTATAACCAGCAGAGCATGATTTAGCTGCGGTGTGTCAAAATGCCTTTCCTTGCTTGCATGTGTTACTCTTGACAGCTTGGCGCCTAACAAAAGAGGAGTAGGCGAGCTTCAAATTAGACCATTTGTTCCCCTTTATTAACAAAGCAAAATAACAGCCCCACTGGCAGGCAGCCTGTATAATCTGTCCCTTCAGCACCACATAGCATAGGCTTTAATTAAATCACAATTCTCCTCACTTCACTCTTTCTCTATAATAAGATGCAATGACGCAAGTTAAAGTGAGTTTTCTGTAAAACCAACCTCACTCTAGTATTTCTAAGACACTGGCACTTGCGTTATTGATTTCCTAAAAGAAAAAGAAAATTGTAGCTTGTGGTCACCTCAACTTAATGTCAAAGTTCTTAGAATGCCACCAACAAAGAGGTGAGAGCTGATTTCGAGGTCTGCATTCAGACATATCCAAGGGACTGGTTAAATGAAACATAGGACTTAGCTTGTAAAATTCATTGCTGTGATAGCTTGCTATACCACCATCACTACCTTAGATTCAAAGCGTAAACTCAGAGCTAAAATGTCAAACCATAGAAAAGCTACACATATAATATGTAGTGGTTCATGCCACAGTAACCTCAAAACTTGACTATTGTAATGCCCTTTATGTTGGCCTTCCCTTGTCAGTGACCTTCTTCTATACCGTTGAGACTTTATGTCACAGCAGTACAGAAATTAAGGCTTTGCATGGTCAGGGCTGGCATACCTAACTGGGAACGCCTCTCTCCAGTGTCGACCCTTGAGATCGCCTCAATCAGACCATAAGAATCTATTACAGGTCCCAGGCCCCAAGAATGCCCATTTGACATCAACCCGGCGTAGTGCTTTTTCGGTGATCGCCCCATCACTTTGGAACGCTCTCCCTCCTTACATCAGGGCCACCCGTGATCTAAAAGACTTTTGCACCGCTTGTTTGAGAGGGCGTTCAGCAGAGAAACTGGTTAGATAGTTAATTGTCTTTATCTGTTTTTAGCTGCTAATTGTTTTTAGTTGTTTTTAGATGTTAGATATTTTTATATGTTTTAGATGTTTTAGGTATATATTTGTGTGTTTTACTGTAAATCCCCCAGAGCCATCTGGGATGGGCGATTAATAAATCCCAAAATAAATCCCAAAATAAAGTAAATAAATCAATAAATCAATAAATAAAAATCCATTGCACAGGCTTGAAGGACATATCCAACCTCCAAATCATCAACACGCTTGTAGAAAGCGTGGGATGAGTCCTTCCTGAATCTTCGTTCGTGAAGAAAAGCCAAGATTTTTTATACCGCCCCTCTCAGCCCGAAGGCGACTCGAGGTGGTGTACACATGGCAAAAACTGCCCACAGATAAAATACATCAACAATTAATAAAACAACCATATAAACACAAATTTAGCAATTAAAATTTAAAAAATACAATATCAGAGACTCGTTATTAAAATCGGTTTCTGTTTTGTCGTCGTCATTCCTTAGGTCTCAATTTAAGTAATTATGCTTCATCTGCAAATGCCTGGTCAAACACTTAGCCTAAAATCCAAGAATGGTCCATTCAACACAGCGTTCTGTTTGCAAGAAGTAGTCCTGCTGCTCCTCCCCATGTATACACAGACATTTTCCATTCTATAATCCAAAGAAAATCTCTCTAACTGCTGAAATTGAACAACAACACATCTCCTCAAAACTGAGAACAAAGTGCCAAATCTGTATCACATGTCTCATATCCCCTGCTATTCAAAACTCAGCTCAACAGAGGTATCTAGAAAATTTTAATTTATATAACTAGATATTAGGCCTGGGTAGGTTCAGTCGGAATCTTCGTAATTCGGATTAAATTCCTTTTTGAAGTGATTTTGAAGCGATTTGGGAACTAGGGAGCATCCTTGCTATTTCGAAGCTTTTCCCACCATTTATCTTATGAATCAGTAAGTGTGTGAGAAATGATTCATCTTTTGGATGCGGATGTCCTTCTCTCCTGTGTCAGACCTAGGGTGAGAGCCATGTTTAACCCAGTTTGGATGCGGATGTCCTTCTCTCCCGCGTCAGACCTGTGGCGAGTGCTGTGTTTAACCCAGTTTGGATGTGGCTCCCACCCCAGGTCTGAAGCAGGAAGGAAGGACATCCACATCCAAACTGGTTTAAACATGGCTCTCCCGCCAGGTCTGACGCAAGAGAGAAGGACATCCACATCCACACTGGGTTAAACATGGCTCTGGCCCCAGGACTGACATGGGAGAGAAGGACATCCGCATCCAAACTGGGTTAAACATGGCTCCCCCCCCCAGGTCTGATGTGGGAGAGAAGGACATCAGCATCCAAACTGGTTTAAACATGGCTCTCACCCCAGGTCTGACGCAAGAGAGAAGGACATCAGCATCCAAACTGGTTTAAACATGGCTCTCACCCCAGGTCTGACGCAAGAGAGAAGGACATCCACATCCAAACTGGGTTAAACATGGCTCTCACCCCAGGTCTGACGCAAGAGAGAAGGACATCAGCATCAAACTGGGTTAAACATGGCTCTCACCCCAGGTCTGGCCCCAGGTAAGAGAGAAGGACATCAGCATCCAAACTGGGTTAAACATGGCTCTCACCCCAGGTCTGACGCAAGAGAGAAGGACATCAGCATCCAAACTGGTTTAAACATGGCTCTCCCGCCAGGTCTGACGCAAGAGAGAAGGACATCCGCATCCAAACTGGGTTAAACATGGCTCTCGCCCCAGGTCTGATGCAAGAGCAAGGACATCTGCATCCAAACTGGGTTAAACATGGCTCTCACCCCAGGTCTGACGCAAGAGGGAATGACATCAGCATCAAACTGGGTTAAACATGGCTCTCCCCCCAGGTCTGACGCAAGAGAGAAGGACATCAGCATCCAAACTGGGTTAAACATGGCTCTCACCCCAGGTCTGACGCAAGAGAGAAGGACATCAGCATCCAAACTGGGTTAAACATGGCTCTCACCCCAGGTCTGACGCAAGAGAGAAGGACATCAGCATCCAAACTGGGTTAAACATGGCTCTCACCCCAGGTCTGACGCAAGAGAGAAGGACATCAGCATCCAAACTGGGTTAAACATGGCTCTCACCCCAGGTCTGGCTCTCAAGAGAGAAGGACATCAGCATCCAAACTGGTTTAAACATGGCTCTCCCGCCAGGTCTGACACGGTCTGAGAGAAGAGGACATCCGCATCCAAACTGGGTTAAACATGGCTCACCCCCAGGTCTGATCGGGAGGCAAGAGAAGGTCTGCATCCAAACTGGGTTAAACATGGCTCTCGCCCCAGGTCTGACGCAGGAGGGAATGACATCCACATCCAAACTGGGTTAAACATGGCTCTCGCCCCAGGTCTGATGCGGGAGGCAAGGACGTCTGCATCCAAACTGGGTTAAACACTGTTTAACCCCGTTTGGCTGCGGATTTCCAACTCCCGCCTCAGTCCTGGGCGAGAGCGGTGTTTAACCCAGTTTGGATGCAGATTTCTTCCCTTTGCTTCCCCCCTTTTTTTCTGGAGTAAAACAACTTCTTTCAAAGTTAAGACCACACAATGTAACAGGAAATAACACTTTGAAACCATTAACAAAGGATTCGAAAGTCTCAGAAGGTTTGAATAGTTTTGAACTTTATGAAAATCAGAATTGACTTTAGATCCAAACCACCAGCGCCCTCTACATCCGAAACGAGTTTTGAACCATTTTTTTTAAAATCAAACAGTATAACTAGATATGCAGGCACCCCCATTCAAATTCTGATAGACTAACAGGGAGAGGTTTAACCAGAAGTGAGTTGGGAACATCCACTTTAGCATTTCTTTAGACTTCTCTTCTGTTGCCTTCCCATATGCCAAATTCACCAAAGTATACAGTATGTGTCATACCTCCAAGTGCAAAAGGCAGTCTGACCCAAAGATCTCAGTCATTCACTGAAGAACTGTTGGTACCTCTCATTTGTCCTTGGGATTTATTTTCATAATGAGTCACACAACATCACTATTAAAATGACTGGAAAATTACTAGTTGGAACCAAACAAAAATGCTATATGTTCATTTCACTAAATGAGAGAGAGAGAGAGAGAGAGAGAGAGAGAGAGAGAGAGAGCTTTGGAAGAATAGTTCACTTAGAAACATTCTCCATTATCTTCTTTACCCAAAACTAAACAAATATTTAAAAAATCCATAACTGCAGCCTCAGATATAGTTTCTACTAAACCTGAATCAATGCTACACATTGCAATAAAATATAACTAAATAACAAAGACAAGCATGCACTTCTCTAATCCTATTTAAACATAGTCTGAATTACCGTATTTTTCGCACCATAAGACGCACCTGCTGATAAGACGCACCTAGATTTTAGAAGAGGAAAATTGGAAAAAAATATTTTGAGCCAAAAAGTGGGCCCCAGCGCTTGCCTGCTTGAAGCACGGCCTGCCCACCTGGAAGGGTGGACCCTCCACGGTGCCCTCCGCCATCCCTAAGCCTTTCCCTTGGCCGCCTCCTCCTCTGTCCTGCCTCCTCCTCCTCCGCCGTCCGCCGCCGCCCTGCCGCTGCCGCCGCTGCCTGCCGCCTGCCGCCCGCCGCCACCCGCCACCACCTGCCGCCCGCCGCCGCCCGCCGCCGCCGCCGCCGCCGCCCACCGCCGCCCGCCGCCACCCGCGCCGCCTACTTCTGCCTCCCTCGCCGCCATCGCCGCCATCGCGCATGGGCAGTAGGTCCCAAGCGCGTCTGACGCGTCTGATGTCTGACGCCAGGCGCGCCTGGCACGCTGGCGCGGCACACGCCTGGCGCTCGGGACCTACTGCCCACATTCGTGCATGGGCAGTAGGTCCCGGCGCGCAGCGTCTTCGTCAGCGCTGCGCCAGGCGCGCCTGCGCCAGACATCAGATGCAGGCGCGCCAGGCGCTGACGCAAGCACGCCTGGCGCGCTTGGGACCTACTGCCCACATTCGGCGCATGGGCAGTAGGTCCCAAGCGCCCAGGTGTGCTTATAGTCAGCACACCAGGCGCGACTGCGTCATCGTCAGGCAGCGTCAGGCGCGCTTGGGACCTACTGCTCATGCGCGACGGCGGCGAGGGGAGGGAGGCAGAGGGCGGCGGCGGCGGCGGCTGGCGGCTGGCGGCGGGCGGCGGCGGCTGGCGGCTGGCGGCGTGGGGCGCGGCGGAGGAGGTGGAGGAGGAGGCGGGACCGAGGAGAAGGCGGCCACGGGAAAGGCTTACTCTCGCCTCCCCCCCCCCCTTCGCTCCATAAGACGCGGCTGATTTTTCCTCCTACTTTGGGAGGGAAAAACTGCGTCTTATGGTGTGAAAAATACGATACTAATATAGCATAAGATTAAAGTAAACATTAGTAGTGAGGGAAAGTTGAAATGGTTTATTGAACTTCAACTTTCCAAAGTAGGCAAGTTTTAGGCATACTTTCGTATTCCATATGAAATAAGACGGAAATCCTATGGCTAGTTTGCCTGGGCGGTGGGGATGTCCAGCTGCCTACCCTGGATGGTGTGGCCAGGGCCGTAGCCAGGATTTTGATTCGGGGGGCTGAGTTTGGTTTGGGGGGCTGAGACTGGGTGGAAACCTTTTGTATTGTTATCCCAATAACCCCATAAATGTGGGATATAATGAGCATGGTGATCAGATCATGATATGAATAAACATAACCGTTTAAATAATGTACCAGTAAGGCCTTCTCGCGGACCACCCTGAAGCCCCCTTAGCCCCCCCTGGCTACATGCCTGGGTGTGGCATTATGCCCATCATCTTTGGTAAAGAGCTTGGGAGTCCTTTTGGACCATCTGCTGTCAATGGAGGCTCAAATCTCCACTGTGAGGAGAGCAGCATTTTTCCATCTGCGCCAGGCTAGGCGCCTGGCTCCCTACCTGTCCCGGAACGACCTGGCTACGGTGATCCAAGCCACGGTCATCTCAAGGCTTGATTACTGTAATGCTCTCTACATTGGCCTGCCTTTGGCATTGACCCAGAAGCTCGGGCTAGTGCAGAATGCTGCAGCGAGGCTGCTTGCTGGGGAGCCGCATAACTCCAATTCTCTAGCGACGGCACTGGCTACCAATTGAGCACCAGATCAGCTTCAAAGTGTTAGTTCTAATTTTTAACTCCTTGCATGGTCTGGAGACAGTGTACCTGAGGGATCGCCTCACTCCCTATAAATCCCAGAGATTGCTACGTTCCGATGATCAACATCTTATAGAAATCCCTAGCATGAAAAGCTACTGCCTAACTGCCACCAGGCGGAGGGCCTTTTCAGTCATCGCTCCTGCATTGTGGAATGCCCTCCCTCCTGAAACTCGGGCGATGCAGGATTCGATGTCCTTCCGTAAAGCCTGTAAAACCTTCCTTTTCCAGCAGGTCTGTGAGTTATGCTTGCAATAGATAATCTTGTTTACTGTTTTAAATCGTTGTTTACATTGTGTTTCCATTTTAATTGTGTAAACCGGCCCGAGCCGTAGGGAGTGGCAGTGTATAAATCGAATAAATAAATAAATAAATAAATAAATTCCTAATAGTTATAGGAATACTTGGTAAGATCTTATAACATAGTTACATCAATTGCTTTAGTACAGTGGTTCTCAACCTGTGGGTTCCCAGGTGTTTTGGCCTACAACTCCTGGAAATCCTAGTCAGTTTACCAGTTATTTGGATTTCTGGGAGTTGAAGGCCAAAACACCTGGGAACCCACATCTTATTTAAATACTAAAGCAGTGGGTCTCAACTCTGGAGACCCACATCGGGTCTCCAGATGTTTTGGCCTACAACTCCCGGAAATCCTAGTCAGTTTACCAGTTATTTGGATTTCTGGGAGTTGAAGGCCAAAACATCTGGAGACCCACATCTTATTTATATACTAAAGCAGTGGTTCTCAACTTGTGGGTCTCCAGATGTTTTGGCCTACAACTCCCGGAAATCCTAGTCAGTTTACCAGTTATTTGGATTTCTGGGAGTTGAAGGCCAAAACACCTGGGAACCCACATCTTATTTATATACTAAAGCAGTGGTTCTCAACTTGTGGGTCTCCAGATGTTTTGGCCTACAACTCCCGGAAATCCTAGTCAGTTTACCAGTTATTTGGATTTCTGGGAGTTGAAACCTGAAACCCACATCTTATTTATATATACTAAAGCAGTGGTTCTCAACTTGTGGGTCTCCAGAACCCGGAAATCCTAGTCAGTTACCAGTTATTTGGATTTAAAGCAAAACACCTGGTTCTCAATATACTAAAGTGGGTCTCAGATGTTTTTGGCCTACAACTCCAGTTATTTGGATTTCGGAAATCCTAGTCAGTTTACCAGTTATTTGGATATCTGGGAGTTGAAGGCCAAAACATCTGGAGACCCACAAGTTGAGAACCACTGCTTTAGTATATAAATAAGATGTAGCCTTATTTTTAATGCAGATACCTGGTAGGTTTGAAGATCTTGAAACAAGTTGAACCTGGAATATGATGCAGTAGATATCTCACCTGCAGTATTGTTTAGGATTGTCACTCTAGAACTGTAGTCATCCAGTGTGATTCAATGTTAATAAATCCATGCAAACTCTCACATCACAGAATTATAGCTCTTTGTTACCGCATTAACTGTTGTGCTTGCACTATGAAACTCTGGCTTTTCTAGTTCCAGGAAGTATGATCAGTTCTGAGCCAAAGAGGTCTAGTGTCTCATTAAAATATAAAACATAGGAATTTTCAGGATGCAGCCATGATAATGATTGATATACTGTTCATTGGGCCTGTTTTCAAACTTTGAATACATCTGAAATTCAGATGTAATTTGGAAACAAAGTCTGATTCATCCATCTTAGGAGGAATGATTGTCAGCATTGGTGATAAATACATTGACATGTCTACAAAGACCAAGATTCAGAAGCTGACCAAGATAATGAAAGAGACTGTCTAGTGGTCATCCAGAGAAATTTTTTTCATGAAAACCTATTCAACTCTCTTATGGAAATAATAAAACATTGCTCTCCTTCAAAAAAAAAAAAAAGAAAAGAAAAAGGGGGGAAAAAGAAAAAAAGAAATTTGGATGTAATTCAGATGTTTTAAACCAGGGCTGTCCAACTGGCGGCCCGGGCGATATAGCCCCCAGCCCCTTCCCTATGGCCCCCTAAGTTTTTAATAAAAATAAAAATTGAAAAATAAAATAAATAATAAAAAAAATTAAAAACCCTACTTCCGGGGTTGGAGCAAGTATCACGAGAATACGCAATCCACCTGGGATTTCGCTGTCAACGCGAGCTCACACCGGCGTTGACAGCAGAAAATCCCGTGTGGATTGCGTATTCTCGCGATACTCTTTGGCTACTCTACTACTGGATCACTGAGGCCCACAGATGCAATTAGGACCTTCTTCGACTCAGTCGGTCGTCGCCTCTCTCGTCGTCCGGGTACTCCTGGATCCTGCGTGTTTGGAAAAGGTAGGCCGAAGCAGGGGGCTCCTCAGGGGGCTCCTCATTCCCTCCCCCATCTCCCCTCATGTATTAAATATAAAATTAAATATATTTAAAGATGAAATAAGGGGAGATGGGATACATTAAAATAAGGGGAGAGGAGAGGATGGAACTAAATATATTTAATATTAAATAAAATTAAGGGGAGAGGGGAGGATTGAATTTAATATATTTAATATTAAATTAAAATAAGGGGAGAGGGGAGGATGGAATTAAATATATTTAATATTAAATAAAAATAAGGGGAGAGGGCGCCGAGGGAGTTCATTAATTAAGATATGGGAAAAACACTATAGGAAACATAAGATAAGGACCCCAATGTGGATCTCCCCAGTAGAAGCTTTCGGGTAAGACAGATCGATGATATACAATGGCTAACCTACAAAGAGCTAATTAAATGGGATGGAGTAGAGTGGGTTCTGAAAACGCCAACAGTTATTAGATGAAAATAAAACAATAGGGTGGTACCCATACATACAGATTAGCAATATATATAAAGAAGATAAAAAGAAGGGATTTAGGCAAGAATATATCGAATTGGAAGAACTGCGGTTAAGTAACAAACAGAAGTTAGTAAGTAAAATGTATAGGATGCTACAAAAGATGGGGGGGGGGAAGACCAAAGTAAAAGATATTTAACGGAGTGGTCAAGAAACGTAGGATATAAAATCAAGCCTGAAGTATGGAGAACAATCTGGAAAAATAATGCCAATGTTACTTATAGCCAGAGTTATAAGGAAAACTGGGTTAAAGTAATATATAGATGGTACCTAACCCCGTAAAGATTGCTAAAATCTACAAAAGTGCGAGTCCCAGATGTTGGAATTGTAGAGATACAAACGGAACGTACTTCCATATCTGGTGGCTATGCAAGAAAGCAAGAGCCTTTTGGACCATGGTGCATAGGGAGATAGAAAAATTATTGAAAAAGATAATAATGAAACCAGATGCCTTTTTACTGGGAATATTAGACCAAGATTTAAATAAATCGGAAAAAAAACATATTTATTTTGATAACCACAGCAGCAAAAATGCTTTTGCAAAATACTGGAAATCAGATATAAGCCCAAAGAAGGAGGAGCTGATCTTAAAAATTATAGATACAATTCAGATGGAAAGACTGTCCGACAGGTTAAAAGAAAACATAAACAAGGAAATACTATATCCAAAAAAATATGAGCAGTTTATAGAGTATGGTAAAAAAGAATTTAATATAGACATTGACCTAAATGGGTAAAAAAACAAACAATTAACATACATATATATATATATATATATATATATATATATATACACACACACACACATTTATAGGGGAAATGAAATAATATTGATTTAAATAGCTTACTTTCTTTTGCAAACTACGCTTTATTTTCTTATTTTCCTTATTTTAGGGAAGTTGGAGATTCCCAAAGAAGAGCTGGAACTGTGATCTATATCAGTTGAAATGTATAATATGCTGTGCCTTACACGCTTTTTTCTCTTTTAAATTCCACACCCCCCACTGTATCTACCCCCCCCCTACCCCCACCCCCAACCTACCCTACCCCATCCATCCTTTCGCATGTGTAGGAATACCGTAGAGGAACCTCTAGGGAGAGGGAAGAGATACTATGGGAAACCTACAAAATGTGTTTTTATGTGCTTTTTTTCTTACTATGTTAACTGAAACTCAATAAAGACTATTTAAAAAAAATAAGGGGAGAGGGGAGAGGGTGGAGCCGGGGGTAGGGAGGGGGCAGATCCCGGGCGGGGGTGGAGCCGGGGGCGGGGCAGACCCTACGGCCCCCCAGGTCATCAGTGACCAGAATTCAGGCCCCTGGGCCGGTAGAAGTTGGACAGCCCTGCTTTAGTACATAAATAGGATGTAGCCTTAGTTTTAATACAGATACCTGGTAGGTGGTGAAGATCTTGAAACAAGTTGAACTTGGAATATGATGCAGTAGATATCTCACCTGCAGTATTGTTTAGGATTGTCACTCTAGAACTCTAGTCATCCAGTGTGATTCCATGTTAATAAATCCATGCAAACTCTCACATCACAGAATTATAGCTCTTTGTTACCACATTAACTGTTGTGCTTGCACGATGAAACTCTGGCTTTTCTAGTTCCAGGAAGTATGATCAGTTCTGAGCCAAAGAGTTCTAGTGTCTCATTAAACTATAAATCATAGGAATTTTCAGGATGCAGCCATGATAATGATTGATATACTGTTCATTGGGCCTGTTTTCAAACTTTGGATACATCTGAAATTCAGATGTAATTTGGAAACAAAGTCTGACTCATCCATCTTAGGAGGAATGATTGTGTCACACCCCAGCCTGGTTCTCAACCTGTTTCCTTGGTCAAACCAGACTGAAGCCATGTTATTCCAGTCAGGCCTGCTAGGCCTGACTGGACAAGACAAGCCGCAGCCAGGCAGCTTTTGCAAAGACTCCCAGTTCATTCATCGTTCAAGGACAAGTGGAGCTCGGCTCCCTCTCGGCCCAATAAGCGGAGATGGGTCGACTCCCTTTTGCCCAGGTGCTACTGCTAATTGGGATCACATACCATTCCCATGTGAAAGGCCCGAGAAGGCCCAGCTGGAGAACTGTTATGAGAACCCAGTTCGACGCCTTGGTGGCATCGTAACTTCAAAGCATCTGAGACCTACTTAAGCCAGGTCTCAGAGATGGAAGCATCTTTTGCCAACGTTCAGAACTCCAAGCCAAGCCTTCAAGGAACCTTGCCTGGCCATTGGGCCTGCCTAGAATTTTGTTTGCCAAGACTTGTGTCAAGTACTTACCTTTCCTGGATTTAGCCCGATTGGGGGGCAAGAAGATTCTCTTTGCTTTGTTCCTGTTTTGCCAAAGGACGATAACCTTGTATCCTGCTTCTTTGGACAATTGCTGCTATCTATTGATGCCTTACAACAGGGCTGTCCAACTGTTGGCCCGGGGCCCATATAAGGCCCCCAACCCCTTCCCTGCGCCCCTAAGCTTTTAATAAAAATAAAAATAAAAATAAATTAAATAATAATATTTTAAAAAATTACCCACTTCCGGGTTTTGAAGCAAGTATCGCGAGACTACGGAAGCCACACGGGATTTCGCTCTCAACGCGAGATCACGCCTGCGTTGAGAGCGAAATCCCGTGTGGCTTCCGTAGTCTTGCGATACTCCTGTTGCCGAAATCTTGGCTACTTAATCCCTGCGGCCCACGCAGACGCGACTGGACCGTCTCGGCTGCTGCCTTGGTCAGTCGTCGCCTCTGCTCGTGGTCCGGCTACTCCTGGATCCTGCGCGTTTGGGAAGGTAGGCTAACCTTTATGTTATTATTATGTAATTGTGTATGGATGCCTCTTATGTATTCCCTCCCTGCAGTTCCCCTTAGTAAAAGATTATATTTGATTGTATGGATGGCTCTTATGAATTGTAAGTAAATTGGAGCCGGGGGTGGGGTGGGGGAGGGGCGGGGGCGGAGCCGGGGGCGGGGGCAGACCCTTCGGCCCCCCAGGTCATCAGTGACTGGAATTCAGGCACCTGGGCCGGTAGAAGTTGGTCAGCCCTGCTTTACAACATCATTAGACTATAATCCTAGCCTCTTTGCTATATCCATTCATTCTAAATAAAGCATTTAAACGTGGCCAGTGTCAAGCGGTTTACTGAGGGGTCTTCCAGGTTTTTGGGGCGCAACAGATTGTCAGCATTGGTGATAAATACATTGACATGTCTACAAAGACCAAGATTCAGAAGCTGACCAAGATAATGAAAGAGACTGTCTAGTGATCATCCAGATAATGTTTTTTTCATGAAAACCTATTCAGCTCTCTTATGGAAATAATAAAACATTGCTCGCCTTCAAAAAAAGGGGGGGGGAGAGAAAAAAGAAAAAAAATCGGAAGTAATTCAGATGTTTCAGACTTTCGAAGCAATTCCGAAGAGAGTTAAGGAAACAGGAAGTGGATTCGCCATTCCGAAGTTTCCTTCACCATATATTCGGATAGTTCTTGTATGTCATTTCCACTGGTCCCATTGTGTTTAAAATGTTTAAATTTTTTATTAATGATTGCATTGCGCAATGGCGGACGCCATTTACGAAACCATTCCGAAGTTCGGAAATACATCCGAATCAATTCCAAAAAAACTGCTGAAAACTTCGGAAGTCTATCAGATACGAGGCGCCAGCGCCCCCTACATCCGAAGCAAGTTCCGAAGCCGATTATTCCATGATAAAACAGGCCTACTGTTCATTAAATGGGTAGCATGAAAGAGACTTAAATAAGCCACAGAGAAAGGAATGAGGATCCCTAAATACCACACATACTCTCTAGAAATTATTACTGAATTTCAAGTTCTATAAAATACAGCCTTTATCATGCTTGATATACTTGGATTTCAATAGACCTTAAACCAGCCCTTGGGAAAGAAAGATTTTCAGAATATGGGAAGGAATAAAAAGAGACACTTTCCCTAACTGGACATTCCCTGTTGTTTCTAAAACACTAGGTAAAGGCCCAGAAGACATAGATACCAGTGTAGAAAATAGGTTGGCCTCACACAAGAGGGAAGGAGGGAAAGAACATGTGGAATCGAGGAATAACAAAGCTAATGTAAAATTTAATTATGACAAAAATTGCAATAAATGGGATATTGAAAAACTCTTGTACATTTCTATTTCCACAATGTTGTCAATTTGCATGGCCAGGCTGGGTCTCTGTGCTTGAAAAATGAACAGGTAGACTTCTTGATTTTAAAATACAAATATTTTAAGACGTTTCCCAACCAGTGTCCCAACCAGTGCCAGGGCACACTAGTGTGCCGTGAGTGATCATCAGGTGTGCCATGGGAAATTGGAACCTCCAGGAGGGGAGGGGGGGAGAGTCAGATGTTTTGCTTGCCACAGATGGTAGAAGGCTGTCTTGCAGGCACAAGCAATTTGCGCCTCCATAGACAGCTGGGAGTCCAACCGGACCCCGAGGCTCTTGACTGAAGACTGCGGGCATAGCAGCACGCCGTCAAACGTCGGCAGCTGGATCGCCCCCCCCCCCCCCGGCGGCCCAGCCACAAGATCTCCATCTTCGCCAGGTTCACCTTCAACTTACTGGCTCGCAGCCATCCAGTTACGGCTTCTAGGTAGAGTTGTAAATTATTGGGTACAGATTCTGCCCCAGCGTCCCTCCTCAGAACGAGCTGGGTGTCATCAGCGTACTGATGACATTCCAGCCCGAAACTCCGTACCAATTGGGCGAGTGGTCGCATGTAGATGTTAAATAGTTCCCTCCTTTCAGAATGCTTTTGCCTCTTTTCAACCTCGGTGGGCTATGCATGACAGCCAGAACTCATGTGATGCGCTCAGTGCCTCTCCATTTTTATAAAGAGGCTGAAGTGACCTACAACTGGGAAATTTCTCAATGTGATAAGGTGGTTAGTTGGTGTGTGAATCCAGGAACTATTGTGGTTTTGTAGTCAGGATTTTTCCTAATAAAGTAGTCAAAGACTGTCTTTTGCTCCAGTGTGTTAATTAATTTATTATTTATTTATTATTCCAACTTATATACTCCCACTCCCCGGAGGCTCGGAGTGGTTTACAATGCGAACAAGAAACAATATATATTACATCATTAAAACAAAGAGAAATCCCCAATTAGCACGATTCGAATGCCTGCCGGAACAAATGGGTTTTACATGCCCTCCGAAAGGAAGGTAAACTTCGAAGAGTTTGTGTTTCTGCCGGCAGGGCATTCAATAGGCAAGGTGCCAGAATCGTGAAGGCTCTGCACCTGGTGGCCATCAGGTGAAAGGTCTTAAAGTTGGGAACTTCAAACAGATTTTGATCTTCTGAATGAAGTGATCTCTGGGGTTGGTAGGGGGTGAGGCGGTCCCTCAGGTACACCGGCCCCGGACCATGTAAGGCCTTGAAGGTGAGAACCAACACTTTGAAGGTAATCCGGTGCTCAATCGGCAGCCGGTGCAACTGCTGCAGAATTGCAGTAATATGACATCTCGCTGGCTCCCCAACAAGAAGACGAGCAACAGCATTTTGCACCAGCTTAAGTTTCCAGATCACCGACAAAGGTAGGCCAATGTAGAGGGCGTTACAGTAGTCTAATCTTGAGATGACCGTAGCCTGGATCACCATAGCCAGGTCATTCCTAGACAGATAGGGAGCCAGTTGTCTAGCCTGACGCAGATGGAAAAATGTGACTCTGCTCACAGTGGAGACCTGAGCCTCCGTAGTCAGCAGAGGGTCTAAGAGGACCCCCAGGCTCTTTACCAAGGACGACAGGCGTAATGCCTCGCCATCTAGGGTAGGCAACTGGATCTCCCCACTGTCTGGGCGACCCAGCCAAAGGATCTTTGTCTTCACTGGATTCACCCTCAACCTGCTGGCACGCAACCATCCAGTGACAGACTCAAGGAACTGATGGAAATTATCGGGTACAGAGTCCGGCCGTCCTTCCACCCTCAGAATGAGCTGAGTGTCATCAGTGTACTGATAGCACTCAAGCCCAAAGCCTCGCACCAACTGAGCAAGTGGTTGCATATAGATGTTGAATAGCATATAGATGTTAAATAAGGCAGAAAATTTGAATCTTGCATTGGCAGAAAAGTGAGTTCTGTAAATGCATGCACCTACACACAGAGACAGATACCGCATACATAGACATTTGTCTTGAAGAATAAAAATAAAGTGAAGAGAGAAAGAGCATAGTTATATATTTCTTATTGCCGGCTTTGTCAAATGACCTGCTAGACTCTTGGTTTCTGAATGAATGTTTTCCTTCCACAAGGTGCTTTCTTGAAAATGGAAGAGTGCACCTCAGATGGCACCCACAACCTTATCTCGAAAAGCCCGAAGAGTAGAATACAACAAGGCACAGGAAGAGAGGAACAACTTCAGAACCGTGTGTCTAAATGTCAGCAGCAAGTGCAATAGAAAAAAGAGAGGCGGGGGAGGAAAAGGAAAGAAAGTTGTGAAGCAGAATGAAAAGGAACACTGGCAAAGCTGACTTCCTCTTTCACAGATAGGAGAATGCTTTGAAGAGAGAACGAAGGGAAAGAAAACAGAACTTGTGCAGTTTCCATTGTGTGTGAGGGAAAAGGAAACCAGGTGGACAGAAGCCAAAGAAGCTGAACAAGCTGCCTACGCACTATGGAACTGTCCTTTGTGAAGACTTCCAAAAAGGCTCTTCTAAAGAGGAACAAGCATAGGAATGAATACAGATAAGGGACCTTAGCTTAATAAGACTCTGTAACTGACATTCTGGGCTGCAATCCATACGAAGTTTGTGTGTATGTTGGTAAGGAAAGCAAATAGATAGAACTCATCTGGAGAAAGTGGTTTGGAGAGATGGGCATATAACTATGAAAACTGAGGGGCTGGGAGGTTTATTTGCTGTTTCAGTTTTAAGTATTTTTTTTTACAATATTCTTATTTAATGTGAGTAATAGAATCATGTCTTTTTGAGTTTAGAAATGTATGAACTACAGACAAACTCTGGGATGTTGTCACGATGCTGGGTCTTGGCCCGGCCCCTTAAACACACACACACAGACAATGATCAATTAACTGTTTATTGAATAATAAAGAACAGGTGAAAAAGGTAAAATGTCCAAGTAAAAAGCAATTAGACCAAAAGGGGTCTGCGGTAATTGTCCAAGTAAAAGCAGGGAATATCTCAAAAGCAAAGTCCATAAAAACAAAGCGAATCAAGGCAAAACAAGGTATCCGTGGAACAAGGCAAGGCAAAGTCTCTTGAAGGCAAGGCAAGGCAAGGTACAAGGCCCAAGGAAGCTTCTTGGCATGGCAAGCCAACGCTGGCTTCAGGGATCAGGAACGCTACACTTCCTTCAAATCAGAAGTGGCCGTTCAACTGAGGATCCCTTCCCACAGAACGTATATTTATGTTCCTCCTTTGTGAGACCAGCGTCGCTCTAGGCTTCGCCGCCATTCCCGTCTATTGCTCTCGATGCTCCTCCTGCGGTCAAAGCTCCTTCCCTCCCGTTCCACAGCTGTCTTACTATCTTCATGGGAAACATCCTCCTGTTTTGTTTCCATGGACTCATCCCCCGCTGGTTCCCAGATTCTTTCTTGAGAACCTCTTCCACCTGGCCTCTCATACGAGTTATCTGAATCTGGGTCAGACTGACCTTCCTCGTCCTCGTAGGCCGCGGGCCAATCATCTTCCCATTGCAAGCTCTCTGTAGGACAGTGTTTCCCAACCTTTTTTGAGCAGCGGCACACTTTTAACATTTAAAAAATCCGGGGGCACACCACCAACCAAAATGACACAAAATGACACTCTAACACAGTAAAGAACGGCTGGGGGGAAGGTGGCCTGCTGGGAGCAGTTGCTGGGAGTGCCGAAGCCGGGGAGGGGGCGGAGCCAGACTGCGCAATGCCCCACCCCTACCCCGGTTTCACCTCTCCCAGCAGCTGCTCCAGCCGTGAGGGGGCAGTGCCAAGCCAGCGGTGCCAGAGCCAGCACAATGCTGGCTTCACACTGTCCCCTCAAGGCTGGAGCAGCTGCTGGGAGTGCCGAAGCCGGGGGAGGGGGCAGAGCCAGGCCGCGCCATGCCCCGCCCCCTCTCCCCAGCTTCAGCTCTCCTACAGAGGAGGAGCATGAGCGGTGGATGGGCTTCAGTGGGCGGGGCTCCTCCTCCATGCGGCTTCAGCGAGCGAGGGGCGAGAGTCATGGTGGGAGTCATGGCGGATTGGAGGCTGGCTGGGGAAACGGCCGAAGGAGGTGGCGCCGCGGTCCCTTCTTCTTTTTCTTCGCCACTGCCTGGCCCTTCTCCTCCCCCAAGCAGCAGGAGTTCAGCAGGAGGGGGGAGGAAGGGGGGCAGAGAGCTTTTCTCGTGGCACAGCAGGAGGTCCGTCACGGCACACTAGTGTGCCACGGCACACTGGTTGAGAAAGACTGCTGTAGGAGATGCAGGCCCAGCGGCCCCATCATCCAGCTCACCTGAATCTCCATCAATCGGGTCCAAACCAATTGGGACCCCCGGGGCATCCCCTGACCCCCCCCCCGGCTGGGCTAGTGGCTGGGTTGCTACAGATGTCATGCAGAATTTTGATTCAATGCAGTTTGTATTAGTTTGGTGTAGTTTTCATTTTAGTTAGCTTATAACAATATGGTATCAAGAGCAAATACAATTTATGAAACCAATTGTTAGGAGAGGAGTCCCCAAATTAAGCCCCATGGGCTGGATGTGTCCTTAGGGTAACTTACGGCAGTGTTTCCCAACCAGTGTGCCGGGGCACACTAGTGTGCCATGAGCGATCACCAGGTGTGCCGTAGGAAATTGGAACCTCCAGGAAGGGGGGGGGGGAGTCTACTGTGTTGAAGTATAAAAACCCTAAGAAACCTACCTCGATAAAGGCACAAAATTACAAAAAAAACCCTCCCCACTTGTTGTCTATTTGGTCTCTCCCTCTCCATGCATTGGGAAGGCCCAATGTTGGTCCTGATCCAACATTGTTTGAGTCCACAGTGCTCTCTGCATATAGGTGAACTACAACTCCAAAACCCAAGGTCAATGCCCACCAAACTCTTAGAGCATTTTCTCTTGTTTATGGGAGTTCTGTGTGGGAAGTTTGTGTCTTTCTGCCATTCCTGCCAGGATATCTATGTTGAGTTCATTGAAACAGGCCCAGGTTTCACACTGAGTGTATAAATACATTTAAAAACATATTAACTATATGTATTACTGTATTAGAGTGTCATTTTGTGTCATTTTGGTTGGTGGTGTTCCCCAGGATTTTGCAAATGGAAAAAGTGTGCCACGGCTCAAAAAAGGTTGGGGAACACTGATTTACGGGATAGCAATCTGATGTAGAGGGAAAGTCCAAAATAAGCAGTGTCATGCTGAGACCTCCACAGTCTAAAAGTAGCAGAAGATCCAGGACCGTGGCTTGGATGTGATGAAACAAAGCAGATAGATGTATATCAGCCCCGATAGCCTTCCAAGACGCAGGCAGGCTTTTCAACAGAAGAGTGAGCACAAAATAGCTGCAAACTGGGGAAAATTCCAAGGACGCAATGCCAGCAGGCGGAAGGCTCCACGGAGATAAGGGAGACTTAATAAAGGCCCGACGGAGTGCTAAATGCACCACAAGAGGCCAAAACAAACCGTTTCACCTTATTGCAAAGGCATTTTCAAGGGAATCTTACAAATAACAGCATCCAAAATCTGTAATAATAAAGTATACAACATGAAAGTAGCAAATACTTTAAACCCAAAGGTAAGTAACCTGATAAATCTATAAATCCCTTTACTATTACAAATCTGAGGGCAGATGGAGCATCGTCCGCAGGAATGAGTTCCTGGGGCTAGAGTGGTTCTGTGTAGTTCAGGGGTGAGCTGGGAATGAATTAAAAGGTCTCCTATATTGTTAGTTCTTTTGTAGGCAACTAAGGGCATCGATTCCAGGCCAGGAATACCAGAAACCAAGGGCCAGTATTGGCGTATGATGTTAACTAGGTTCTTACTATGTGGGGACAGGGTAAGGGGCCATACAATATGTCTCAGGGGGTCTGTTACAGAAGGGACAAGTGAGGAATCTCTAGGCAGAGCATCTGCTCTTGCTCTGGCATTTAGTATCACGGAGCAGGGGTAAACTCTTTGTAGAAAGTTATCAAGCAGTTTGTCCGTGTGGTAATCTGAGAAAAGGGAAGAGTTACATTTAATTCTTAAAAGTTGAATTATGCTGCTTTGTTTGGGACCTTTGGTATCTATTTGTATCTTGCTATCAGCTAACAACTGACCGCAATACATATACAATGGATAAAACTAATTGCACCATAAAATACGATAACAGATTAAAAACCAGTTAAAATACACATAGTTAAAATACACAAAATCCACAAAGTCCGAGTTCCGTAGTCTCAAATTTGTCCAGAGCCAGTCACAGTCCGTTTTCAAACACTGTCGTCGTTTTATTGTCCGTCTACTCCCAATATCTAAACAAAAGCCTGGTCCCAAAGCCACGTATTCAGCCTTTTCCTAAAGAAAAGGAGGGAAGAGTTTGACCTGATTTTGCTGGGGAGCGAGTTCCACAGGCGAGGGGCCACCACCCAGAAGGCCCTGCCCCTCGTCCAGGCCTGGATTACCCATAAGGCCACCCTAGGCCAAGGCCTACGGCAGCAGCTTTTGGGGGGCAGCAGAACCGGACCCCCCAAAAAGTTTTTTTAATTCAAGAAAAATTCAAAAAAAATTCAAAAAAAATTCAAAAAAAATTCAAAAAAATTCAAAAAAATTTCAAAAAAAATTCAAAAAAATTCAAAGAAATTTCAAAAAAAAATCAAAGAAATTTCAAAAAAAATTCAAAAAAAATTCAAAAAAAATTCAAAAAAATTTCCAAAAAATCCCAAAAAATCCCAAAAAAATTCCTTAAAAAATCCAACCTCCCCCCAAAAATGCGCTTGCACGCGCGGTGAACGAACTCCTCTTTCTCCTCTGCGCCGCGCCACGCCTTCCTTCCTTGATTGAAGGGAGGAGGGCGGGGCGAGGAGGAGAAAGAGGCGCCCTCCCGCCACGCGCGCATGCATGGCAGGGGTCCCTCCGCCTTTTTCTCCTCCTCGCCCCACCCTCCGTCCTTCAATCAAGGAAGGAGGGCGGGCAAGGAGGGAGAAAAAGGCGCCTCCCGCCATGCGCCTGCCTGCGCAGGGGTCCTTCCGCCTCTTTCTCCTCCTCGCCCGCCCTCCGCCCTTCAATCAAGGAAGGAGGGCAGGGCGAGGAGGAGAAAGAGGCACCCTCCCGCCACGCGCACATGCGCAGCAGGGGTCCCTCCGCCTCTTTCTCCTCCTCGCCCCACCCTCCGTCCTTCAATCAAGAAAGGAGGGCGGGGGAGGAGGAGGAAGAGGCGGAGGACCCCTGCCATGCATGTGCGCATGGCAGGAGGGCGCCTCTTCCTCCTCCGTTCCCTGCCCTCCGTCCTTGATGGAAGGTAGGAGGGCGGGGTGCGGAGGAGGAAGTTGGCCTAGGGTGACAGACGCCCTTGATCCGGGCCTGCCCTCGTCCCCACCAAACACGTTTGCGATGATGGTGGGACCAAGAGCAGGGCCTCCCTGAAGGCTCGCTAATTTCAAGGTGGGACTATTTTTTGATTTGTTAGTGTGATATTTGTCGTTCTTTGGAAAGTTTCTTTCCGAGACATTTTTCTCAAACACCAGAATAAGCATGCCATCCTTGATCAGTCTTGGATGCTATGCATCTTGATTTGGAGACCATGGGTATCATTCCTTTTCAGAAAACAGGATGTTTAATACGATTTTCCCATTCTCACGGCAGTATTGGCAGAGTTGCTAAAATGTGGCACTACTAAGGTGAGTATCAGTATTATTCCAGCTTCCTCTAATCCAGTGTTTCCCAACCAGTGTGCCAGGGCACACTAGTGTGCCGTGAGCGATCATCAGGAGTGCCGTGGGAAATTGGCACTCTTCCCCCTCCTAGCAGCTCTTTCTCCCTCTTTCCCTCCCCAAAGATCCTCCCCGAGGCAAAGGAAGAGCTCCGCCGAATGCCAGGGCCAGGCCCGACTCACCATGGGTCCATACTCTATACGTTTCATAGATCTGTGTGGCCTCTTTCGCTGCCTCCCTCCTCAAAAGCAGAGCACTGGGCGGAAGTGATTGAGTTGGCGTTTTCGTGTTGGCTTGGATTTCTCGCGAGAACAGCCAAAGCCGGAAGCTCCATGTCGGTGAATTGGGCAGTGTGCGAACCTGGGAGCATTGGGAGGCTGAAGCATTCACAGGTTTCCAAGAAACAAATTGAGCCTCTCAGCTTGGAACTGTTTTGGTTTTTTTTTTTTTTTACAATTTTACTGGATTTTTCGAGAGTTGCCTCCCGCCCCCAGGAATTTCAGGATGAAATTTCACAAGGGTCTGGAGAACAAGCCCTATGAGGAGCGGCTTGAAGAGCTGGGCGTGTTTAGCCTGAAGAAGGGAAGGCTGAGAGAAGACATGATAGCCATGTATAAGTATGTGAGAGGAAGTCATATATATGTTGTGTTCATCCAAACAGGCCCAGGTTTCACACTGAGTGTATAAATACATTTAAAAACATATTAACTATATGTATCACTGTGTTAGAGTGTCATTTTGCGTCATTTTGGTTGGTGATGTGCCCCAGGATTTTGTAAATGTAAAAAATGTGCCGTGGCTCAAAAAAGGTTGAAAAAATGCAAGAGTGACAAGGGGAAGGAAAAGAGTAGTTTGAGAAATTGGCAGAGGGCCTTGTGTGGGTTTGGGGGTTTGCTTCCCAGCATGCTTGAGTGTCTGTATGATATGTTAGAATGTGGGCAACCTCCCTTGGCAAAAGTGGCCCCTTGACTAGGAGTGGATGGAGGTTGTGAGGCCTAAGTGGAGTCGAGGTCTAAATGGGGTGGATTGTGAGGTCCACCTGGGGTAGAGTTGGGGGTGGTGTCCAGGGGCAGATCTTAATGGAGGCAAATTAAGCGGCCAGCTCAGGGCGCCACGTGGGCTAAGGGCGCATCTGGCCGCGGCCGCCATTGCTGCGGGCAGGTGTGGGGATGCGACTCCAGGTGGATGGTGACGCAAGACGCAGTCCACAAGGCCGAAAAGGAGGGTGTTTTGCAGCCGGGGGCAGGAGTCTCCACCTCTGGCTGCAAAACGCCCTCCTTTTCGGCCTCCTGGAGTGCGTTTGCGTCACCATCCACTTGGTGTCGCACCCGCGTGAATGGCATATGCGCAGAACCAGCTGGCCTGCGCATATGCACACCAGTGAGCATGCGCTAAACTGGACCTGCACATGCGCAGAACTAGCTGGCCTGCGCATGTGCATACCGGCGCGCAAAGAGTGAGGGGGCGCCAAAAGGTTTGCGTACCATTTGAAATTACCTTCGTCTGGCCCTGGTGGTGTCCCTCCTTTCCTGGTGATCTGCAAGCTGCTGAAACATTCTGGTCTCCCAGAAGGTTCCTTTCAATGCCAAGAAGACCAGGCCAGGAATGTAATTTTGAATGGACAGGCTACTTGACCTGTTTTACGCCACTTGTTCTCCCCTTTCAGGATGGAGCCCATTATGTGTACTTCCAGTTGGATTCTGTTTAAAAAAAAAAGGGAGAGCATAAGGCATATGCCACCACTTCAATATTATAATCAAGTGATATATCATCATCAATCCATGGTAAGTACAAAATGTTTACATTCAAAGTTCTTACACCCGGGACGGGCTCCTACCCTTATTGAGGGTTATTCAAGGTAAGTCCAGGTAGGTATACAAGTTCGTAGAGGAGTGGGTTTTGAGAAAAGATGTTGAGGGTTGTAGCGGAGGTCCCGGGGTATCCAAACTCCTCCTTGCGAATTTGACTACATCCCCGTCTCCTCGGGAGATACTCACAGACGTTTGGATTCAGTTTGGATACCCCGGGACCTCCGCTACAATCCTCAACATCTTTCCTCAAAACCCACTCTTCTACGAACTTGTATACCTACCTGGACTTACCTTGAATAACCCTCAATAAGGGTAGGAGCCTGTCCGGGGTGTAAGAACTTTGAATGTAAACATTTTGTACTTACCATGGATTGATGATGATATATCACTTGATTATAATATTGAAGTGTTAATAATATTGAAGTGTTGAAAGTTCTCGATGTGTGTATTGTAATATTTGTAACAAACAACGAGCAAGCTGGTGGAATACAGACTGCAAAACAGTGCTAATCAGGGAATCAACCAGTAAGTACTGTGACTGCAGAATGAACAGGAACATACACACCATATATATGCAAAATATAATATATTGTCAGGTAAACACAATTATCAATGAGAGCAACCACAAACAGCATTAGCAATACAACATGAAAGAATGAGGTGCAATGCAATTGGGCAAAGGGATGGGAATTCTCAGTACTTGCCCGGCGAGAGAGGGGGACGTCCAAGCCCTGGGATTCTCCCGTGCGGAGGTGGTGAAAACACAGCAGCAGAGGCGTGGGTGGTGCTCAAAGCCGCCGGAGATGAGAAGAATGGATGGGGAAATCCCCAAACAGTGTGCCGCCAAGGGAATCCCTGGCGTCTTCCCGCGAGGGTGGAGAATCTCGCGGTGTCGATTGCAAATCAGGCGCTGGGTGATGACGAAGAGGCGGGGAAATCCCCGAGTCGCACACTGTGGCCCGAGTGTCTTCTCGTGAGGATGCGGAAGTCTCGTGGTCGTCTCCGCAGGTCTCGCTGGGCCCCGTGTGATGACGAAATATACAATAAGTAAACGACGATTGGGAGATGTAGAACACGGGCGGGGTGTGTGGGTTCTCTACAGGTAGGTGAGTTCCAAAATTTCAAACTACGAAAACTGGTGAAGAGCTCAATGCTCTGTGGGGTACACAGGGAGGAGAAGGCTAGATTAGGCCTCTCCTTCACATGCAGCTTGGTAAAAAGCTGAGCCGACGGTAAGCTGATGCTCCATTATCCGCGGCCACATCGTCCGTTTCGGGTTCCAGGTGGAGTCCTTTTTCAAGGCTCTTAGTTTTTTAACCAAGCATAGTCACCCCCCCCCCTTTCCAGGAGACCATGGATTTGCCATAATGTCTGGTGACAAGATCCTTTGTCACATAGAAAATTCCCGGGTCTGATAACTATATTGGAATATTTTCTCTTGTCTGAACTGATTTTGTCCTGTATTCTTGTCCATTTAATAGAAGGCGTATTGAATTCTTTGAAACTTTTCAGAACATTTAGTTGATGCAAAACTTTTCATAACATATAGTTGGTGCCCATATTATCCCATCTGTAACATTTACCTTTGGAAGCTAGTGATTTCACACTAATGAAAATGGAATGCTGGGTATTTTTTACTCTTCCATGCCATGCTGGTGAAATCCCAACTTCTCCTTACTTTCCACCTGTGGCAGACACTCTCTGCAGGTCAGTCTATTAATTATCCCTAAATATAAATAGAAATCAGCAGGTGTGAGTGTTTCTAGAAATTGCATTTTAATCGAATCGCTGAGCCATACCTACACCAGATCAGCAGCCATTCCGTGTGTCCACTCCAAAGGAAACCATGCATATATTTGCCCAGAATGGTTTTTAAAGGCATTGCAAGTTTTCAAAACTTGTCACCAAAAGGACTCATTGTTATCCTGCTAATCAGGATTTATGGGATGCTAGAAATAGTACAAGGAAGAATAGCAGTTTATACTGTTGGTTTTTTTGTAGGGTATAAACTGACCCTTCCAGTAAGCAGAACAAATGGTGCCACGTCATGAAATGGCATTAAAGAGTATTTTAATTTTTTGCTATTTTATTTTACTGGAGGAAAGGGTTTTGACTATTCAAGTTGTTGGTGTTGACTTAGAAGGCTCTAAACAAGTTGGGAGCAGGATGATAACTGCCTCCCATGTGAGCCTACCAGATATTCGAGAGCTTTAGAGGAAACCATTTTGCATGTCCAAACACTCTGGGAAGTTAGTTTGGTAGGTACATGGAACTGTGCTTTCTCTATAGCAGCAACTCAATGGAGGAACTTCCTACCCAAGGAGATTCGTTTGTTCCCATATTGTTTCAGTTTCCAATGGGCAGTCAAAATGGCACTGTTCCAAATGGCATTCAGTGTTTGAAATTGCTGCTTTAACTGTTTCAAAACTGTGCTCTAAAGTTGTTTTGACTCTCCTCCTGGGCAATAAAAAGTATTTAAGGTGTTATAAAATGCTTTTTTTCCTTTCCATTGTTTAAATTTGTTTTTAATTGTTCTTTACCTTGGGAGTCCTAATGGGATGGAACATGTTACAGAAATACAGCAAAGAAATCATCATCATTTATTATTTCATTAGTCGCCCTCCATCAGAGGTGCTATGGGTGACTTGCATAAAAGCAAAATAAAAACAGAGTAAGCTTACACAAACAGGTATTAAGATTAAATTACAGGTTTAATAAAGGTTGAATAAAGGACCATAGGTCACGCATGGCTCTTATGTAAGGTGGCAACGAATTCCATGGAGCTGGAGCATAGATTGAAAAGGCCTTACGCCTTGTACTTTCAAGGCGTACTTCTCTGGGACCCGGTATATAAAGCAGTCTTGGAGAATTTGTTGGTGGGATCACCGGGTAATTGCTGGTAGTAACGAGTGTTATTGAGTTGTGAGTAGGCCTCAGTATCTACAGTATCTAAGCATACAATTGCCCCTCCCTTGTCTGTGGTCAAGATTCCTCCGAAGGTAACCTGCACTCCGGTGATTCCGCATTGCATTTTTTGGATATGTCTCAGGCAATGTGAACTTTGTTTGGGGAAAACCCAGGATATTCCTTGTGAACTTTGTGTTGCTAACGGACTGAACAGTGGCTGTTCCCACCTTGGACGGTATATAGTATTCACGTCAGTTACATATATACATAGCCAACTATAGTTGGCTATGTATATATGTAACTGACGTGAATACTATATACCGTTTTCTATGTAAACATCCACTTATAGCGGTTTATGTGAGGGATTTCTATATGATTATAATACAACAGAACTTTGTCACTCTGTTACTTCCTGTGTCCGTTGCTCCTTATAATATCCTATATATCCTTTATATCTGTATTGCCTAGAGTTAGAATATTTGTTATGCTGCACCACTTGTTGCGACTTAGACTTGACCAGACCCTTAGTAAACCAACACACAGCGGCTGCGGTTAAATGCTTTATTTAGAATAAGTAAATAAGTAAAGGTAAAGAGAAAATAGTTCAAAATGCTCTCAGCATCAATTGAAGCAAAGAATAGTCTTTAAAGGTTCCCAAAAGAAGCAATGTTCTTGGTGCCACAATTGGCTAATCCACTGGGCCTGGACCCCAACTTGGCAAAACTCAAAGTCTCTATGCAAGGAGGACCCCCTGGCCCAGACAAAGGTCCATAAATCTTGGCAAGGTAGCTGAAACGTTGGCACAAGATCCAGAATGGAGTCCGGGCCAAACCTTTATGGGTTTTTGCTGCATTGGTCCCGAAGGCGCTTACTCCGCCCCAGTTCTCTCACGGGAACGGGGGATAGCTTTCTCTCCCACCGTATCTATATCTCTTTGGAATGCAAGCTTGTTAGCAGGCCCAGCTGTGCTTTGGGGAGGATTCGCTGCTTCATGGTACCAGGTGTCCTTATCGGCCTGGGAAGCCGCAGGGCTGCGCCGCTCTTTGATTATCTGGGGGTCAGCTAGAGGTTGCTGCTCAGGCCTGCTTTCAAGCCTCTCTGAGACTATGGTTCTAACATGACGTTGGTCTGGCTTGCTGTGGGAACCTGGCTGAGGTGTGATACCACTTCTGCTGGGCGGCTGGGACATAGGCTCTCGGTCTTCGCCGGATTCACCTTCAGTCTGCTAGCACGCAACCATCTCGTCACGGCCTCAAGGCATAAGGTGAAATTATTAGGTACTGAGGCTGCCCCAGGCTCCAAACACAGTAGGAGCTGGGTGTCATCGGCATATTGATAACATTCCAAATCAACAAGCAATGTTGCCTGAGATGCCAAATAAACTTGTCTAAAGGGTTTGTTTGTGTTGTTTTTACCTAGACCAGGGCTGTCCAACTGCCGGCCCTGCAGGTGTTTTGGACTTCAAATCCCAGAAATCCTAACAGCTGGTGAACTGGCTAGGATTTCTGGGAGTTGAAGTCTAAAACACCTGCACGGCCAGCAGTTGGACAGCCCTGACCTAGACTGACAAGGTGGAGAAGAAAGTTTGATCATAGTTTTCTAAAGTACTAAGACTTTTCTTTCCTACACAATAATTTTATATAAATAATTATTGGGGGTTTTTTGGGGGTGTAGACACATGCCACTGAACATGAATCTACTAGTTCAGAAGAAGTAGATTGCTTAACAATCTGGGATAATGTATATTCCTTCCCCAATAATTTATATTACTCAAGTTACTGCCTACCAGACAACCATCAATTTTTCATTCAAATTATTACAGATATTTGGGACAAACCTACATTTGTTCAGTGTTGGCAGCTTTGGATTAAACTTGTCTCTGGAGCAGATACGTATATAAAATGTGCAACATAATTCTCATGCAAATGTCTTATCTGAAAATGAATGGCAAGGAAAGAAACATACATTTTTGCAAAGATCGTTTCGGAATTGTTCTATTGCATCTTTTTTGCAATGTGTCAGCATGAAGCAAAGAAAAAAAGAAGATGTGATAATCTATCAAAGCTAGCAACAACATGATTGCAGTTTATATTCTCTACAGACTTGGTTTAAAAATAGCTCTTTTTTGCTAAATCCAAAGCTATATCTGATATTTAAATTAAACTTTCTCACACAACTTTCAAAGTTGAGCAATGCGAGTTGATAGAATGACAAACAACAAGTGAGAATTTTCTTATGCCAGATCCAGGCTGGTGTTTGTGAAGGGGCTGAATTAGGCTCTGTTGTGAGAATATTGCGAGGAACAAGCTGCTGAAGGGAGAAGAACGTGTATATCGTAAATCCAGTCGATAAGTCTCCCCCAAAAAGGGGATGTATTGATAAAGCTGGCGTGGACGTTCCTCAGAAACACGCCCGTGCGAAATCCAAATCAAAAGATGAGTCGTGTGCTTGGGATAAAACCTCCGATAATTCGAAATAAACAAGTGGTATACTCTCTAGTAAACTGGATATCCCAAATATGCAAAAAGGCCGACGAGGATATCAATATGCTATGGCACCAACTCTCGTTTCGACCCTGGAGCCTAGGTCTTTTTCAAGGCCACTTTTCAGGCACATAACAACTCATATTCCATAGTGAGTAGATGCATGGGTCTTACACATAGAGGAAAGTGTATACTTCCATGTCAGGACCAATGGCCGAAGACTTGGTCCTGGCATGGAAGTATACACTTTCCTCTATGGCAGGGGTTCTCAGAAAGTCGATCGCGATTGACTGGTCGATCCTGGGACCGAGGGAGGTCGATCCCAGCTGGATGGGGTGCTTCTGAGGGGGCAGAGCCATGCCACGCCAAGCCATGCCCCCTCCGCCGGCTTCAGCATTTCCACAGCTTCTCCTGGGTAGAAGAGGGTAATGCCATGCTAGCAGTGGCTATCTATGCCACCACTGGCATGGCATTATCCTCCTCTACCCAGGAGAAGCTGTGGAAATGCTAAATCCAGAGGGGGAGGGGACGGAGCCAAGTCCCGCCAAGCCCCGCCCCTTCCGCCAGCTTCAGCATTTCCCAGCTTCTCCAGGGTAGAAGAGGGTAATGCCAAGCCAGTAGTGGCTATTAGGCATGGTTTAGAATCCTAAAATGGTGATTCTTATATCAAATGGGGGGGGGGATTTTTTTTGATTAGTATATCAAAGACTTACAAAAAATTTCCCAAAAATTTCGGAAATGTAACTTAAGTACTAACGAAATTCATTAGTAATTCGTATGCCAGAGCATGCGCATTCAGATGGTTTTGGCCTACAACTCCCAGAAATCCTAACAGCTGGTAAATTGGCTGGGATTTCTGGGAGTTGTAGGCAAAACTTGAATAAACCACACTGAATTCTAGATGGGACTCTCCAAATAGGAAGGAGGGAGGGAAGGAGGAAGGGAGGGAGGGAGGGGGTATTCTATTCTTGGAAGCAGCAAAAGAAAAGGAGGAGGAGCCCCCTCTCTCCTCGCTGCCTCTCTCTCACCCCGATCCTGAGGAGCGAGGCCCAAGTTTGCCCAGGCTGAGAGGAAAAGGAAGAGGCCTGAGGCTGTGAGGAATGGTGGGAGTTGAAGTCCAAAACACGTACCTGGAGGGCTGAAGCTGGCCCCTGCGATGGGGCATGGCAGAGCAACGGGGAAGAGAAGCATCTGAGAGAGCGCTAGGAGAGAGAGGAGGAGAAGCGCGCGCGCGCGCATGTCTGTGTGTGAAGCAGGCCCCTGCGATGGGGCATGGCAGAGCAACGGGGAAGAGAAGCATCTGAGAGAGCGGCGGGAGAGAGAGGAGGAGAAGCGCGCGTGTGTGTGTGTGTGAAGCAGGCCCCTGCAATGGGGCATGGCAGCAGAGCACCGGGGAAGAGAAGGAGGGGGGGGGAAGCCTGGAGGACTACATTTTCCAGAATGCATTGCCTAGCCTACCTAGCAGCAGCGTCACTTCCAGTTCCTCATAGAAATGCGGGAAAAAGAAGAAGCTGAATGAAGGCGGGAAGGAAATGAGGGGAGAAGACAGGGAGAAGTGAGTAGTACAATAATTAATTAATTAATACTTAAGAATTTCTTACGATCATAACGCAAATTGTTGGCCTCAAGGACCGTAAAAGGAAGTCTACTTCCGGGATCGCGGCAGCGATACGTAAAACCTCAAAAGTCCCATTACATACGAATCTCTTACGAATCCTTTTAATTTCCGTTTCATTTTTCTCATGCCTAGTGGCTATCTATGCCACCACTGGCTGGCATTACCCTCCTCTTCCCTGGAGAAGCTGTGGAAATGCTGAAACCAGAGGGGGAGGGGGCGGAGCCAAGCCCCACCAAGCCCCGCCCCCTTCCCCTGGCTCCGCTCTGCTTCTCTCTTGGTAGATCGTGCTGATTTGGTTTTAGTATAAGTAGCTCGCATGCTGAAAAAGTGTGGGCACCCCTGCTCTGTGGAATATGAGTTGTTATGTGCCTGAAAAGTGGCCTTGAAAAAGAGGATTTATCCCAAGCACACGACTCACTTTTTGATTTGGATTTCGCACGGGCGTGTTTCTGAGGAACGTCCACGCCAGCTTTATCAATACATCCCCTTTTTGGGGGGGACTTATCGACTGGATTTACGATATACATCAAGACCTACCCTGGAATCAGGACATTGATAGACTTACCTTTACGGACCTTTATTTCCTTGTGGACATTTCGGGATGGTTATGCTGTTCTAAGGGTAGGAGCCTATTACAGGTGTGCACGTTACCTCTATCTAATATTGTAAGACAATTGATGTACAGTTCTATGCTTATTATTGATATTATAACTTTGAAGTGAATACTATTTGTTCCGTTTGCTCTGTGTTTGTTGTGACTTTTGCAGCAACTTCCCCCGTTTTGTATGTTGAAGGGAGAAGAACCCCAATCCATTCTGTCCACAAAATACCTTTTTAAGTACAGCTCATTATTCTGGTGGGAACACCACTCACCATCAAACTTTCCATATATGCAGTGGGAAATAGCAGGGCTATAACGTTAAATCAAATAACAAGCCAGTAACCTTAAATCAAATCACGTGAAATCTCATACTTCTCCATGTCTTCCCATCCACAGCATGTGTCAGGCTCTTGGCATGCTGACACAGCCAATTTTTGGCCAAGATGAGGGAAAATGGTAGACTACCCACATTCTATCCTGGCTTCTTTCAATCATAGAAGAGAAATGAAGTTGTTCTTCTAGACCAGGAGTGCTCACACTTTTTCAGCATGGGAGCTACTGATTAAAAAACCAAGTCCCAAAGATCACCTACCCAGAAATGTAAAACGTATAACTATTTTCTTATTTATTTATTTATTTTTATTTATTATTCATTTTTATGTACCGCTCCTTCCAGCAGGCTCGGGGCAGTTTACATAAAATGAAGTTATAAAACATCAACATTTCAATTTAATAACAACAATATAAAACAGAGCATAAAAATACATCCAACCACCCCATTTCTCGCACACTGCCATATTACCACACATATTATCAGCCAGAAAGTAAGAAGAGAGGCTTTTGAACTGCAAGGCCATTTAATACTCAGCAAGGTAAACAAAGGGGCATGCAAAAATACATCCAACCACCCCATTTCTCCCACATTTCCATATTCCCCAACATATATTTCTCAAGGAACAAAGCAAGCAGAGAGGCTTTGGAGCTAAAAGGCCATTTTTAAACATTAAAAATAAACAAAGAGACATGCCACAATACAATCAAGCACCCACCCCAAAGTAAAAAGACCGACCTTTGCGGTAAGGAAATGATCCCAAAGCGTCCTTCTTCTCCTCTGTCGTTGCTCCTATTTCCATGCCGCCAGCATGTGTGCCACCTCCAAGAGCTCACGAGAAGTCAGAGAGGCAGAATGGGCGCTTCTGCGCATGCGCGTGGGGCCAGCCATGCATCGTGTCACCCAGGCCCGCGCCCTTTGGTCTCCTACAACTCTGAGTGGCTGGAGAAGGACGGAGGGAGGAGGAGGAATCCAAAAGAGGGGGCCCATTCTGCCTCTTGGACTCTGGACGGAGCTTTTGGAGGCGGCGCGCGAGCAGGGAGCGTGGATGAGCAACGATTGAGGAATTCTTAGCAGCATGCAGGGGCTCGTGAAGAGGACCAACAGCAAAAAACCTGGTCTGGGGCTTGAAGATCACCAGGATGAGGCCCGAAGATCACCCTGGTGATCGCGATCACCGTTCTGAGCACCCCTGTTCTAGACCTTATCTTGAGGATGGGATTGGTGTAGGAAGTTCTAGGACGGGGCTGTCCAACAGGCGGCCCCAGAGCCGTACACGGCCCCCTAGCCCCTTTCCTCCGGTCCCCTCAGCATTTTAATAAAAAATATAAATAGAAAAATAAAATTAAAAAAAATAATAAAAAAAAATTACCCACTTCCGGGTTTCGGAGCAAGTATCGCAAGACTACGCGAGCCACATGGGATTTCGCTCTCAACGCGAGATCACGCCTGCGTTGAGAACGAAATCCCGTGTGGCTCGCGTAGTCTCGCGATACTCCTTCTGTTGCCGAAAACTCGGCTACTGAATCCCTGCGGACCACACAGACCTTCTTCGCCGCCTGGCTCAGTCGGTCATGGCCTTTCTCGTGGATCAGCTTCTCCTGGATCCTGCGCATTTGGGAGGGTAGGCTGAATCAGGGGGCTCCCCTTATGTTAATATTAAATATATGGAATTGTTTATTTATGCTCTCATTGTGTTCCATTCTCTCCCTCTCCCCTTATGTTAATATTAAATATATGGAATTGTTTATTTATGCTCTCATTGTGTTTCATTCTCTCCCTCTCCCCTTATGTTAAGGGGAGGGGGCGGAGCCGGGGGCAGAGGCAGACCCTTTGGCCCCCCAGGTCATCAGTGACCAGAATTCCGGCCACAGGTCCGGTAGAAGTTGGACAGCCCTGTTCTAGGATGTATGTACACAGGACAATACACATTTTCACGAAAGCATTTGATAAAACCAGGATCTCCCAGCTAATGCAGCAAGCACGGAAAAACTAGATCCCCAGGATGGAAATTGTCCATCCAGTGCTTCTATTTATTTTTAGCTGCCTTCAAGTTGACCTTAGTTATCAATACGTTCATAAATGAGACATATTAAAGATACCTTGTTCTCAATATGTGGGACTTCACCCTGCTTTTCAGCCAGGGGGGCTGGGACAGGCCCCGGGCATGCCAATTGCTTTAGACCAAGATGGAGAAGATGAATGGCCTGATGGGTATGAAGGGAATGAGCCTGATGATGAAAGTTTGCAATGGGATTATGTTTGGCCTGAGGAATATTCTGAAGAAGAGATGGAAACAGATTCTGGCTCGGACTGTGAATATGAATGGCCAGGTGGTTTGGGGTCTCAGGAAAAAGTATCATCCCCGATTGCCGAGGAATCTCTGGGAGACGAGGAGATGGCCAGTTCCCAGATTGATAACACACCAGATGTCCCGGCTAATGAGCAGACTTTCAATAGGAGGCAGAATATTATGACTTCAAGGCAAGATTGGAGACGGGGATCAGAAAGGAGTTGGATACACAAGAGTTGGGTCTAATTAACTGTTCCACGGGAAAGTTCTTCAGACTGGAGGCTACGTCAGTAAAGAGTGGACGCAGATCTGGTCCTCTCGGTTTTGTTTACTACGGAGCAGTTGCTTTGTGCTTCCCAAGCTGTTTTTCAGGAACTTTGTTCATGATCTCTGGGCTCGAGACTCTTCAATAGCTGATTTTCGCCCCGCTTTGTTTGGGACCTATTTTGGACTGAATTTTATGCCTATTTGGATGATTTACCCTTTGTTTTTATTCTTCAATTTATTCTAAATAAAGAGTTTGTTATTGAGCCCTGGGGTGTGTGTTTAGGGGGTCTAGGAAGGCCTGCATTGCGACACAATAGCATGTGGAGAGAGGAGGGGTGGTCTCTGATAGGTCCTCCCCTTACATGCGGGGTGCCTCTGGGGGCCATTCTTTCCCCTTTGTTATTTAACATCTATATGCGACCACTTGACTGACTGGTGCAAAGCTTTGGGCTTGAGTGCCATCAGTACGCTGATGACACCCAGCTCATTTTGAGGATGGAAGGCTGGCCGGACTCCGTGCCCGATAATTTCCATCAGTGCCTTGAGGCCATTACTGGATGGTTGTGTGCCAGCAGGTTGAGGGTGAATCCAGCGAAGACGGAGATCCTATGGCTGGGTCGCCCGGATTGGGGGAGATCCAGTTGCCTACCCTGGATGGTGAGGCATTACGCCCGTCGTCTTTAGTAAAGAGCCCGGGGGGTCTTGTTAGACCTGCTGCTGACAATGGAGGTTCAGGTCTCTGCTGTGAGCAGATCTGCATTTTTCCATCTGTGTTAGGCTAGACTACTGGCTCCCTAAAGCACGGCATAACATTGGGCCAGCCTACCTGAGCGCCCGGCTGACGGTCCAACGCAGCGAGAGGCCAGCACGTGCCATAAACGGTGATCGGATGACCATCCCTGGGGTGCGAGAGGCTCGGCTGGTAGAGACCCGGCGGAGAGCTTTCTCCGTGGCGGCCCCCATGATCTGGAACTCACTGCCACCCGCCCTCAGAGCCACTTCGACCCGGACTAGGTTCCTGTCAGACCTGAAAACCTGGCTCTTCCGCCTAGCGTTTGGGGCCTGATCGGTACCCTGAAGGACGGAGCCTCTCCTTGCCGTCTGTATCTATGTTTTTAAATTGATGTACATTGATGTATTTTGGGGTTTTTAAATGATGTAAGTCGCCCGGAGCACCGGTGGTGGAGGGCGACTCACAAATATTAAAGTATTATTATTATTATTATCTATCTAGGAATGACCTGGCTATGGTGATCCAGGCGATGGTCATCTCAAGACTGGACTACTGTAATGCCTTCTACATTAGCCTACCTTTGTCAGTGATCTGGAAGCTTAAGCTGGTGCAAAATGCTGCTGCTTGACTTCTTGCCGCGGAGCCGGTGAGATGTTGCATTACTCCAATCTTTCAGCAATTGCATTGGCTACCGATTGAGCACCGGATTAATTTCAAAGTTCTGGTTTTAACCTTCAAGGCCTTATATGGTCCAGGGCCGGCATACCTGAGGGCCCGCCTTATCCCCTATCAACCCCAGAGATCACTTCGGTCGAAAGACCAAAATCTACTTGAAGTCCCTAATATCTGGACCTTTCCTCTGTCGGTCACCAGGTGCAGAGCCTTCACGATCATGGCACCAGACTTGTGAAATGCTTTGCCAGTAGAAACACGAGCTATCCGAAGTTTACCTTCCTTCCAGAGGGTGTGTAAAGCATTCCTTTTCCGGCATGCATTCGGATCCTGTTGAATAACTGGGGTTCTGTTGTTTTAATTGTGCTTTATGTACATTGTCTCGGGTTGTTTTGTAAACCGCTCTGAGCCTTCGGGGAGTGGCGGTATACAAATCAGAATAAATAAATAAATAAATACTAGGCCTGTTCGGGTCACGTAGACCCGAAGCCCTGGCTTTATTTTTTTAAAAAAAGAGTCTATCCGAAACAGCCAACGGAGGAATACATTCAAAGATGGACAAAAAATTTAGGTTATAATTTAAAGGTAGCCGAGTGGGAAAGAATCTGGAAGGTTAATCAGAAATTTACGTATGCCAGCTGCCTAAAAGAGAATATATTAAAAATGTTCTACAGGTGGTATCTCACTCCTAGTTTGTTAGCCAAAGTATATAAAAACTCGAATGACGTATGCTGGAAGTGTAGACAAGAAAGGGGAACTTTCTATCACCAGTGGTGGACCTGCAAATTAACAAAAAATTCTGGGATAGGATTCACCAGATGGTTCAAGAAATTTTGCAGATTAATTTTCAGAAAACCTGAGATTTATCTTTTAAATGTAACAACCTTTATCAAAGACAGGGATACGGAAAACTCTTAAATTATCTTATAATTTCAGCCAGGATCTGTTTCGCCAGACATTGGAAACTTCCTCAAATGCCTGAGGAGGACGAATGGCTTGCAAAGATTGCCGAGCTGGCAGAAATGGACAGACTTACTCACTTGCCCGGCCGACCCAAGTAAAGGTTTCAATATCACCTGGACCCCATTTGTAAACTTTATGAGGGAAAAAAATATTGGTTTGAAAGGGTTTCAGATATAATGTATTGCGGCGTAGTTCAGTAAGTTCTAGTCGTCTGGAATGGAAACAAGAATCATCTAAGATGTGAAGTCAACATCTTTAACTTCACCACCTTTAATTTTAATTCTTTCTAAACCCCTTCCTCCCTGTTTCCCTTTTTTTCTCTTTCCCTTTTCCCTACTTTCCCACTCTCATACCTTTCTGATATTTCTATATCACCTTGAAGAGTTAAAGATAAAGATGTATATAATGGCCCCTGTGGGACTTGATGCTATGTATGACTCTTTGGGGAATTTCTTTTCTGTTGTACTATTTTAAACATAATAAAGAGTATTTCAAAAAAAAAAAAAAAAAAAGAGTCTATCCATCTGAATGTGGTGTTTCCCTTTTACTGCTTCCTTCTACCTTACCAAGCCTTATTATCTTTTCTAGTGAGCCATGCCTTCTCAAGATGTGCCCAAAGTATGACAGCTAAAGTTCATCAGTGTTTGTCATGCAAATAATAATTTATGCAATTTAAGTACCAATGGGAAAAATCTCTTCAATTTTTTTTCTAGATCACTCACTTTAAAAAAAGGATTCTTCATTTTTGTATACAAAAAAAAAAGATAAGCAAAGATTCATTTAGGTTGAAAACATATTTCAAGGCAAAACTACCAAAAAAATCTATTATTGAAAACTGCTTACAAAAATGGGCTGGAGACTTCCAACCCACAGCTTACATTTTCAGTCACCACATGAGAGAAGTTCATCATTTTTTGTGTGTCTATTGGTAATTATTTTCCATGTCTTGAAGTCTAACTATTAGTTGCGTATGGAATTTGTTCCTACTATTTATTATTTCTTTCATGTCTTCCATGACATGAAAGAAAGACATGAGCCCCCTCCCCAATTGAAACCTCCTGGGCACAAAAGCCTTATTTTGTCTGCAGTGAAACTTGCCTCCTTGTCTTGGAAAGAGAGTGTGTGTGGTGGGGCAGCAGGCCAAGAGCCCAGCTGCAGGCAAACTCCAGGCCTGCCTACATGCCCTGCCTGCCACACACACACACACACACACTTGTCACCAGGGTGTGCAGGCAAGCTGGAGCCACCTGCAGCTGAGTGCATGTTAGGCATGACATGCAGGCAGGCCCAGAAAGCACCTGCGTCTTCCAGTGCCTGCAACCGAGCACCTTTTACTCTTGACCAGTGTTTCCCAACCTTTTTTGAGCCATGGCACACTTTTAACATTATTTTAAAAATCAGGGGGCACACCACCAACCAAATGACACAAAATGACACTCTAACACAGTAAAGAACGGCTGGGGGTTGGTGGCCTGCTGGGAGCAGCTGCTGGGAGTGCCAAAGCCAGGGGAGGGGTCGGAGCCAGGCTGTGCCATGCCCCTCCCCCCATCTTCACCTCTCCCAGTAGCTGCTCCAGCCTTGAGGGGGCAGTGCCAAGCCAGCGGTGCCAGAGCCAGGACAATGGTGGCTTCGCACTGTCCCCAAGGCTGGAGCAGCTGCTGGGAGTGCCAAAGCCGGGAGGGGCGGAGCCAGGCCGCACCATGCCCCGCCCCCTCCCCCAGCTTCAGCTCTCCCACGGAGGAGCATGAGCGGTGGATGGGCTTCAGTGGACGGGGCTCCTCCATGCGGCTTCAGCGAGTGAGGGGCGAGAGTCATGGCGGATTGGAGGCTGGCTGGGAAAACGGCCGAAGGAGGTGGCGCCCTGGCCCCTTTTTTTCTTCGCCACCGCCCGGCCTTTCATCCTCCTCCCCCAAGCAGCAGGAGTTCAGCAGGAGGAGGGGGGAAGGAAGGGGGGCAGAGAGCTTTTCTCGCAGCACAGCAGGAGGTCTGTCACGGCACACTAGTGTGCCACGGCACACTGGTTGGGAAACACTGCTCTAGACATCAGGTTCCAGGTAAGAAGAACAGAAGCACATGCCAGGAAGAGAAGCCTGTGAATGGAAAGCCCTCCACCATAATGGTTCTGTTTTCAGGGTCCCAAAATAAAAACAACCCTCTCGATTTCAGGAGGCTTCTAAAAAACAGATTGGGGCCTCATTAAAAGCCAGGACATGAAATGGGGCAAGTTTTACCCCAAAAGCACAACCCTACCAAATATGGTAAGAAAAATAAATATTTATTGCATGTATTTCCTAACTATCCAACCAAAACTCAAAGCAATATAAGAGACAGAGGTCTAGCTGACCTCCGATTCCAGCTAGATAAATTGGAAATAGCCAAAAATTTTGAGAAAATTTTGTGCCCATGTTAGCTGTGGGATTCAGGGAACTGCAGTTCAAAAATGTAACTTCTTGAACCAATCATTCTGTCAAAGAGAAAATGACATGTGGCCCAACAATGGGCATTTTAAACACTTTGAATACAATTGGTATAGAAGAGGTGCACTAAAATACATTTCAGATTCAGCCACACTGGACAAAATCTTTTTTTTTTCATACAAGGAGGTTGTCGAGATCAGACGCCTTAAAGGGCCAGACCAAAAGGTGGATCCAAAATAGAGTTTATTACAGTCTTATCAAAGGGGTTGTAAAATCACCCAAAAACTCAAAAACTCAATTTGAACAATGGAACAGAATGAAACAAAGCAAAAAGGACAAGCAAAAAGATCAAAAGAAGTCTCTCGCGTAGATAGAAGCGTCATCCAAGCAGCCCAGAGTCATCACGGGGGAAGCAGTCCTAGCATCAGCACCCACACCAAGCCATTCCAAGTCAGGTAGAGCAGTGTTTCTCAACCAGTGTGCCGTGGCACACTAGTGTGCCGTGAGCGATCATCAGGTGTGCCGCAAGAAAAGCTCTCTGCCCCCCTTCCTTCCCCCCTCTTCCTGCCAAACTCCTGCTGCTTGGGAGAGGAGGAGGAAGGGCCAGGTTGCGGCGAAGAAAAAGAAGGGACCGGGGCGCTGCCTCCTTCGGCCGTTTCCCCAACCAGCCTCCAATCCGCCATGACTCTCACCATGACTCTCGCCCCTTGCTTGTTGAAGCCGCACGGAGGAGCCCTGCCTACTGAAGCCCGTCCACCGCTCATGCTCCTCCTCTGTGGGGAGAGCTGAAGCCAGGGGGAGGGGGGCATGATGCAGCCTGGCTCCGCCCCCTTCCCCCCAGCTTCAGCACTCCCACAGCTTTGTTAGCCTTGAGGGGGCAGTGCCCAGCCAGCGGTGGCAGAGCCAGCACAATGCTGGCTTGGTACTGCCCTCTCAAAGCTGGTGAAGTCATGGGAGAACTGAAGCCGGGGAGGGGGCATGGTGCGGCCTGGCTCCGCCCCCTCCCCGGCTTCAGCACTCCCACAGCTTCGCCAGCCTTGAGGGGGCAGTGCCAAGCCAGCGGTGGCAGAGCCACCACAATGCTGGCTTGGCACTGCCCCCTCAAGGCTGGTGAAGTTATGGGAGAACTGAAGCTGGGGGAAGGGGCGGGGCATGGCGTGGCCTGGCTTCTCCCCCTCCCCGGCTTCGGCACTCCCCTCAGGTCACCATCCCCCAGCCGTTCTTTACTGTGTTAGAGTGTCATGTTGGGTCATTGTGGTTGGTGGTGTGCCCCGGATTTTTTAATGTTAAAAGTGTGCCACGGCTCAAAAAAGGTTGGGAAACACTGAGGTAGAGAGAGCTAATCAACAGAAGTTAATGCATGGGGAAATATGTACAACGTAGCCCCCAAAGGCAGCAAGCTCCCCCCCCCCAACCTCCACACATACTGTACCCTTTCCTTGACATCCTTGTAGAAAGCAGTCTCACATCAAAGCAAAGATCAGCACACCAACACAAACAGATAGCAGCAGCTAATGCATAGGGGAATACAAGCATAAACCAAGAACCCCCCCCAAACCCAGCCCATTCCAGCCCCAAATCCATGCAGACAGTAACATTTCCAAACATACGTTCCCAAAGAGTTTTCCCAGTAAACAACACCCAAAGCATACAAACACCATCAACACCTTGTCATCTGTGAATTCCCATTGTTCCCAAGACTACTTTTATCTTACAAATCCTCCTCAGAGGATGAAGTGGCCAATGCCCGCTCATTATGACCCTCAGCTGTAGCCAAATCTTCATGTGAAGCTCCTTGCCTTCCCCTCCAAGTGCCTCATCTCCTGTCAAGACTTAGTTCTCCCCAGCACTCACTTGGATCCCCAGAACGCCAGTCCTCACCCCCAGAAAACCCCTCAAATGTGACACTACTTGTTGGTGCCTCGCAAACACCTCTCTCACCCTAGTCCAATCCAGGCCATCCTGTCTCTTCCTCATCCCTTTCGTCTTCACTCTCAGACCCATCATTCCCAGAAAATCCCTCAAAAGAATCCTCATCTGTGGGCTCCATAAGTATATCCCGGATCCTCTTCCTTTGTTGCTCATCCACTGAGTCTTGCTCCCGAGTAGCCCTTTTCCCTGTCCTTGCACCCATGCTCCTGTTTGCAACGTTACTCACAGGCTATACTACAACAGAGGTAATTAGCAATCATTGTGCTCAGCTTATTGTTTTATCACAATCTTTAATATTTTTTCTTCTCTTGTCAAAAATATTCTGGTATTAGTGAGATTTTTATTGTCTAATTAGGGTTCCGGAGTATGTGAATTATTTTTTAAAAATTTTTGTCAGGGATCTTGATAACCATTTGTATTTAATTTTTTCCTGAAGAATCCTTTCAAAGAGCAAAGAATGTGAGGGTACTAGCTAGATCAGTGTTTCCCAACCAGTGTGCCGGGGCACACTAGTGTGCCGTGAGCGATCAGCAGGTGTGCCGTGGAAATTGGAACCTCCCGGGGGGGGGGGAGAGTCTAGTGTGTTGAAGTATAAAAACCCTAAGACACCTACCTCGATAAAGGTACAAAATTACAAACACCCCCCTCCGCACCCGTTGTCTACTTGGTCTCTCCCTCTCCATGTATTGGGAAGGCCCACCTCCCTTTCCCCAAGTAGAAACCTCCTCTTGCCTCCTGGGGGCTCTGTGTGGGAAGTTTGGCCCAGTTCTATCATTGGTGGGGTTCAGAATGCTCTTTGATTGTAGGGGAACTATAAATCCCAGCAACTACAACTCCCAAATGTCAAGGTCTATTTCCCCTGAACTCCATCTGCGTTCATATTTGGGCATATTGAGTATTCATGCCAAGTTTGGTCCTGATCCAACATTGTTTGAATCCACAGTGCTCTCTGGATATAGGTGAACTACAACTCCAAAACTCAAGGTCAATGCCCACCAAACTCTTATAGCATTTTCTCTTGGTTATGGGAGTTCTGTGTGGGAAGTTAGTGTCTTTCTGCCATTCCTGCCATGCTATCTATGTTGTGTTCATCAAAACAGGCCCAGGTTTCACACTGAGTGTATAAATACATTTTAAATACATTCTAACTATATGTATGACTGTGTTAGAGTGTCATTTTGTGTCATTTTGTTTGGTGGTGTTCCCCAGGATTTTGCAAATGTAAAAAAGTGTGCCACGGCTCAAAAAAGGTTGGGAAACACTGAGCTAGATATATAAAGGAATCTTTCTCTTTATGTGTATATTGTATTGTACTTCCAATATTTCCAAACTTGTCTTTAATTAGGGGAAAGAACTGGTTATTATAGGCTTATTTATTTGCAAATGTTGAAGGAAATGAGATTTAAATGGAGGCAGGTGATGGATAATACTCAAAAGCCTAAGATTACAAAATAGGCAGCAATAGAAGATTTTAATTCAGAGAGAGAATGGGTGCATTTTATCTTAACTGTGGGGCTGGTGTGTGTGTGTATGTGTGTGTATGTGTGTGTATGTGTCTGTAAAATTCAGAGGATGAGTTCTTCACTCGGTGTTTAGGTTTTCCTCCACCATATTTTTCTCAATTTACATAAAAATACAATTCCTTCCAGACCTGAGTGAGTGGCTTTGAAAAGATAATTAGAGTGAAACAAGGCCAAAGCTCACTTTTTTTGAGAGAGAGGATGAAAGAGAACCTGGAAGCCCCCAAAATATACAGAAGACTGAAGTCGTGCTATGATGGACATCTATTATATAAATGGGTTCACGTCATGTGATGTATACCTCAAACAAAGAAACCATACAACGCAGAAACACAATACTTGCCAACAGAAATAGGCCTCCAGCAAGGTATGTTTGTAGCAAAGAAACTCCCCCCCCAAAACCTAAAAGGCCCCCAAAACAACGAGTAAAAATAAAACTACATTTACCAGCATCCTCCGGGGCAGCCAAAGACTCACCCAGCCTCTACATTCTGAACAACATGATTGGCTGCCAATAAGGGCGGATTTGCATAACTGCTGCACTGGCCAGCCAACATGAAAATTCCGATCCATAATAAACTGCCAAAACAGAATAAGGAAAAGGCCTGAGCCAATCCCCAACACAAACACCCAAATCACTTCCAACCGAAAAATTTACACCCCAAAAATCACAGACCACGCCCAGAATTGACAGTAAGGCTTCATTAACTTGATTTCCCTAACTAGCCCTCACTTACTGGGAAGCTGTTTACGCTCTGAATTGACAGTAAGACTTCATTAACTTGATTTCCCTAACTAGGCCTCACTTACTGGGAAGCTGTTTACGCTCTGAATTGACAGTAAGGCTTCATTAACTTGCTGTTCCTAACTAGGCCTCAGCTCATGGGACATTGTGTATGGCCTGAATTTACAGTAACCTACCTTGGCACACAGAGCCCCGACCATGCATGATGGGACTTGAAGTTCCACCATGGAAAATGGGATTTGTAGTACTTCAAAACCCATCATTCCCCACAGACTACTGCGGCCCAGAACCAAGACCAATAAAGACCCAACTTGGCACACCATGCCCCCATGACCCACACACTCCATCCAACTGCAGTTTAGAGGAGGGCACACCGTGGATGATTGGACTTTCTCGCATCTCCTAAAAAGGGCACAGCAACGCGTGCCAGGTACAGCTAGTTCTCCTATAAAATATTACTTTTTTCAGATCTCAAGTTTGCTCAATTTTACCGATTTCAGCTAGTTCTTATAAAAAAATGAACCAAATAAATTTCTTGCTATCATTTCAATAATGATAGGCATATGTTGATGTAAATTTAGGGGAAAGAATAAGAGAAACAAAAGGAATATCAATAAAGCATCGAATTTTCTCCCCTCAAGTTCTAGGTACATACTCTTGACATTGAGTTTCACTAAAAACAATGTTTAAAGTCAGGAGATGAGATGTTCCTGTTGAGAGTTTGAGGAGTTCAAAGGTAGACAAAAAAAAAAGCAATTATTTTCAAGGGGGGCGTTTTCATGTATTTCCATATATATAGGAAACAGCAAGTTACAAGGAAGAAAATGAAATATGATCATATCTGGACAGCAGCAGGCATATAGATAGGTACCTGAGCATGAAAATAGCAAAGACAAATGAAAATACTGTGTCAATTTAAAGTTTACAAGCTGTTGACTAAATTCAAAAGTTCAATTGCCTCCAGGCAATTCTGTCCATCCTGGAAACGTCTAAGGCAGTCTGCAAAAGGTGATTATGAGCAGAAGGCCAGTTCATCAACTCGTATGAGCGGTTTCCGTCTATTCTTAATGCCCTACAGCTGGTGCATCTTTGAGTTAGTATTTCAGAATTTCAGCAGAGAGCATTCTGCCAACTGGTCAGCCAGCTGAGCCAACAGAGGAAGCAAAAAGGAAAACTAGAAGGAGTGGAATGAAATGGGATGGAGTTATGCCAGGCTCAAACTCTCCTCAATATTATGGCACACATCTGGCCAGGGAACCAGGCCTATTGGAAATGCTTTAGCTGGATATTGTGCACTGAGCAGAGGAGTGGGTTAGATCAGTGTTTCTCAACCAGTGTGCCGGGGCACACTAGTGTGTCGTGAGCAATCATCAGGTGTGCCGTGGGAAATTGGAACCTCCAGGAAGGGGGGGGGGGAGTCTAGTGTGTTGAAGAAACCTACCTTGATAAAGGCACTCCATGTGTGTTCATAGTTGGGCATATTGAGTATTCATGCCAAGTGTGATCCAGATCCATCATTATTTGAGTCCGAAGTGCTCCCTGGATGTAGGTGAACTACAACTTCCAAATGCAAGGTCAATTCCCAAGCAAACCCTTTCAGTACTTTCTGTTGGTAATTAGAGTTCAATATGCCAAGTTTGGTTCAATTCCATTGTTGCAAGAGTTCAGGATGCTCTTTGTTTGTGTGTTAACTATAAATCCCAGAAACTGTATTTATTTATTTATTTCCAGCATTTTACCTCGCTCTTCTCAACCCCCAAGTGGGGACTCAGAGCGGCTTATAAAAAGGCACAATTCGATGCCCATACAGTAAAACACAATATAAAACCCCAGAAACATTCGACATTAAAATACATTAAAATACAATTACATTAAACATCATACGCATTCATTTAAGTTAAAAACTGTAACTCCCAAATGTCAAGGTCTATTTCCCCTGAACTCCATCTGCGTTCATATTTGGGCATATTGAGTATTCATGTCAAGTTCGGTCCTGATCCAACATTGTTTGAGTCCACAGTGCTCTCTGGATGTTGGTGAACTACAACTCCAAAACTCAAGGTCAATGCCCACCAAACTCTTATAGCATTTTCTCTTGGTTATGGGAGTTCTGTGTGGGAAGTTAGTGTCTTTCTGCCATTCCTGCCAGGATATCTATGTTGAGTTCATCGAAACAGGCCCAGGTTTCACACTGAGTGCATAAATACATTTAAAAACATATTAACTATATGTATGACTGTGTTAGAGTGTCATTTTGTGTCATTTTGGTTGGTGGTGTGCCCCAGGATTTTGCAAATGTAAAAAGTGTGCCGCGGCTCAAAAAAGGTTGGGAAACACTGGGTTAGATGACCCATGAAGTCCATTCCAATAGTATGACTCTATAATACTATGTTTGCCAGTGTCTGATTAGGTGTTTATTAAGCATTAATCTTTGAAGGCCTGAGACCCTTGCAAGATGGGTTGGAACCGCATCCCAAGTCACTAACTTAGCCGAGCTGACACTAGCCCAGAGAACATTGTGTTGAATCCAAATAATTACTGTCAAATAAATACAAATGTTCCAAAGATTCAATAAAATTGTAACACAGCAAACAAAGGGATGGGACAGTCTAGCTCTGTGAACCTGACAATATGTTTATTAGTAGCTAACCAAAGAACTGGAGTAGAGGCAGCCCCACAAGCCCCCACATTTTACAGCTATGTCAGCAACATTTAAAAATTACAACAAAGTGGGACTGACAGCAACCTCTTGTAAACATGGTAAGTGTTGCACCCCAAGGACCTGGAGGACCCCTCAGTAATCCGCTTGACACTGGCCATGTTTCAAAGCTTTATTTAAAACAGGGCTGTCCTTCCCTACGGCCCCCTAAGCTTTTTAATAAAAAAATAAAAATTGAAAAATAAAATAAATAATAATTTAAAAAACCTACTTCTGGGTTCGGAGCAAGTATCACGAGAATACGCAATCCACACGGGATTTCGCTGTCAACGCGAGATCACGCCGGCATTGACAGCGAAATCCCGTGTGGAGTGCGTATTCTCGCGATACCCTTCGGCTACTCTACTACTGGATTGCTGAGGCCCACAGACGTGATTAGGACCTTCTTCGACTCAGTCGGTCATCGCCTCTCTCTCGTCGTCCGGGTACTCCTGGATCCTGCGTGTTTGGAAAAGGTAGGCCAGCAGGGGCTCCTCAGGGGCTCCTCATTCCGTCCCACCATCTCCCCTCAGGTATTAAATATAAAATTAAATATATTTAAAGATGAAATAAGGGGAGATGGGATACATTAAAATAACGGGAGAGGGGAGGATGGAATTAAATATATTCAATATTAAATAAAAATAAGGGGAGAGGGGAGGATGGAATTAAATATATTTAATATTAAATAAAAATAAGGGGAGAGGGGAGGATTGAATTAAATATATTTATTATTAAATAAAAATAAGGGGAGAGGGAGGATGGAATTAAATATATTTATTATTAAATAAAAATAAGGGGAGAGGGGAGGATGGAATTAAATATATTTAATATTAAATTAAAATAAGGGGAGAGGGGAGGATGGCCTCAGCGATCTAGTAGTAGAGTACCCGAAGAGTATCACGAGAATACGCAATCCACACGGGATTTCGCTGTCAACGCCGATGATCTCGTTGACAGCGAAATCCCGTGTGGATTGCGTATTCTCGCGATACTTGCTCCGAACCCGGAAGTAGGTATTTTTTTTGTATTTTTATTATTTATTTTATTTTACATTTTTTATTTTTTATTAAAAAGCTTAGGGGGCCGTAGGGAAGGGGCTGGGGAGCCGTATACCGTCCCCGGGCCGCCAGTTGGACAGCCCTGTTATATACAGTGGAGACATTTTAATACTATACTCTTCAACACCCTTATTCTCAGTCGGTGCTCATTTGAAGGATAGAATATACTGCCAAAACGTTTAGTACCAACTCATTAATTGACTCTTTCTAAAAACACACAGGGAGAAGCGGTTTAACTGGGTTGTTAAATTAACACTGGCTACTACAGAATGTTTTAATAGAGCCAGATAAATATGAGTGAAGCAGGGCAGTAAGACGCAGAAGGAAAACATCTTAAACTCACTCATCCTGCACGGCTTCTCCTTCAGTGATGTGTGCCGCTTTGAAGGCTTGTTTCCTGTAGCCCTCACAGTTTTAGTAAGATTTCACAAGGTTTTAAAAAAGGAACCCGACACTGATGATCAATAGATCTATGTTTTTCCAGCTCCTCTGATGCCTTGAATAAGTGTATTACATTTCAATGAAAGTGAATCATAGAATATTTTTCTGTCTTTGGCTTAGTTTCAGAGAGGAACTGGGTTTTATTTTCTTGAACTAATAAAACCCGGGCTGTCCAACTGGCGGTCCGGGGGCCGTATACAGCCCCCCAGCCCCTTCCCTACGCCCCCCCTAAGCTTTTTAATGAAAAAAATTGGAAAATAAAATAAATAATATATTTTTTTAAAAAAAATACCTACTTCCAGGTTTGGAGCAAGTATCGTGAGAATACGCAATCCACACGGGATTTCGCTGTCAACGCGAGGTCACGCCGGCGTTGATAGCAAAATCCCGTGTGGATTGCGTATTCTCACGATACTCTTCGGCTACTCTACTACTGGATCGCTGAGGCCCACAGACGCGATTAGGACCTTCTTCGACTCAGTCGGTCGTCGCCTCTCTCGTCATCCGGGTACACCTGGATCCTGCGCGTTTGGAAAAGGTAAGCCGAAGCAGGGGGCTCCTCAGGGGGCTCCTCATTCCCTCCCCCCATCTCCCCTCATGTATTAAATATAAAATTAAATATACAGTATTTAAAGATGAAATAAGGGGAGATGGGATACATTAAAATAAGGGGAGAGGGGAGGATGGAATTAAATATATTTAATAGTAAATTAAAATAAGGGGAGATGGGAGGATGGAATTAAATATATTTAATATTAAATAAAAATAAGGGGAGAGGGGAGGATGGAATTAAATATATTTAATATTAAATAAAAATTAGGGGAGAGGGGAGGATGGAATTAAATATATTTAATATTAAATAAAAATTATGGGAGAGGGGACCGGGAGAGGGGCGGAGCTGGGGGGACGGGCGGAGCTGGGGCATGGGCGGAGCCGGGGGCAGACCTTACGGCCCCCCAGGTCATCAGTGACTGGAATTCAGGTCCCTGGGCCGGTAGAAGTTGGACAGCTCTGAATTAAACTATATAGTTCGCTCAGAGTTATGAATGTCTCAGGAGCAGAATCCAAATCTCAAACATGTTAAATCCCAAATTGGCTGTGCTATGTGTTTGAATCATTTTCTTATCTATGCCAACTACTTAGCACACGGAACCTTTCCTGAATTAGACCTGTTTGGATCTCATACCTCTCAGCAGTGGCATGTCTCTCTTATGTCTCTCTCTCTCTCTCTGGCATTACTTCACGAACAAAGATTCTTAGGAAGGACTCATTCCACGCTTTTTACAAGCGCGTTGATGACTAAAAAGGCCAATCCGAGAGAGGCAAGTCCGGTTGCAGAAAGCACACCAGAAAGTCTCCTTGGGTGATATTGTCTCCAAGTTGCGGCTCTTTCTGCGTTGTCGTTTCTCTTCGAAACCTGTTTGGCGTGTCTTCTCGAAAGAGGCCGCAGCATTATGGATAGTGTGTCTCCATGTCTCCCGATGTGAGGCCAGGGTGGACCATTGTTGGTGATCAATCTAGCTGAGCCTGAGATGTTGTTTCAGCGAGTCCTTGTATGTCTTTTTGGGGGCGCCTCTCTTGCGCTGACCTGTGGCAAGTTCACCATAGAGTAGTATCTTTGGGAGGCGGTGGTCCTCCATCCTAGAGACTGCCCTGCCCAGCGCAGCTGTGTTCTCAATAGCATGGCCTCAATGCTGGTGATCCCTGCTTGCTCAAGGACAGCAACATTTGTCACATAGTCGGTCCAGTCTATATTTAGGATTGTGCAAAGACAGCGCTGATGAAAGCGTTCCAGGAGTCGTAGGTGTTGGCGATAGGTGACCCATGTTTCAGACCCATAAAGGAGAATAGACAGTACAATAGCTCTGTACACACTGATTTTGGTGCTTTGCCTCAGGTGTTTGTTACTCCAGACTCTTTTGTGAAGCCTTCCGAATGCACTCTATGCCTTTGCTAATCTGTGATCTATCTCTTTATCAAAGTGTGGGATGAGTCCTTCCTAAGAATTTTTGTTCGCGAAGTAATGCCGAGAGAGAGAGAGAAAGAGGTTTCTGTAGAGATTGTTTTTTTTAATGACATCCTTATTATTAAGTTTTAAATGCTTTACATTTCTTAACTAGTCCTGTTGATAACAGAGTAGGGTTTTATTAGTTTTTCCCCCCAAAAATAATGTTTTATTGCAATTGTTTTTCAGTGTCAATTTGTTTTAAACTGCGTTGTGTAATGTCCTTCAGAGAAAGCCAGAATATTAATTAATCTCCGGCGAAGACGGAGATCTTGTGGCTGGGCCGCCCGGGGGGGGGGGGGTAGCGACCCAGCTGCCAACATTCGATGGTGTGGCCCTTCGCCCTCAGCCATCGGTAAAAAGTTTAGGGGTCCGGCTGGACGCCCATCTGTCCATGGAGGAGCAGATTGGCTGCACCTGCAGGACAGCATTCTACCATCTGCGGTTGGCTAAGCGTCTGGCTCCCTACCTCTCCCGCTGCGACCTGGCCACGGTGATCCAAGCCACGGTCATCTCGAGGCTCGATTACTGTAATGCGCTCTACATTGGCCTTCCCTTGTCGATGATCCGGAAGCTTAAGCTGGTGCAGCATGCCGCAGCTCGCCTCCTTCTGGGCGCTGCAAGATCTGACCGCGCGACTCCACTTCTGCGCGAGCTGCACTGGCTTCCGATTGAATTCCGGGTCCTCTTCAAGGTGTTAGTCCTCACCTTTAAGGCCATCTATGGTTTGGGGCCAGTGTACTTGAGGGAGCGACTTACCCCTTATGTGCCTGCGAGATCACTTTGCTCTGAGGAGCACAATCTCCTTGGGGTGCCTCCCCTCGGAACTTGCAGACTAGCAACTACACGGCAGAGGGCATTCTCGGTAGCCGCCCCAAGTCTCTGGAACGGCCTCCCGGAGGAGATCCGTGCCATCCGCTCCCTTTTGCCCTTCCGCAAGGCCTTGAAGACTTGGCTCTTTAGAAAGGCGTTCGGTCCTTGACCCAACCACATTGCCCGCCATGCCGCCTATGGCTCCCCCAGATTTTATCTCGTCCCCCCAGCCTTTGCTGAGGGCTACTGCTTTTAATAGGTTTTAATTGTCTTGATGTGTAATGTGTTTTTAACTGTTTAACTGCTTAATTGTTATTATTCACGGTGCCTTGCTTCTTTGTAAACCGCTCTGAGCTCCGGAGTGAGCGGTATACTAAATCGAAGTTGAGTGAATGGGCAACAAAGTGGCAAATGCATTTTAACCTAAACAAGTGTAAAGTCATGCACATCGGGGCAAAAAACCCCAACTACACCTACCAATTGATGGGATCAAAGCTTTCTGAGACAAACCAGGAAAGGGATCTTGGGGTATTGGTGGACAGCTCAATGAAGATGTCAACCCAGTGCGCAGCAGCAGTGAAAAAGCAAATTCTATGCTTGGCATGATCAGGAAGGGAATTGAAAATAGGTCGGCAAATGTTGTATTGCCTCTCTACAAATCTATGGTGAGGCCACATCTGGAGTACTGTGTACAATTCTGGTCACTGCACCTCAAGAAGGATATAACGGAACTGGAAAAGGTACAAAGAAGGGCAACAAGAATGATCCAAGGGATGGAGCAGCTCCCTTACGAAATCAGGTTGCAACGCCTTGGTCTTTTCAGCCTTGAAAGACGGCGTTTAAGAGGTGACTTGATCGAAGTGTATAAAATCATGCATGGGATAGAAAAGGTGAATAAAGAAAAATATTTTCTCTGTCACCCAACACTAGGACTAGGGGCACTCCCAAAACTCCAAGGTAGGAAAGTTAGGACTAATAAAGGGAAATATTTCTTCACCCAGAGGGTCATTGGGTTATGGAACTCACTTCCAGAGGAGGTTGTGACAGCGGTCAGCCTGGACAGCTTCAAGGCAGGATTAGACAGATTCATGGATACCAAGGGTATCAGTAGCTACTGAAATGGACATCCAAGTGCCACCTCTGTGTTGATGGAGGCAGGCAGGATTTTCCCGGTACTGGTTGTGGGGGTCGGGAGCAGGTGAGGGTTCTGCCCTCCTTTCTGCTAGAGATCCCTGTGTACAACTAGTGGGCCACTGTGTGACACAGAATGCTGGACTAGATGGGCTGAGGCCCAATTCAGCATGGCTCTTCTTATGTTCTTATGTTCTTATGAAGTTAATAATAATAATAATAATAATAATAAAGAACAATATCTTAGATGGGTTCTTACAGGTTGCAACAAATAACTGGAATGAACGCACTGTCTGACTGTCATGGGTTCCGGTTGGATAAGCCACTCTCTCTTTGAAATATTTTAAACTTTTGCCTGCCTCTCACAAACAACAGTTTTGAATCCATCCTAGCCATAAACTACAGTTAAAGATGAATGGGCCAATTATACACTTAACGTAGAAAAAAACTCCGAGCTGCACTTTACTGGAATTAAGTTCTATTGAATTCAATCACACTTATCTTTGAGGTAATATATATGATAGAACTACAGGGACTAAGTATAGGGGATTGTGTATCTGGGGAAAAAATTGAATAGGATATCTCCAAGGTCATTTTAAAAAGATATATTGGATGTTTTCTGACAAAAAGGGACTCGGGGCAGCTTACAACAAAAATACAATATACATAGTAATAATAGCAACCAAAACAATACAGATAATTGTAATACATAAACAAAAGCAGCCATAAAAATATTAAATTATCGCATCAAAACACCACAAAGTATATATATTTTTTGTACTGGAATAAAATATATTCTTCTTCCTACATATTATTATGTAGAGACAAGGTACTCATTATTACAACATCTATATTAAAATTAGTACTAAGGATATCTCATAGACCTTACATATTTAGGAAAAAAATATTGTTTTTATCCAAAATTGTATGGATCAATTTCAATCAGGGATATATTCGTATTTACTTGAGTGTAATGCACACCTCCATTTTCAAAACCCTGAAACCCCTCAAAAATATTTACCATATTACGTGACTCTAGTGCACACTCTAATCTAGGGAAGTGAGCATTAGAATTGAGTAAATATGGTGTTCCAATACATGTGCACACATAGGTGGATACCTAAAACTGTGCACACTATTTTGACTATTTGGGCTGGATGGGTACCACAGAATAAACTTGGAGTACCCAGAAGGGCCCACACACATTTCTGGGGGGAAATATTTGTGGGGACATGGGTAAATGAAACCTAAAATCTTGAGTCTGTTGATAAGAGGGATGTACTGCATTCTGTAGTTTATACTCTGTAAATAGTTACGTAAACCCCAAGAAAATACTAAACTTTTTAGATGATTAAAATAATCAGACCGTGGGCTAGGGAGCTAAGGACCTGAAGCTAGGGAGATTTTAATGGAGCACACCCCCCCCCAAAAAACCAGAATGAAGGTTTTCACTCAGTTGATTAAAAATCATGATTTTTATTTTATTTTTTATTTAGTTAGTTTTGTATACCGTCCTTCCCTGAGGGCTCAGGGCGGCTTACAGAGAATAGAAAAACACACTTTAAAACAACAGAAAGAATTATAAAACTATAAAATTCTTGGGGCCGGAGAGATAGCACAGCGGTAACAACAGCTGTGCTGGCAATCTGAAGATCTGAAGATTGCAGGATCGAATCCCGGGCTGAGTTAGACGCCAGCTGTAAGCCCTGTCTACTGTTTACCCAAGCAGTTCAACAGCCCAGCTGTGAATTAACAACAAATTGGGGACCATAAAAGTGGGGAAGGACTTTTGCACAGACTTGTCTGAAATAGGCTGACGGAGAAGGGAGAGGCGGAAGTGGTGGAAACAAGAGGCTCCTGTCATGAGGATGGAACAACAGCACCCCCTTGTGACGTGATGGCGCAATGACGCAGGGACATAACAACAATGATGTAATGGAGCATTCACACCCGATGACGCCCACCTGTATGACGCAGCCAGGAAAGAAGAAGTCCTTCTAAAAACTGCACTGTATTTGTCTATGTGTAATTGTATGTCTTTCCGACAGGGACTGTCTGTCGTATGTGTATTGTAATCCGCACTGAGTCCCCTTCGGGGTGAGAAGAGCGGAATAGAAATAAACATTATTATTATTATTATTACAGCTGATTAACCAGATCAGACCCCGAAAGCCTGCTGGAATAAAAACGTCTTGCACGCTCTGGAGAATTTTGTCAGATCTCTCAAAACTCGCACATCTTCTGGCAGAGCGTTCCAAAGAGTAGGGGCTATGATCGTAAAAGCTCGCCGTCTTGTTGATGTCAGCTGATATGAGCAGCAGCTAAGAATCATCAAAAAGTTTTAATCAGCAGAACGCAGTAACCTCTGGGGCTGATATGAGGTGAGACGGCCCTGACCATATAAGACCCTGAAAGTAATAGCCAACACTTTGAAGGAGACCCAGTGCTCCACTGGTAGCCAATGCAGCTGCTGCAATATTGGTGTTATGTGAGCTCTCACTGGCTTACTGGTGAGAAGCCTAGCAGCTGCATTTTGCACTAGCTTGAGTCTCCTGATCGCCGACATAGGTAGGCCAATGTAGAGGGTGTTGCAGTAGTCTATTCTCGAGGTGACCGTGGCCTGGATCACTGTGTCCAGATCCTCCCTGGTCAGATAGGGAGCCAGTTGCCTAATCTGCTGGAGATGGAAGAAAGCCACTCTGCTGTCATTGGAGATCTGAGCCTCCATAGATAGCAGAGGGTCCAGCAGGACTCCCAAGTTCTTCACAGAGGATGACGGGCACAGAGCTATGCCGTCTAGGGTAGGCAACTGAACAGTCCCTCCACCAGGATGACCCAATCACAAGATTTCCGTCTTTGCCGGGTTCACCCTCAACCTGCTAGCATGCAGCCATCCAGTCACGGCTTCAAGGCACTGTTGAAAATTATCGGGTATAGAGGCCGGCCGGTCGGCCATTCACAGAACGAGCTGAGTGTCATCAGCGTACTGGTAACACTCCAGCCCGTAGCTTTGAACCAGCTGAGTGAGAGGTCGCATATAAATGTTAAAAAGCAGGGGGGAGAGAATGGCCCCTTTGGGAACTCCACAAACAAGTAAAGACCTCTCAGAAACCAGGTCTACCCTCTCCACTCATTGTCCCCGATCGCGGAGGAAGGAGGACAGCCATTTTAGAACTGGAGGTAGATCATGCACGAGAATTCTTCTCTAAGATTTCTGCCACCTGCCATGTGATGGGCGATGTGAGGATCTCTGTGTGGATTGGCCTTGAAAAAGACCCGTAGGGGTCGAAAGGAGGTTGGACTCCTTGACATTTGTGTCCTCGTTGGCCAGAGAGAACGTGGACTACGCCCAGCCACCAAACCCCCGTATTGGGGAAGCTACTCAGCCTCTAAATTTGGCCACCGGCTTGTCTGCTTCAAGTCTCCTCGCTCCTATTTTCCATTAATGGATTACAAATACCCATCGGGGTTTGGATTACAATACCGTCGTAGCGGCTACTCTTCGACAATTCACCTCTCCTGCTAAACCGCTCACCATTTATACTGTACTTTACTTTGGCGGGTTTACTAGCGGAGACAGACACCCGACAAGGGATTATATGTTTATTTTGTCTAGGGTGCTGTCGTTGTAGTTTCTGAATATATATTGATAATTCTTGGATATTATTGTGTTCATATTCGTCATTTTAGAACTGTCCCCCGAACTCCAGCTATGATAAGTGCTTACATTTGGATAACTGAATTCCATCATACGTGACCTATGGTGTTTGAATTAACCACATCTCATTCGAGATCAGCCATCTCAGCCATCCAATGCTATTTCTGCAGCCTCTCAAATTGACCATCATTGGACTGTCATCATGGATGAACAAACCTGTGGAGCTCAATGAGAGCCATAATGATCAAAGACATGAGCTGTGGCCCAAAGACAAACAGTTCATGTGTTCATTGCAGTCAAAAACTGCTCTTGATTCATTTGATGAAATTTCATCAGTGAACTTTTCCATAACCATTAGCACGTGTCTCCTTAGTCCTTCACTCACGATTAAATGATGTTGACTATAAACACTTTGGTTGCATCCACATCAATATTCTTTGTCAGTGCACAGCCCTCACTTTCTGAAACCTCAAACTGGAGCTTGCTTTGCTGATTCTCTCTGACAATTGTTCTTGTTTCATCAGAATGATGTGTCTGTGTCCGATAATGTAAGGATTCACCCTTCAGTTGTCACCATCATACACGTTGCTTCTGTAAGTTTTAGACCCCATGTGGAGTACATGTTTGCTGTAATATCACTAGAGCTGCAACCCTAGACACACTTCTTGAGCTCACGGTCAGGCACTTTGTTTTATGGTTTCAGTGAAGTAAGGCTAAGTAAAACAAAAGTGAATACTCAGTGAGTATCAAATGAACCTTATTATCTGGGGAGGGTGACAGTAATATTACAGATTAGGTTTGTCAAAACACAGAATAAAATAAATAAATCAATGTTTTGCTGTAGAATATAGCTGTAATTAAGAATAGAGGAGAAATGTATTTGAAATTATAGTGCAAACCTATTTAATTTGTACTCCCCAAGTCCACATAAAATACAGAACACGTCTATATGTTGATATTTATACTCTGAATTGCAATTCAGTTCCATCTGTATTTATATGCATACACACCCCTCTCATATTACCTAGGGTTAGGAGCGCAGGACCTTTTCAAAAGATGTTTTATGGTTTTATATTGTACTAGCTGTACCCGGCACGCGTTGCTGTGCCCTATTTAGGAGATGCGAGAAAGTCTGAGTATGTAAGGGTTGGAATTGATGTTACTTATGGTCTTGGTGGGGTCATGGCTGTGTTGTTGTGGGTTGTTCTGGTGGGTGGGATGTTGAAGTCCTAGGGAGTTGTCGGTGTGTGGCGTTGCTGGCGTTCTGCAGAGCTTGTAGCTATACAATGTTTTTTTTCTTTCCGTCTGCCGTGTTGATGGAAAGGTTCTGTGGTTTCCCAACTCTGGATTTGAAAAAAGAAACTGTGTTTCTGTTCTGGCGTTTGTTCTGCCCTTTTTTGTTTGATGTATGTAGCGTTGCGAGTGTGTCTTCCGATTCTGTTCTTTTTAGGAGGCATGGCTTGTCTTTTGGGTCAGTTTCTGCCTGTGTGGAAGGAAGGAATTACATACAAATGGGTTGAGCAGTAGACGCAAGGTTGTGTTGTGTGCGTATTGTGTTGTGTGTAGGTATTACTTTTTTGGTGAGGTAGTGGGTGTGTGGTGGATTTGTGGGTGGTAGTATGTTGTTGAATGCTTGTGTGGGTGGGGTGTTTTGGGTGTTTGTGTGTGTTTGTAGAGTATCAGTGCAGTGTTGTGTTGTGTTTGGAGTTTGTTTTTGTTTGAGGTGGTGGTAGGTATTGGGTCCCGTAGGTTTGGGGGGATAGGTTGTGATAGGAAGTTGTGTTGTGTTGTGTGGGTGGGAATTGCTGGAGAATTGCTCCCTCATAGAGTTTGGTTTTGACAGTTTAATCACTCAGCATTCTATCCTAGCCTTGGCTGGCTGTGCCCAGCGTTACTATGGTTACTCAGCCTACCTGCATTCTGTGTGGGCCGATGTTGGCCAATGGGTTTAGCTGGCTGCCGCAGAGGATGCTGGGAAATGTAGATTTTTTTGTATCATTGTTTTGGGGGCCTTCTAGGTTTTGGGGGGGAAAGTTTCTTTGCTAAAAACCTTCCTTGCCTGAGGCCTATTTGTGTTGGCAAGTTTGGTGTCTCTGCCTTGGAAGGTTTCTCTGTCTCTGTCAGTCGTTCGACGACGGGACCTCCTTTATATAATAGATATCGTGGCAATCCAATTGTTGCCTTTGTGGCCGCTCTGAGTCCCCCCTCGGGGGGTTGAGAATGGTGAGGTAAAAATACTATAAATGAATAAATTAATAAATAAAATTAATTAACCCTGAGCACACTCTGTTTCGCTCAGATCCATTGAATTTTCATCCTCGTTTCTAAACACACACATACACAGGGAAAACAGATTACCAATTCTCCTAACAGTCACATAAGTGAAATCAGGTTTCACCTCTTTTTATTTTTGAGTTGTATAAAGAAGAGAAAGGTCAGAAGGAGCCCGAGGTTTTTGTCTGTCATACTTCATTGTAACGTGCCTCGGAGAAACTTGGGCGTGGAGATTAATAACAGTTCCTTGTCTTTCTTTTACATCTATTGTAAACATTGATAAAATATGACAACACTTGTTACACTTAGCCCCTCATTTTCAACGAATGACATCTCTTTCTGGGAGAGGTGTATACACTATAAACAAATAACAAATGCAAATCACCTTGGCTTAAGCTGAGGTTGACAAAAAGAGAATGACGGTGATTGTCATATGGCAAGGAAGAAAAACAGGCTTTGCCATCGAAAAGCATTGGTTGCAAAGGGGGGAAAGAAAAATAATAACAGGCATACAGGGTCTTCGGGCACAGACACCTTCCCTTTCCATCAGTTCTCATCAGCAACTCTTCTTGAACAAGTGACAATGAGTTAGGAGGATACAGACTAAGCCTAGCAATCTAATAGAATCTGAAAGCACACCGGTGATTATTTTAGGAAATTGGGTAAATACAGATGTCAAAAGGAGGTGGCATCACATTCCAGGCACAGCAGTAGCAGGATGTTATTTACAGCAAAAATTACTCCAGTTTCGTCTAAACCCAATGCAAATTCTTCAGATTTATGACCTATACAACTGCTCTACACAGCATGCAAATATTATCTTGGAATATTTTATTAATTATTGTTATTACTTGGAAATAATGGCTTTTGTTTGGCTTCTCTTAATTAAATTTCAGATACAGAAAGGCTAATATACAATAATTTGTAGTTAAGTGGCTGCTTTCCGCTTTTTTTGTGTGTGTGCATAAGACTACAATTGTATCTTCATTTACCAGAGAATAAGCTCCTGTGAACTTGGTTGGCTTTACTTCTGAGTCAGGAGATCTCTATTGTGTTGCAGACACTGTCGGTTACCTTGTGCTTCCTCTCATCAGCACATTGATTGCAATTTTGCAGTTTGACTACAAATTGAAACCGGCATTCTTAACCATGATGGATTTAGAAATGTGCATGAAAAACTATTGATGTGTTCAAATGAAGAAGGGCCAAGACTGCAGAGCTGGAAGTAACCCAAGCAACTCGTGCGAATGTGGAGGTAAAAGGAACATTCAAAACTGGATGAAAAGCAGTGCCCATTGAGCAGGCCCGGATTAAGCTCTTCGGCCGCCCGAAGCCAAGACGCCCTGCGCCGCCCCCCCCAGGGCATGGAAAGCCACGCCCCCAGGGCGCGGAAAGCCACACCCCCAGAGTGCTGCTGCGCAGGTGCGGCAGCAGCCCGGCCGCGGCGGCTTCCGTCGCCTCTCTCCCGTAACCGGAAGGAGGGCCCGAGGAGGTGGACAGAAGCCGCACGGCACCGTGGGGCTTCCGTCCACTGCCTCCTCCACCTCCCGTGACCAAAAGGAGGGCGCGAAGAGGATGGCGGGACTTCCCATCCTCCTTCTCGCGCCTTCCTTTCAGTCGCGGGAGGAGGAGGAAGAGACGGTTGACGGAAGCCCCATGGTGCTGCACGCCTTCCATCCACCTCCCCCTCCTTCTCCCGCGACCGAAAGGAAGGCACGAGGAGGATGAAGGGAAGTCCCGCCCTCCTCCTTGCTGCCTGGGCTGCCCCCTTGCAAAGGAAGGAGGCCCAGGAGGAGGAGGAAGAAGGGAAGCCTGCTGGCGGGCATGCGTGGGCATGCATGCATGCCCACCGGCGGGGCGGAGCTTCCCTTCCTCCTCCTCGCCGCCTCCTTCCTTTGCAAGGGAGCGGCCCAGGCGAGAGGAGGGCACCATTCCCTCCTCCCCGCCCCCTCGCAGTGCTCTCCCCCTGCCCTCTCCCGAGGTATGATTACTCTCTTGGGAGAGGGCGGGGGGAAAGCACTGCGAGGGGGCTGGTTTTTTTATTAATGTTTTCGGGGCCGAATCCACTGCCCCCCAAAACCTGCCGCCTGAGGCAATGGCCTAGTCTGGCCTTATGGGTAATCCGGGCCTGCCATTGAGAACAACAGAGTAGAGAAAAAGGGAAGTGCCAGGAACATCAATTGCAAATATCAGCATTTGCCACATTAACACTGTTCCAGAAGTTATGGATTTTTTCTTCCCAGCTGCAAGTTCAATCCATATGACTATTTTTCAACGTCGTCTCCTTTGAGCTCTATACACTTTGTCCAATGTTTCTCCAATTTTTTATCCCTTCCAAAAAAATAAGATTTGTCGAGGTCATCCAAATAGGTACTTGTTTGTGAGATGATTTCATCATTGGAGTCAAATCTCTTTCCGGTGAGCCATTTCTTCGGGTTTGGAAACAAGAAATAGTCATTCGGGGCTAAATCCGGAGAATAGGGCAGATGAGGGAGCAATTTGTATCCCAATTCAGGTTGCCATAGCAACTGCACATGTGTGCACCCTTGCATTGTCCTGGTGCAAACTAACTTTTTTCTTGGCCAAATGCGGTCGTTTTCATCCCCAAATTGTTATTAAATCGACCCAATAAGTTGGCATAATATTCTCCATTGATTGTTTTACCCTTTTGAAGGAAGTCATTGTGGATTATACTGCGTGCATCCCAAAAAATGGTCACCATGACTTTATTGGCTGACAAACCCACCTTGGCCTTCTTTGGTGCCGATTCACCCCAAGAAACCCACTGTTTTGACTGCTGATTGGTCTCTGGTGTGTTGTGGTGGATCCACGTTTCGTCCACATTTACATAACAGCGCAAAAGCCCGTCCATTTTGCTGTTGTTCAACTCCAAACACTCGTAAAATTGTCACACGATTGTGTTTGTGGTCGACAGAGCAAACGCGCACCCATCTTGCGGAAAGCTTTCTCATACCCAAGTGATCATTTAAAATCGAAACCACTGAGCCTCGTGAGATGCCTATGGCTTCCTCAATCTCTCGCACTTCCAATCTCCGATTGGCCATCACCATATCATGAATGTTTTCAATTGTTTCGGGTGTAGAGACCTCAACTGGGCGTCCAGAACATTCGGCATCTTCCGTGCTTGTACGGCCACAACGAAATTCAGTCAACCACTTTTTTACCATTAAAATTGATGGTGTAGAGTCCCCATAGTACTTCTCAAGCTTAGCCTTGGTTTGAGTGAATTTTTTATGCAAAAAAAGGCTTATTGAGCACACAAAAGTCACTTTTTCCCATTTTCTCCTCAAATCATGCAGTAGTCTGCTATCAATGGCTGTCAAACACAAACTAAATGATGCAGCTTGTTCAAATTTTGACAGAAGTCAACTGACAGGTGCCTGTTGACACGAGCAGTGTTGCCCTTTCAGTTAAGAGGCGGGAAATTCAAAAAGTCACCGATTTATTGACCTGCCTAATAAGTAAGTAAGTAAGTAAGTAAGTAAGTAAGTAAGGCTCAGGGAGTCTCTTTTGAATCATAAAGCAACCCTGATCCAGTATTCTAGATGCCAGGCTGTTTAAAGGATCAGTGTAGAAGGATTCTAATGTTAGATTCTCCACTCAACCATGGAAACCCACTGAGTTACTGTACCTTGGGCAAATCAAACACTCTCCACTCAAGTAAAACCTTTGATATATTCACCTTAGGATTGCCATAAAGTTGGAAATGTGTGGAAGGCATATGGTAACAATATAATGTTCGTGCATAAGAGCTGCATTAGGGCCACAGATCACTAGAAATTTCTAAACAAATAACCAAACAAAAGTCTCATAAGATATCCCTCCCATCTAATCTGTTAGAGCAGTATATGTATAATTTTTGACAATGCTATGGGTCCTTATAGTAATATTTTAAAGTCTCAGTATTACCTAAAAGAGATGTTTAAGATCATCCGGAGAGGCCCTGCTCTCGGTCCCGCCTTCTACGCAGGCGCAATTGGCGGGGACGAGAGACAGGGCCTTCACAGTGGTGGCTCCTCGGCTTTGGAACGCCCTCCCTAGTGACATCAGGTCAGCCCCCTCCCTCCTGACATTTCGTAAGACAGTCAAGACCTGGCTGTCTGAGCAGGCATTTTCTGATGAAATATAAAGGTTTAATTAGATCTATGGAATTACGAGATGTTTAAGATCATCGGGAGGGGTCCTGCTCTTGGTCCCCTCTTCTTCTAAGGCGCGATTGGCGGGAACGAGAGACAGGGCCTTCTCAGTGGTGGCTCCTCGGCTTTGGAACGCCCTCCCTAGTGACATCAGGTCAGCCCCCTCCCTCCTGACATTTCGTAAGACAGTCAAGACCTGGCTGTCTGAGCAGGCATTTGCTGATGAAATATAAAGGTTTAATTAGATCTATGGAATTACGAGATGTTTAAGATCATCGGGAGGGGTCCTGCTCTAGGTCCCCACTTCTTCTCAGGCGCGATTGGCGGGAACGAGAGACAGGGCCTTCTCAGTGGTGGCTCCTCGGCTTTGGAACGCCCTCCCTAGTGACATCAGGTCAGCCCCCCTCCCTCCTGACATTTCGTAAGACAGTCAAGACCTGGCTGTCTGAGCAGGCATTTGCTGATGAAATATAAAGGTTTAATTAGATCTATGGAATTACGAGATGTTTAAGATCATCGGGAGGGGCCCTGCTCTCGGTCCCGCCTTCTTCGCAGGCGCGATTGGCGGGAAACGAGAGACAGGGCTTCTCAGTGGTGGCTCTCGGCTTTGGAACGCCCTCCCTAGTGACATCAGGTCAGCCCCCTCCCTCCTGACATTTCGCAAGAAAGTCAAGACCTGGCTGTCTGAGCAGGCATTTGCTGATGAAATATAAAGGTTTAATTAGAGGAATTACGAGATGTTTAAGATCCTGCTCTCGGTCCCGCCTTCTTCGCAGGCGCGATTGGCGGGAACGAGAGACAGGGCCTTCTCAGTGGTGGCTCCTCGGCTTTGGAACGCCCTCCCTAGTAACATCAGGTCAGCCCCCTCCCTCCTGACATTTCGTAAGACAGTCAAGACCTGGCTGTCTGAGCAGGCATTTGCTGATGAAATATAAAGGTTTAATTAGATCTATGGAATTACGATGATGTGATGGAAAGTGTCTTCAATGTGACGCAGAGAACTGTAATTGTACGTTTTAATGGCTAATTGTTGTGTTATATGGTTATTGTTTTGATTGTTTTGGTCGTGTTTTGATTGGAGGGCAGAGACTGCCTTGTGTAAACCGCCTCGAGTCGCCTTCGGGCTGAGAGGGGCGGTATAGAAATGTGGTAAGTAAGTAAATAAATAAATAAAGACTCAACTAAAATCAACTTCAATGAAGTAAAGCCAATAACATATTGCAAGGAGTGGTACAGACAAGATTAATGTTTTTCCCCCACTTCCTTCTCAATAACCTTCTGCATGTCTTCACATTTTTATTAACACAATATTCTCTATAACCTTTACCCAATTCCATTCATGAATGCTAATGATGCAATTACCATCGGAAAGCAACCACAAACCCTTTTTTTTTAAATTTCCTTGTGGCTAAAAGAGTCAAGGTTGTAATGGCTTCAAACAGCATATAAAATCTTTCATTTTGTGTGTCACTGATGAATATCAACAGGATAGTTTTTAAAAGGATTTACTCATTTTGAAATTAAGCCTTTGCAGTTGACTCAAAATAAATGCTGGAATTATGTTGTGTTGCATATTTATTTATTAATTATTTCAATTTCTATACCGCTCCTTCCCGCAGGCTCGGGGCGGTTTTACATAATATAAAACAACACAATATAAAACAACATCACTAATCAACATTACAATAGGTAAAGTTTAAACTACAGGAGGTGTTACAATGCTTCACTCAAGTGGAAATGCTTGACGGAAGAGGGCCATCTTACATGCCTTTCGAAAATAGGAAAGCTCTCTAATTCCTTGAACATCGTCAGGCAAGGCATTCCACAGTGTCGGTGCCACCACCGAGAAGGCTCATTGCCTGGTAGAAGATAGGTGGAATATCCGAACAGAGGGGACATTGAGGAGATTTTGTTCTTCAGACTGAAGTGATCTCTGTGGACCATATGGGAAGAGGCGGTCCCTCAGTGTGGTGTTCCAGCCTAGTGGGCCAAGCCAGGTACCAATGGTGCCAGAGGATCAGAGCCAGAATGAGGAGGATGAAGGATCTGAGGTGGATACTTCTGTAGGTGCAAATCTATCATGGGATAACGATTGGTTGCATGGGTATTGGCCCCAGGAAGGGGTTAATGAAGATTCAATGGAAATAAGTTTTGAAACTGCCAACAAGAATTCCTGCAACCTTGATTCTCACGGGAACCCATCTCCCTTGCCAGCTGAGGCCCAGGGAAATAGGGAGGGTGAGCCTTCCCACCAAGATAGGAGTCCTTCTGGTCCAGCTAATGAGCTGGCTGGTTTTGATAGAAGAGCGAATATCAGATCTACGAGGAGAGATTGGAATTTGAGGCGTGGGATTCAGTGGACTCACAGAAAATAGATTCCTTTTAAGACTGGCTCTGAGAAGATTTGATCAGACTGGAAGCTACGTTTGGAGTGGACGTTCCTTGCTCTAAGTCTCCAAGTTCAAACTGTTTGCAGGAGCGGATTGCCTGCTGTATCATGTTTCCTGATTACCGTTGTTGCGGTTTGCCTTGGGCTCTAAGTTCCTGTATCGGCTGCTGGAGCGGCCTACCTTAGTTTTGGAATGCTTTCCTTGGGATTTGCTCCATTTTGGAGAACTTTTACAGTTTTACCTTGGGACTCGTTTTTGCCTTATACCTTTACCTTTTTGGACTATTCTATTCTAAATAAAAGTAGTTTATAGAGCCTGCTTGTGTGTGTGGTCTAGGGGGGGCACGTTCCAGGTCTGAGATGCAACACTCAGGTACACAGGCCCTAGATCATACAAGGCCTTGAAGGTTAATACCAGCACTTTGAAAACAATCCGGTACTCGATTGGTAGGCAGTGCAGTTGCTGCAGAATTGGTGTAATGTGACATCTCGCTGGAGCTCCAGCGAGTAGTTGAGCTGCTGCATTCTGCACTAGCTTGAGTTTCCGGATTATTGTCAAAGGTAGGCCAATGTAGAGGGTGTTACAGTAGTCTAGCCTCGAGATGACCGTCGCCTGGATCACTGTGGTGAGGTCGCTCCTAGAAAAGTAAAGTGCCAGTCGCCTAGCCTGCCGCAAATGGAACAATGCGGTTTTGCTGACAGAGGAGACCTGAGCCTCCATTGTCAGCAATGGGTCTAATTGGACCCCCAGGCTTTTTACCGATGGTGACGAAGCATTCCAACGGAAAGCAATTCTGGAATTGATAGAGGACAACCAAGAGAAGTGGATAAGGATAGAGAACGAAGCAAATAATGGTCAAGGAGTCTATGGAATCTTTACAAATAATTTAAAAGAGGAAATAAAAAGAACAATAGGTCCAAGGAAAATAGCATTAAAAATACGGGGGAAATGGAAAGAGAAATGGATGCCATATTTATCAAAGGAAGCCCCGAGAGGTAGTTTAAGAAATGAGGAAGACGAAAGTATCATTAAAAAATTGAAACAGATGGGATATAGTAAAATCAAAGATTTATATAATGAAAAAAAAGGAATTAATGGAATGGAAACAATTGGAAACATTAGGGGGCAGGATAAATTGGTTAACACTAAGAGGAATTTGGGAACAAATTAAAAAGAAAGTAAGTAGTAAGGGAGAAAATATAATAGACAAGATATTAGAAGAGAGATTCGAAGGCAAAAAAGGTCTTAACAAAATATATACTGTCCCTGATGTTATTTAACATCAGCTATCGCGAGACTACACAGCCACAGACGGGATTTCGACCTCCCTCGAAATCCCGTCTGTGGCTGCCGTAGTCTCGCGATGCTTGCCTAAACCCGGAAGTAGGTATTTTTATTTATTTATTTATTTTTAATTTGTATTTTATTAAAACAAGTTAGGGGGCCGCAGTGAAGGGGCTCGGGGGCCGTGTACGGCCCCAGGGCCGCCTGTTGGACAGCCCTGGATTAGTGGATGCCCTACAATGCCTTACTACTAATTTGGGTTTTGAAAAAGCGACCTTCCTGGTCTCCAATCCTTCCTGGAAGGTCGTACCCAGAAGGTGTTATTGGGTGACACCTGCTCGGCCCCGCAACCTTTGTCTTGTGGAGTCCCTCAGGATTCAGTTCTGTCCCCGATGTTATTTAACATCTACATGAAACCGCTGGGAGAGATCATTCGGAGTTTCGGAGTAAGGTGTTATCTATACGCAGATGACGTCCAGATCTGTCACCCCTTCCCACCTGTCACCAAGGAGGCTGTCCAGACTTTGAACCGGTGCTTGGCCGCTGTGTCGGACTGGATGAGGGCTAGCAAATTGAAACTTAATCCAGACAAGACAGAGGTCCTCCTGGTCAGTCAAAAGGCCGAACAGGGCATAGGGTACAGCCTGTGTTGGATGGGGTGACACTCCCCCTGAAGACGCAGGTTCGCAGCTTGGGAGTGATCCTGGACTCATCGCTGAGCCTGGAGCCCCAGGTCTCAGCGGTGGCCGGGGGAGCTTTTGCACAGTTAAGACTCATGCGCCACCTGCGCCCGTACCTTGGGAAGTCTGATCTAGCTACGGTCGTCCACGCTCTGGTCACATCCCGAATAGATTACTGCAACGCACTCTACGTGGGGCTGCCTTTGAAGACAGTTTGGAAGTTACAACTAGTCCAACGGGCGGCAGCCAGACTACTAACTGGAGCCACATAGAGGGAGCATACCACCCCCCTGTTGTGTCGGCTCCACTGGCTGCCGGTCCACTTCCGGGCTCAATTCAAAGTGCTGGTTTTGACCTTTAAAGCTCTATACGGTTCTGGCCCAGCTTATCTGTCCGAACGCATCTGCCGCTACATCCCACCTCGTACTTTAAGATCATCCGGGGAGGCCCTGCTCTCGCTCCCGCCGGCCTCTCAGGTGCGGCTGGTGGGGACGAGGGAGAGGGCCTTCTCGGTGGTGGCTCCCCGTCTGTGGAATGCGCTCCCGGGAGGCATGGTATTCACATCTATGTCAAGGTCTATTTTCCCCAAACTCCATCTGTGTTCACATTTGGGCATATTGAGTATTCATGCCAAGTTTGGTCCTGATCCAACATTGTTTAAGTCCACAGTGCTTTCTGGATATAGGTGAACTACAACTCCAAAACTCAAGGTCAATGTTCACCAAACTCTTATAGTATTCTCTCTTGGTTATGGGAGTTCTGTGTGGGAAGTTTGTGTCTTTCTGCCATTCCTGCCAGGATATCTATGTTGTGTTTATCGAAACAGGCCCAGGTTTCACACTGAGTGTATAAATACATTAAAAAACATATTAACTATATGTATGACTGTGTTAGAGTGTCATTTTGTGTCATTTTGGTTGGTGGTGTGCCCCAGGATTGTGTAAATGTAAAAAGTGTGCCGCAGCTCAAAAAAGGTTGGGAAACACTGCTTTACACAAACTACTTCTCAAACATGTTCAGTCATTTCCATGAATATACAGTGAAAAGACAGAAGAAACTGAGTGAAAAATGACCATGCTAACCTTACTTTGATTTGGTGTTCACCTACTCTGAATTCTGCAGGTGAAGGAAGTCTGAAGCAGAGAGCTTCTGTTCCCCACAGAGGTTCTCCATATGAGCCAGACTCCTGGAAAATCAGGGATCTGTCTCACATGATGAAGTTCTATGAATCGAATAACAAAGACTGTCTGCTTCAAACCTCCAGGTATAAGATAGTGTTAGAAATGATGACAGAATGAACTAACACTCTTAAGTTTATTGTACACATTTAGGAAGAACCAAAGACCTGTTTTTCTTGCTGCAAATCCCTCTGGGTTTGTGTCCATTCGTATGCATGCAAGCACACATGAATAGTCCACAAAGATTCTGAAGTAAGCTAGCTGTTCAGTTCTGCAAAAGTCCTGGACTATAAAAGACATGGAACTTCAGGTTCAGTAGGCACCTGTTCAGTAGTAAAATCCTTCAGACAAATTAGGGATCAGGCAAGATCTCTTAAAGCAACTGGACCAAATCCCTCAGCATGCTGGGATAAATTGAAATTCATTCCAAACTCTGACAGAACAGTAGTTCAGCACAATTTGCCACACACCAAATGGAACAATGTTTCCCAGGTATATATTGTACCCTATCAGATGTTTTCTGCAGTCTATCAAAAACAGGAAAACCCACACAAACAAACATTCAATTTTAATCAATATTTGCACTTTATAATAATAACACAAATGCAAAATGCAAACTGAAGAATGCAGAAATGGTCACTGATGAATGACACAATTACAATATAGAAATAAAGGTCTGTAAAATACAGATTGGCTAGTAGTGCATATGCTAATGCGCTCAAACATATAAACGAATACACCACTACTCCGCCGGGCAGCAAACTTTCCTGATGTCACACCCAGGGCCGGTTCATCCATTAGGCAGAGGAAGCAGCCGCATAGGGCGACGTCACCTGGGAGGGCGCGTCACCTGGGAGGGGCGCCCGCAGCACGCTCCCTGCCCCACTGGCCAGACCTCCACGGGCAGCCCCGCCCCTTGTTAGCAGCCAGACGCTCCATGGCCAGCCCCACATTTGTTAAGCTGCCTTTTGCACATGCGCAAAAAGGTCCACTTCCACATGTGCTCTCCGCTTTTGCCCGTGCACGTGCGCAAGATCCGGCACATGCACACTGGCCGTCAAAGCTCTCGCTTTGGAGCCAGTGCATGCGCAGATTGGCGCATGCACACTGGGGGGGCGCAATTTTTTTCGCGTACCCCCCGGGAACAGCTTGGTCCGCCCCTGGTCACACCCCAGCCTGTCCCAGGCCCTCAGCAAGACCAACACCATGTTAAATCCAAAGCCTCAGAGAGGCCTGCAAAGCCTAAAAGCAAGATGCTGCAGAGGCCTCTAGTTCACCCAGCGTTCAAGGACAGAAGCAGGTCAGCTCCAGCTCGGGCAGATAAGAACCAAGGGAAAGGCGGAGACGGGTTAACTCCCGTCCTTCCAGGTGCCAGTGCTAACGGGTTGACATACCATTCCGATGCGGGAGGCTTGAGAAAGCCCAGCTGGGAGCCTGCTCGTGAGAACCAAGTTACGACGCACCTTGCGTCGAAAGGATCAAAGCCTGTGAGACCTATTTAAGTTAGGTCTGAGAGCTGCATGGCATCTTTCGCCAACGTTTAGCATCAAGCCAAGTCTTCCCGGAACTCTGCCTGGGCCATTGGGCCTTCCAGCCTTTGACTCTGTTTGCCAAGTCTTTGTGCCAAGAACTTATCCCTGGATTTAGCCCATTGGGGCATCAAGACTCTTTTTACCTATTTTGTTCCTGTTTTACTTTTGGACTATTGCTCTGCAATTACCTGATGCTTGAGAGCATCAATAGACTATACTCCTATCTTCTTTACTCTATTCATTTATTCTAAATAAAGCATTTAACCACGGCTGGTCTCAAGTGGTTTACTGAGGGGTCCTTCAGGTCTACGGTGCAACACCTGAGCGGGTTATAAATTGCCAGCATTTGGACTCACTTAGGATATAATCTGCATTCGATCTTCCAGCTACAATATGGTTTGGGCTTATTGTGAGCCACCTCCCGCTATCTGAGCCCACTTCACCTCCAGTAGGCTCCGCATTACTTACCATTGGACTTACCTGAAATTTAATCTGAATTCGGCTTCCCCACCACACCGTTGATTGAATCAACCGTGAGTCACCTCCCATTCGGAGTCTACTCCACACGCAGCACTTTGATACAATTGCTGATGTATTCACTTATCTTATTATTATATTATATTATATTATATTATATTATATTATATTATATTATATTATATTATATTATATTATATTATATTATATTTCTCAGTCTTTTGATTCGTTTATATGTTTGAGCGCATTACCATATGCACTAACCAATCTGTATTTATATAGTGTTGAATGTCCGTATATATAGGACACCTCACATATTGCACCGAGTTTTAGTACCTATAACCCACGCTTAGACCCTACTGTTCATTCCTGTGTTCTGGTACTACAGCCTTCTCAGTTTTTGTGTATTGCATCTACTTGGGCTGGCATTTGGGGAGATGAATCTAGGAGCACTCTCAAGCTGTGAACACAACATTTTGTAGTAGTGTAATCCCATCTATAAGTGATTTTTACACTTCCAGTCACAGGTTGGGACTTTTAATGGCAAGCACCCCTGTTTTATCTGGATTTGGTTTCAATTTGGGGTTTTTTTTCCCATTCAGTTCATTACTTTTTCTAAGCATTCATTTCATGATAACCCATTGGCTGAAATGTTTATATACATAAAGTTAGATATTTAATACTTATTGAATTAATCTTGAAGCCCATAGAAATGTGATACGTAGGACCCACTGGGGAGCTCTCTTTTTCTTTTTCTACTTTCCATGAAATAAACCAGGGACAGACCTTTTGGCTTTTAAAATATTTACTTTACACAACAGAGCATTCAGTCCCTTTCATGAGCAATTTGGCTTATTCCTTTGATCCCTCTGAACAAAGTATTTTAAATGAATATTTTACTTTTGAAAGTTAGTAGGTTGGGATTCTCTTGAGATCAATTCCTCTGCCAATACAATACAATAAGAAGCAACAAAGGCAAATATATCCTAATAAACTTCACCATAAATGTTACGTTTCAATTACCTGTTGAGCGCTGTCATTATGATGCCATTAGATTACGTGGTAAAAGTTTAGTATGGTTTCTTTCCATAATGCCATATCTGTGTTTCCAAAATAATTGACAGAGGGATATGAAGGACATGTGTTGTTGTCTTCTACAAGGGACATAGAAAGGCTTGCATCCTAGCATGCCCCTTTGTAGTATTTCATGAGTAATCAAGAGTTAACCTGTATTAGGAAGGAGGACAAGAAAGATGAAAGGAATGGATGCAACTACATTAAAAGACAAGGAATGGACTATGGACATGGATCCTCCTACCAAACAACAAACAACGTGAACCCCCCAACCAGGTAAACTCAAGAGTCAACGACCCCTGGCTACCTGATGAAGGAATGGGACTACCTATAACCAGACAAGCTGATCTTCCAAGAGCTAGCATCCCCCCCCCTTCTCTCACAATGTCAACCACACCTTAACACCCCCCATTTCTTCCCTTTTACAAGAACTGAACAAATGAGACTGTACGGAGATACCGGAAGTCAACATAACTCCCCCTTTTTCTTCTCCTTGCCCCCTCCCCCCTTCCCTCCCACCTCCCTAGCCTCCCCCCTCTCCCCCTCCCCCCATCGCACCTCCACTCAGACCTCTTACCCATCCTCAACCCCTCCCCACCCCCTCCGCTTACCAAGGTCCCAAGAACCCCCACCACCACCACCACCACCACCCTCACACCTTTTCCCAGTTTTGCTGTAGTTGAAAACCTTAATAAAAATTATTGGAAGAGTTAACCTGTATTTCCAGGTTTGCTCCAGGTTAAAAAAAACACCTGCAAGAATCCGGATCTTTATGGGTGTTGGGCCTGTGAGGATTGACTCCTGGGACTGCCACTGTCAGGCCCCAGGCCTTTGTGTCTCAAGAACCAAACCACAGCCATGATGGCAATAGTGTGCCAGCCAGGCCTGCTTGCCTTTCCCATGCAAAACAACTGCAGAACAAGCAGGGTTCAAACTATGGTCAAGGTTGCTACTCCTGTTCTGGCCGATAAGCAGAGACGCTAGGATCTTGGAGACGGGGCAACTCCTTTCCACAGATGTCAGGCCTAATTGGCACAGCATACCTTTCCCTTGAGAAGAGACTAACAACAGCTGGAAATCCTCTCTGTGAGAATTGGCATTCGACGCAGTTGCGTCGAACCTTCTTCAAAGGATTGGTGAACTATAAACGTGGGGAACTCTGAAACCATCCCCATCTCAAGCCAACGTAGCAACTAACGCTCATGGGATCCTGAATAGGCCTGCCGGCCTCCCTGCTAAAGAACTTTGTTTTCTAAGCTGCTAAAGACTTGGCCTGGTTTGGGCCTGGTTTTAGCCTGGTTTGGGCAAGAAGCTTTCTTCGTTTGTTCCTGAATGCCAGAGGATTAAAATCCATTTCAGCTTCCTTGTGGACATATGCTGCTAGTTATTGCTGCTATTTTAAGAGCAATACAAACAACGAGATGTCTGTGTTAAATAATTCAATCAAATAAATGTTTTCATAGAAATATCATAAGTATAAATACATAAACAAGCAACGTTCTATCGCCCAGGAAGGGCTCCTACCCTTTGCGAGGGTTTTTTTTCAAGGTAAGTCCACGTAAATACGCATGTCCATAGAGGAAAAAGTCTTATGACGAAGTGAAGCAAAACTGAAGGAGGTCCCGGGGTATCGCAACTGAATGCAAACGCCTGTGGATATTTACATAGACCGGGAGTAGTGCAGATCGCTGAAAGGAGTCAAGGTGTTGGGCGGTTTAGATGCTGGGAATCGCAATTCTGACCCTCTGCGCATTGTAATTTGCTTCGGCCACTGATCCGATCATAGAAGTTCGAATTGCCCTCTATGATCGTGGTATGTATATGATAATTACATTAGATTGTAATATTATTGACCAAATGTTATATTGTTATGGAGTTGCTTTCGAGTTTCATATTATACTATGCCATATTATCATTTCTTTTTAACAGATAAACGCATCTGTATATGGTTAAAAAGGAGTTTCAACCCAAACCATGGCCTTGATAAAGACCCGTTGGGATAGGGTCGAAACTAGAGTTGGTGCCAGGATTTACATATAGCCTTGCCGGCCTTTGATTCATGGGACGGATTTAACGATACGGGATCTCCCTACACAATATTGCGATTCCCCCCCTAGACCACACACACACAAGCGGCTCTATAAACTACTTTATTTAGAATAATATAGTCCAAAAAGGCAAAGGTATGAGGCAAAAGCAAGTCCCAAGGTAAAACTGGAAAGGTCTTCCAAAACGGAGTAAAACCCAACAAAAGCAATCCAAAACGAAGGCAAGCCGCTCCAGCGGCCGAAAACAGGAACTTAGAGTCTAGGCAAACCGAAACAACGGTCAACAAGGAACTTGGAGCACCAGGGCAAATCCGCCCCAGCAATATCTTGAACTTAGAGTCTTGGTGCAGAGAAACATGCACTCCAAACGTAGCTTCCAGTCTGTTGGACTTTTCCCAAAGCCAGTCTTAAAAGCAAATCTATTTTCTGTGAGACCACTGAATCCCGTGTCTCACATTCCAATCTCTCCTCCTACATCTGATATTCACTCTTCTATCAATACTAGCCTGCTCATTAGTCTCACCAGGTGGACTACTATCTTGGTGGGAAATTTCGTCCTCCCTAACTCCCTGGGCCCCAGCTGGCAAAGGAGATGGGTTCCTGTGAGAGCCAAGGTCAAAAGAATTCTCACTGGCAGTTTCAAAGCTTATTTCCATAGAATCTTCATTAACCCCTTTCTCGGGCCAATTCCCATGCAACCAATCATTATCCCATGATAGGTCTGCATCCATAGACGTGTCCACCTCAGGCCATTCATCCTCCTCATCCTGGGCCTGATCCTCTGGCACCATTGGTACCAGACTTGGCCCACTAGGCTGGGGGGTCACACTAAGAGGCGGGGGGGAGCACTAGGAGGCGGGGGGTCACACTAAGAGGTTGGGACACCAGAATAATATGGATTATCTGCTTTGATGACTTGGATTATATGGCAGTGTAGAAGGGGCTTCACTGTGCCACAATTTGAGGCAATAACTTTTGTAGTTTTTGAAAAATGTTTTTAATATACATTTGCTAAAAATCAGAAGATGAATGGATCTTTTCTGAAACTTTATAGAATTTACTAGCTGTACCCGGCATTGCTGTGCCCTATTTTGGAGATGCGAGGAAGTCTGAGTATGTAAGGGTTGGAGTTGTTGTTAGTTATGGTGTTGTTGGGGTCATGGCTGTGTTGTTGTGGGTTGTTTTGGTGGATGGGATGTTGGAGTCCTGTGGAGTTGTTGTTGTGTGGTGTTGCTGGCATTCTGCATAGCTTGTGGATATACAATGTTTTTTGTCTTTCTGTCTGCTGTGTTGATGTAGAGGTTGATGCGTGTGTGGGTGGGGTACTTTGGAAGTGAATGGAGGTACTTGAAATCCCATTATCCATGGTGTGTCCTCCTCTAATCTGCAGTCGGATGGAGTGTGGGTCATGGGGGGCATTGTTTGCCAAGTTTGGTCTTTATCGGTCTTGGTTCTGGGACACAGTGGTCTGTGGGGAATGATGAGTTTTGAAGCACTACAAATCCCATTATCCATGGAGGTACTTCAAGTCCCATAATCCATGGTCCACCCTCCTCCAAACTGTAATAGAATGTAGCGTGGGTCATAGGGGCTCTGTGTGCCAAGGTAGGTTACTGTAAATTCAGGCCATACACAATGTCCCATGAGCTGAGGCCTAGTCAGGAACAGCAAGTTAATGAAGCCTTACTGTCAATTCAGGCCATACACAATGTCCAATGAGCTGAGGGCTAGTTGGGAGAATCAAGTTAATGAAGCCTTACTGTCAATTCAGAGTGTAAACAGCATTCCATTAAGTGAGGCCAAGTCAGGGAAATTAAGTTAATGAAGCCTTGCTGGCAATTTTGGGCATGGTCTGTGATTTGTAGGGGTGTAAATTTGCTGTGGGAAGTGAATTGGGTGTTTGTGCCTCAGCCCTTTGCCTTATCCTCCTCTGACAGTTTATTATGGGTTGGAATGTTCATGTTGGCTGGCCAGTACAGGAGTTATGCAAATCCGCCCTTATTGGCAGCCAATCATGTTGTCAGAATGTAGAGGCTGGGAGAGTCGTTGGCAGCCCCGGAGGATGCTGGGAAATGTCGTTTTTTTTAAAACTCGTTGTTTTGGGGGCCTTTTAGGTTTTGGGTGGGAAAGTTTCTTTGCTACAAACCTACGTTGTCTGAGGCCTATTTCTGTTGGCAAGTTTGGTGTCTCTGCGTTGTAAGGTTTCTCTGTTTGGGACGGTCGTTCCATGACGACTCTTCCTTTATATACAGTATATAGATGCTTTGCCTATGTTGTCTCATTGTGCAAAAAATTCAAGGTGATACCTCTTGTAGTTTTTTTAATTAAAAATTGTTTTTAAAAAACCCTTTAAAATGTACTTAGAATTAGTGGATGACCAAAGCATTCCGAACTTCTTTCGCACTTCTTTAAAATAGCTAAAATAATTATTTTAGGGTGTTGTTTAAAAAAAAAAGATATCTGGACACTATAAGACAGGACTAAATTACTTACTTGTCTATTTTGGAATGGATGTCCTCATTTGGTTCCCATGGAAACATTGCATCAAGACTTATGTGAAGTCAGTCAGCTGATACGTATTTCTCATGATTTTCTTGTGCGTCCCCCCCCCCTTTCTGCTCTGCTTAATTGTTTTTTGAATTGTTAATAGGCTGAAGAATGTTAAATGTCTGAACATTCTGAATGTTTTGCTGAAACCTTCGAAAATCACTTCTCTGCTTGAAAAAGATAAGCGACAAAAATGTCTGATTCATGCTTTCTCCACATCTTCTCTTTCAGTCTGCTTTTGTACTAGTGATTGTATATTTCTTGTGTGGGTTTTTGATAAATGCAGTAACACAGCACATCTCATCCATAAGTGTTATTAAGCATTCTGTATTATTTTAGCCTTTTTTGGGGGTGCCTTTATGGAGACTCGGCTCTTTTTCTTCTTCCTTTTGGATATGTAGGTGACACCTGAAGGTTACTTGTTGAAGATGTGGATTGGCCAGGTGGAATCAATCAGCTGTGTGTTGCTGTGACATCAAAGGCCACCACTGTCTGAAAGCGCATCTCGATTTCTTCAAGGTGCAAATCTCTCTGGGGACCATGTGTACTGTATATGCCCCAGTTTCAAAGCCACAGTTGTAACCTTCAACAAGTACGAGGGCTTCAGGTTGCTCCAAGGGAAAGAAGAATGCTTTTTATTCTTTTGAAGATAAAGTAAGAAGAAAGCTGCAAACTTTCTTTCCTGCAGAGAAAATTTAATTAAGCCTGGATCCTTGCTTCCAGCAATATAAAGGTGGGAAAAACTATGTCATCTTGCATCCATACGTTTTGGCCTTTGGCAGTCCATGTGTGCCTCCAAATGAAATGCTGATTTTTTTAAAGGTCAATGTTTATTTTCAATAAACAAAATGTACATCTCTGTGCATATCAACATATACAAGCAACAGTGTACAAAATATCATACTGCTCATGTGGTGAACTGGCATTCATGGTCTGGATTGATTACATTTGCAGCTGGTTCTTAGTGTTGCAACCTAGACCTTGAGGATCCCTCAGTAAACCTGCCCCCCCCCCCCAGGGCCTTGGCTCACGACCTCCCTGGATAAACCACACAATGGCATGGGTACAACCGGGTTTTATTGTGTAGGAAACAATAGAAAGCTTGAAGGCATATATAGTGCCTTTAAAGTAGCAGGCAAGATCTACAGGTAGGTATAATCCCGTAGCTCGGACCACAAGCCGGATGCTGGCAGCAAGAGAGAGAGAGTCTTTAGCAAAGTTCCCTCCGGTTCAGCAAATGTTGGGGCTCGGAAAGCACAGAGTTCAAAAGAAAAGTAGAAAAGTCTCTGGTCAAGGCAGGCCGGTGGAGAGGGGCTGGCAAACAGGATCCCCGGGCCAGGGCCGTAGCCAGGATTTTGATTCTGAGTTTGGTTCGGGACACTGGAGGGTCAACCCTAGCAGGCCCAATGGGATATAATGAGGCTGGCAAGACAGGATAAACCAGTTTAAATAATGTACCAGTAAGGCCGGACGAGAATTTGGGGGGCTGTTAGAGCCTGCCCGGGCCGGACGCTGTAGAGCCCCTAGAAAGTATCCCAGCCGAGGCAAGGAGGCTGGGATAACTGGCTTTAAGGCAAGAGTCTTTTTCCCCAGGATTCCCTGCTGCAGCTAACTGCCAGGGACGGTCAAAGCAGCAAGCAAAGAGTCTCTTTAGACTTCCAGCCGATGCAATAGGCTGGAATGGCCTCTTCGATGGCACAGGTCTTTCAAAGGGAGACCTCACTGAAGCGGGAGGCAGGGACAGCTGTAGAATCCCACGGAAGGTCCTGGGGATTACTTGCCAAGGCAAGGAGGCAGGAAGCAGCGCTTTCAGTAGCAGAGAGTCCAGAAACCTTGAGGGAATCCCTGCTGAGACAAGGAGACATGAGCAATGTTTCCGTAACAAAGAGTTCAAGCGCTGGGACGGCTGCAGGCTTCCACCTCAGGTTTTGACGATGACCTGGGACGCAGGCAAAGCACGGCCGAACCGCAGGTGAAGCAGGGACTAGGCTAGTGGGAGCAGAGACGAACCAGCCCGAAGCAGGCTGGTTGGCTTTCCCTTGAAGGGACGGCCCGATCGGCCGCTTCCCTAGTCCATCCTGGATGCGATGTTGGTAGAAGACAAAGGCTGGAGGGTGCACCGAGCAATTATAGGATCCTGAAAGTACGTCGCACATCAAAGCCCATGATGGATGATCCTTAGCATGTTGATGTGATCTCAGGCCTCTCGGAATGCAGGCCTCATTACTGGGAGCCATCTGGCTGAAAGGAAGCATCCTCTCAGCCGCTTTCACTATCGAACGCCGGGGCAACTCAGCCTTGGAAGCTCTGTTATGATTGCCTCCCCTTTGGTTCACACAGGCAGGGTCAGAAGGGTTTGCACACAGTTTGACAGCAAGACAAGCTGCTTTAGAAAGTAAGTTTCGATTACCTTGGCTGGGGTGCCGCGCAGGCCAAGATGATGCCTGAAGCTGCTGAAGTGTGACAAAACCACCATGAAGCAGCCGTGATTAGATGCTTTATTTAAAATAGATAATAAAAGGAAAAAAGGATAAAAGATAGTCCACTGATGCTCCCAGCATCCAAGTATTGCAAGGCAATAGTCTTTAAACAGTCCAAAGATCCAATAAATGAAGAAATAGTCTTGAACCCAAAATGGGCTAAAATCCGGGATAAGTCCTTGGCAAACGATGGCTTGGTACTTGAGTACGTTGACGTGGAAGCTCGGCGGCCTGATCCTGAACTAGAGTTCCGTGGAGCTTGGCAATGGAAGCTGAACGTTGGCGCAAGATGCCGAGCACCAACGGGAACCAACTTAAATAGGCCCACCAATGTTTTGGTGTCGGAGGCGCTGACTTCGGCGCAATACTTTCTCAGGAACAGTTTGAGGGTCTGACCTTCCCAGGCCTCCCTTGGCAGGCAAATATGTCAGCTCATTAGCGGCTGCACCTGGAGGAACGGGGAAAGGTGAGTTTTCGCTTTCCCAGCATTTCTTATCCGCTTGGGAAGAAAGAGGGCTGTATCTGGCCTTGACCGCTGGTTGACGCGGAGGCCTCTGCAAAGGTTCTCTCCCAGGCCTGGCTGGTAACTTGGATTTAACATGGCTTCTGTCTGGCTTGGCTATGAAGTCAGGCTGGGGCATGACACTTAGAATGTTAGTTGCGTGTTGATGGGTGACACTCCTCCCGCCCGACAAACCAGAGATGACACAGACACATAAGTGGAATAAAAATGGCCACAACTTAATTTATTGATTACAGGAACAAAGGGTTGGCTGCCATGCATGGGTTCTGGATCAGGATCGATCATCCTGATGCTAACCGATACCAAGAGAGTCCAACAGGGGGCCCGCCAGCACAATACCGGGCAACCAACATGGCACCCCTGGCAACCGCAAGAAGATCCCTCCCCAGCCAGTAGGGGAGGGGCAGAAACCAGATCCAGAGCCCATGCCACCTGCCAACCCAAGTTGTGACGAACAATAACAACCCAACAACAGCAATACCAAACAACAACCTAAATAGTGTAGAAAAATTACACAATCTAAATTGATAACTGGAATGTACAATGTTTAACAATAAATCACTTTCTGGGTTCTCATAACAAATCATTGATTTATTGTTAAACATTGTACATTCCAGTTATCAATTTAGATTTTGTAATTTTCCTGTGACCCCCCCCCCCCTTGCTGTTACTGCTGTTAGAGTAGACTTCTCTTGCTGTTGGGTAAGAGGACAAACAGAAAAATGCCTGGTACCCACCAGGCCCTGTGCAGCCTATTTGAGTGGGGCTGGCCGCTGATAGGACCTATGGCGGGAAACTTCCCACCACGCAGGAAGGATAAACTCCCTGCCACCATCTTGACTGGCCTGAGCTCCCCCCCAGCGCACAGGCCTTGCCCGGTAAGTCGGGCAATGCATTTAGCCAAGGAGTACGATAAATTTACTTCAAGAAAATAAATTGTTCAGGATTAGTCAGTGAGTTTCTTCTCACTTGCTTTTGGATAGCATAAATGAATTTCTGGAGTTGATGAAAGTTACCAAATACTATTAAGTAATACTATTACAATTAAGTGCTTTTTTTTAAAAAGACACATAAATAAGTTTTGACATTTTGACTTAAATTATATTCAATGGAACTATCTCATCTTCAAGAATTACCCAAAGCCAGTTGCTTGTATAGATCACCAAATCCCCTAATCCTGGACACAAATGACACATTAAGATGGAATAACAAAGGGAACAATTTGTTTATTGGTTACAGCTTAAATAGGGTTGGCAGACACACATGGGTCCTGGATTACCAGATCAGACAGGCAGAATGCTGTACTCACAGCCCCATGAAAAACTCTCCAGACAAGTCCGGAGGAGATGACCAATCCCAACCGCTAATGGGGTGTAGTGCAAACTCCCATTCAATGCTGCTTCGAGAGCCTTGTTCTACAGTGCTCCCCAATGCACAATAGGAAAAACCCACAGCTGAGCATGAATTATTATTATTATTATTATACCCTGCTTTATTTCTCTCAAAGGAGACTCAAAGCAGCTTAATAGGCTTGTTTGATCAAGGAAAAAATGGTTCAAAACTCGTTTCTGATGTAAGGGGTGCTGGCGATTTGATTCTGAAGTAATTTCCAAAATTTTCAACAAAAAAAGTTGGAATTTTCAAAATTTCCAAAATTTCCGAATCACTTTGTTAATGGTGTGTGCGATTGCGCATAGTGTGAAAAAGTGCAAACCGAACAGGCAAAACTTGGGGGATTCCCTTTCCCTCATTTTTAGACCACTACTGACAAAACTTGCCACAGTGGTAGAAATTATCAACAGGTTATAGATTTCTTGTTTCCAAAAGTACAACGTGTAACCCCAAGCAGAGAAATGGGGCTCCAAAGTTTTATGGTGTGGTTCCACGAGGAAATAGTTAGATTAGGAGATTTCTAGTTTCCAAAAGTACAACGTGTTAACCCAAAGTAGACAAAGGGGCCTCCAAACTTTTATTGTGTGTTTTCCCAAGGAAATTATTAGCATCTTCTTCTGAGAAGAAGATGGACACTAAGACGGGGGATGAAGGAGCACCCACAGCTGCAACTTCCCCACCCACTAAGTCGGGCAGGGCATTTTTCCCAATACACATTGACTTGAAATCCTTGGAGGAAAAGAAATATATAATTAGATTTTTATCTCCCCCCCCCCTTATCCGATTTGTCATCGATCTACTCCTTTAGGCTTCACGTAGATCTACCATATGTCAAAGTATGTGATCCTGTGCTATTTGTTTCCATTTCTGGCTGAAAATTCGGATAATATTTTGACTTTGGTATTTTAGCAATTAAATTTTGTGGCAGTATCATTCGGGTTGCTAGCCCTTGTGGCCCTATAGCTTCTTGTCCTTCCATCAGTTCTGGAGCATAAACCCAACTGCTGGTGGGCGAGTGTAATGACGGATTGTATACGCCGCCGAAGGCTAGCGTCGATCTTCGTTTATTTTTACACCAAACTGAGTGAACCGTGTAGTACTGTGGCAGGGCAGGCTATCCTTCAATCCCACCACTGCCACCAAATGTAAACAGGTTCCTAACCTCGTACTGGATTCACTGTGGACGACTGACCACTGCCACCAATACTCAATGTTTTCCTTGTTTATTACTTGTTGCCACCATTTGTCCATGCTTGACCACTAGATGTGAGGGTCTTTGTGAATAACAACTTCCACAGATGTTTTTGATGAAAGTGTTTAACAGTTTATTTTACACAAATGGGCTCAAAGCTTAGGTGGTTTCAAAAGATCTCCAAAGAGGTACAAACTTCAAGGTTTCAACAATATAACACTGGGGTTTTAAATTCCTCTTACACACAAGTAACTACTTAATACTGGGTTACTCTCAATACTGGGACTAAACTCTGTCCCACACACTTGGGTTTCCCTCAACCCACACACAGAACTGAACTGTACACTGCAGCTCCTACAGACAGCTTGCAGCTCCAGCAACTGTCAATCCCTAACTAACTCTGGTCACAGCTGCTGGCCAACTGACATTCTCCAACTGTCAGATTCAAACTGAACATTCTAAAGCTAGCCTTGGCTGGCTCCGCCCACTGTTACTATGGTAACACATTCCCTTAGGAGAGAAATGTCTCTAGTTAACCCTTTCTAAACACATATAAACAAACATGTGATTAACATATAGCACATGTATTTACACATAAATGACTACCTCATCACAGCAAGACATGGTGGAGCTGTGTATTTCTGGCTGCCCCCTCTTTACTCTGTGGCCTCAGAGTGGCAGTTATAGTTGGAGGTAGAGGCCTCCACTGATGGTGCATGAGACCATTAATTAATATATAATTAATTAATATATAATAAATTATTGATGTTTGATGGTGATATACAGTATATATATGAGGAACAGTATTCACATGATCACCATATAAAGTTAAACTAAGAAGCCATATGTAACCAAGGGTCACCCACAGAAATTAGTAATGCAATATAGACAAAATTTTATTTATGAGATGGAGGAAGAGGGGAGAGGGGGAAATAAAAATAATCCTTACCTATCATAGTAATAGCACCTATTGACTTACACATCCACCACGATTTTCATATCCCATAGAGCAGTGGTTCTCGGCCTTCCTAATGCCAGAACCCCTTAATACAGTTCCTCATGTTGTGGTGACCCCCCAACCATAAGATTCTTTTCATTGCTACTTCACAACTGTAATTTTGCTACTGTTATGAATCGTAATGTAAATATCAGGATGTATTTTCATTCACTGGACCAAATTTGGCACAAATACCCAATACGCCTAAATTTGAATACTGGCGGTGTTGGAGGGGATTGATTTTGATATTTGGGGGCTGTAGTTGCTGAAATTTATAGTCCATCTATAATGAAAGAGCATTCTGAACTCCACTAACAATGGAATTGAACCAAACTTGCCACACAGAACTCCCATGACCAACAGGAAATACTGGAAGGGTTTGGTGGGCATTGACCTTGAGTTTTAGAGTTGTAGTTCACCTACATCCAGAGAGCACTGTGGACTCAAACAATGATGGATCAAGACCAAACTTGGCACGGATACTCAATATGCCCAAATGTGAGTACTGGTGGAGATTGGGGGAAATAGACATTGATATTTGGGAGTTGTAGTTGTTGAGATTTGTAGTTCACCTACAATCAAAGAGCCCCTTGAACCCCACCAAAGGTAGAATTGGGCCAAACTTCCTACATAAAATCCCCATGGCTAACAGAAAATACTAGAAGGATTTGGGAAGAAATGCCAGTGATTTAGGGGAGAGCACGCCTACTCTCCCCTCCCTGCTTGGAGTCTCAGAAACACCCTGTGGAGATTCGTATTTGCACACCAACTTTTACACCGTGACAGGGCAGGTTATCCCACCGCTGCCACCAAATGTGGCGAAGCGAAGTATCGTAAACGAGGCCTAAAGCTAGCGTCGATCTTTGTTTATTCGCACACGTCTGGACACACACACCTAATATCTTGTGACTTTTAAAAACTGTGGCAGGACAGCCACCAGCTATCACGGTTTTCCTTTCTTTCTTTATTTTTAACTTGCTGCCACCATTTGTCAATGCTTGACCACTAGATGTGAGGGTCTTTGTGAATAAATAAATGGCTTGCTTTCTATCGGACTACCAGGAGCCAGGATTGGCGGCTCCGGTTCTTTTTGTCCTGCGGTACTGGATTACCCTGGCTTTCTTTCCCTCTGCCTGTGGAATTACCATTTGGAACTTTGATATTATATTTCGGGACTCAGACCCTTATTTGCGAATTAGGGTATGGACTAAGCGTCATCCTGGCTGCGCCCCGGACACGGTAGAGTGGAATATATAGCTTCAAACCTTGCGTATATTTATACAGTGTATTTCTTATGCTTCTAATACTTCAAATAGATTTATATTTTGAATGAATGCGTTTTGAATTTGATTTCTAGAATAAACGACTTCCACAGGTGTTTTGTTGAAAGTGTTTAACAGTTTATTTTACACAAATAGGCTTAAAGCTTAGGTGGTTTCAAAAGATCTCCGAAGAGGTGCAAACTTCAAGGTTTCAACAGTATAACACTTGGGGTTTTAAATTCCCCTTACACAGTTACACACAAGTAACTACTTAATACTGGGTTACTCTCAACCCTGGGACTAAACTCTGTCCCACACACTTGGGTTTCCCTCAACCCACACACAGAACTGAACTGCACTCTGCAGCTCCTACAGACAGCTAGCAGCTCCAGCAACTGTCAATCCCTAACTAACTCTGGTCACAGCTGCTGGCCAACTGACATTCTCCAACTGTCAGATTCAAACTGAACATTCTAAAGCCAGAGTGGCTTCTGTTGTCATGGCAACAGCCTCTGCTTACAGCTTGGTGCTGCGAACATTCCACGGCTCACTCTCTGAACTTTTAAAGAATGTCTCTTCTAAATACATAAACAAACATGTGATTAACATATAAATAACCACCTCATCACACACACACACCCCCTTGGCTGAGAGGCCAGCTGAGAGGCCAGCCAATCACAGCAGGAGGAGGGCTTTTGGTGGGGGGATTCGCCATCTGTTTCCAAAAAGGAAGAGAAGGACCTGTGGAGAAATCTTCAGTCTTCTCTACCAAAGGGGTTCCTGAGACTATCAGAAATATGTGTTTTCTGATGGTCTTTGGTGACCCCTCTGAAACCTCCCTCGCGACCCCCCTAGGGGTCCCGACCCCCAGGTTGAGAAACACTGCCATAGAGGATGTGTTAATCCAACCAGAAATTCCTTTCTCTATTGTTGTCCTTTCTTTAACAGTGCTATACCTACCTTTGCAAAGTCTCAAGTTTATCCATTGCTGCCTCTGACTTCCTAGTCTCCTCCAGAGAGGAGAAGCAATGTGACAAGGATGGATTACACTCATGAACATGGATGAGATGTTTCCTTATATACCTCTGTGACACATAAATGAATAAAGCTGTGGAAATATGTGCCGAACTACAAATTTGCCATCAAATTCCACCTTTAGTGCAATTCTACTATCATTCCATCCATTTTTAGGAAACAACAGTATTACAGTAGAAGCACTAAAAAGCATTGTAATACTGCTAAAGACTAAATGGGGAGGGAATTCACATCTTTGTTGCAGAGAGAGAGAGCGAGAGAGGATGGGGGGGATTGATTGAGAGAGGAGTTTCCAGACAATAATGAGAAGACAGTTTCAGGGCACGACTTCAAATCTGTCTGTCTGTGAGTTATCGGAGAACATGAAATGTCCTTGAAATAATTCACAACAAGGAGTAAAATTTAAGATGGGGAACATATAGAGTGAGCATCGGAGATCAATTCAGCCACAAATGTTCGGCATAGCTGCCTTTGCCAATACTTTCCTTAATGCAAGACTCCGTATTTCGTGTGTTCAAGACCATGCCATGCCAACAAAATTCTGCAATCATCACATTAACTTTGCTCAAAACAGAAGGAATTTGGATTAAGGGCAAACCACTCAGAATATTTACTGCAACATCCTTATGCAAAACGCAGACTGTGAGCACCGGTTTCAAATTGAGTATGTTTTTTTTATTTGTGTAAACAAGCCTTAAGAAATATGTACACATGTCTTGCTTTAACACAGTCTGGTTTTAGGCCGGGGCATGGTACTGAGACAGCCTTGGTCGCCTTACTGGATGATCTACGCTGGGAGCTAGACAGGGGGAGTATGTCCCTGTTGGTTCTTCTGGACCTACACAAGGAGTCAGGGCAGGGGCGGACCAAGCTGTTCCCGGGGGGTACGCGGGGAAAAATTTGCACCCCCCCAGTGCGCATGCGCCAATCTGCGCGCACACTGGCTCCAGAGGACGCCTCTTGCATTGGCGACCAATGCGCATGCGCCAATCTGCGCACGCGCACTGGCTCAAAAGCGGGAGCCAGTACGCATGCGCGGACCTTTTCGTGCATGCACAGCCGCAGCCGGAGTGCCCCGGGCTGCCTAACAAAGGTGTGGGGCCGGCCTCATCTTGATCCGGCGAGGTGACCAATGAAGGATCGAGACAAGGTTATGCTAGGATTCTCCTATACTTTAGACATGAACCTTAATATGGACATCTAGCCTTGAAAAAGATTACGAAACGGAATACAGCAGCCCCGATGCATTCTTGGATAACCTTCCGTCAGCTTACTTTCGATTGGACTTCTTACTAGGAGCCTAGATTGATGGCTCTGGTTCTTTTGTTCTTGGGTATTGGATTACCTTGGCTTACCCATTTCTTTCTACTTGTGGAACATTTATTTGAACTTGGATATATTATCATTTTCGGGACACAGACCCTCATTTGAGTAATATATGTTATGGACTTCGCGTCTTCTTGGCTGCGCCCCGGATACGGTAGAGTGGAATATGCTGGTTAATGCTACTTTGTATACTTATACTGATCATTTCGTTTATGATTAATAGAGATATATATTTTGGAATGAAATTGTGCTGGGTTCTTCTGGACCTCTCAGCGGCCTTCGATACCGTCGACCACAGTATCCTTATGGGACTCCTCACGGGAATGGGCCTTGGAGGCACTGTTTTGTAGTGGTACTTCCTAGAGGGCCGATCTCAGAAGGTGTTGTTGGGGGACTCGTGCTCGACCCCACAACCATTGTCTTGTGGGGTTCTGCAGGGTTCAATACTGTCTCCCATGTTGTTTAATATCTACATGAAGCCGTTGGGGGAGATAATCCAGAGTTTCGGGGTGCAGTGTCATCTGTACACAGATTATGTCTAACTCTGTCACTACTTCCCACCCACTACTAAGGAGACTGTTCAAGTCCTGAACCGGTGCTTGGCTGCTGTGACAGTCTGGATGAGGGCGAACAAATTGAAATTGAATCCAGACAAGATAGAGGTCCTCCTGGTCAGCCGAAAGGCCGAACAGGGCATCGGGTTACAGCCTGTGCTGGATGGGATTACACTCCCCCTGAAGGCGCAGGTTCGCAGTTTGGGCGTGATCCTGGACTCATCGCTGAGCCTGGAACCCCAGGTCTCGGCGGTGGCCAGGGGAGCTTTTGCACAGTTAAGACTCGTGCACCAACTATGTCCGTATCTTGGGAAGTCTGACTTGGCCACGGTAGTACACGCACTGGTTACATCCTGTATAGACTACTGCAACACTCTCTACGTGGAATTGCCTTTGAAGAATGTTTGGAAGCTCCAAATGGTACAACGGACGGCTGCCAGGTTGCTAACAGGAGCAGCACTCAGGGAGCATACAACTCCTCTGTTGTGTCAGTTCCACTGGCTGCCAGTCTGCTACCGAGCACAATTCAAAGTGCTGGCTTTAGCCTATAAAACCCTAAACGGTTCTGGCCCTACCTATCTGTCCGAACGTATCTCTCCTTACAAACCATCTAGAAATTTAAGATCTTCTGGGGAGGCCCTGCTCTCAGTCCTGCCATCGTCAGAGATGCAGCTGGTGGGGACGAGAGGCAGGGCCTTCTCAGCGGTTGCCCCTCAGCTGTAGAATGCCCTCCCCAGGGATATTAGATCGGCCCCCACCCTCTTAATATTTTGTTTAAAAAAGTTAAGACCTGGTTATTTGAACAGGCTTTTCCTGATGTGTAGCTAATAACTCTATGCTCGGAATTGCTGGACAACGCGACTGGATGATGATTTGGAAATGAAATGCAGAGTTTTTATGGTTTTATTAGGTTTTTATAATGTATTTGAAATTTTTAGCTATGTTTAATTGTCTTAGCTGTTTTTATATTGTTCGGGCATCGTTGCGCTCTGGGCTGAGAATGGTGGTATGGAAATGTAGTATATATAGATGATAGATAGATAGATAGATAGATAGATAGACACTTCAGTTATTTCATCTGTGTACAACTTTTTGGCCAGTATAAGCTTCAAGGCAGATACCAGTATGAGTCAAGACACGAGAGAATGTAAACAATGGATAATAGAAGAGTTTTAAAATAAGCATGTAATCATATTAAATATACTAATTTAAAACAGATTTTAAAAGATGATTAAAGTATAATAATAATAATGATACAATCATAATCAACCCAAATTATAGAAACTTCTGTAAGAGGCAGTTAAAGTCTTGATAAACAGAAAAGCTTTTGGTAGAACCCCGGAATGAGCTTTTTATCAGAGAGAAACCCACCATTTAGGAGCAGTCACCAAGAAGGCTGTTTCCTATGTCCTTACCAAATATTTCTGTTATGGTGAGAAAGCCCATAAGGATCTTAAAACTCAGGCAGGATTACATTAAGACATTTAAGCTTTTTAAATATATTCTATATATAATAAAAGCATTGTAAATGCCAATGCCTATAAAACCAGAACAGTGAAGTTTATGCACAATAAAGTGCATTCATTTTAGTTGCGCATTTTTGAAGACTACACCTGATTTTGAATGGGTTCCTTCCTACCCCTTGAAGATATATCATAAGCTCACAAAATATTGAGTATTGAGAATACGAGTCCAGCATCTATATTCAATTGACTACTAAGACTAAGAAGAAGAATTGAAAATCCAGCTCAGATGGATGGTATGTTTCTTGTGTCTCCCCACACCCCCTACAGTGATGCATACTCAATAGGCCTGGGCAATCATGGTTCTAAATGATTCTAAAGTACTTACAAAACTAAAGTTCTGGTGGTGAAAACTAGGTGGCGCTGGTGCTTTACTTCTACAGTGTTGCTGAAGTTCTGGTGGTGAACGTTTCAGAACTCTAACAAAATTTTCAAAACTTCATTATTATTTCATTATTGGCGATTTTTAAGACAGAACCAATTAGGAACTGCCATTTATAATTAAAGTTTTATTAGAGTTCTGAAATGTTCACCACCAGAACTTTAGACACACTGTAGAAGCAAAGCACCAGCGCCACCTAGTGTTCACCACCAGAACTTTAGACACACTGTAGAAGTATAAGCAAAGCACCAGCGCCACCTAGTGTTCACCACCAGAACTTTAGCAACACTGTAGAAGCAAACTGCACCAGCACCAGCCTCCTATTTTTAACACCAGAACTTTAGACACACTGTAGAAGCAAAGCACCAGCGCCTCCTAGTTTTTACCACCAGAACTTTAGCAACACTGTAGCAACACTGTTTTACCACCAGAACTTTAGCAACACTGTATAAGCAAAGCACCAGCGCCTCCTAGTTTTACCACCAGAACTTTAGACACACTGTAGAAGCAAAGCACCAGCGCCACCTAGTGTTCACCACCAGAACTTTAGCAACACTGTAGAAGCAAAGCACCAGCGCCTCCTAGTTTTTACCACCAGAACTTTAGACACACTGTAGAAGCAAAGCACCAGCGCCACCTAGTTTTCACCACCAGAACTTTAGTTTTGTAAGTACTTTAGAACCATGATTGCCCAGGCCTAATACTCATGTAGAAACAGATTAAATAGAGCAGCTTTAGTTCTTTCTATTTTGTTTTGTGTGGCCCTCATTAGATTTGTCTATCACATTCAGTAAAGACCAGATGAGCATTACAAGTTAACTTCACATTAGCTGATTGCAAGAATCTCCCACGCTAGACTGGCAAGTGTATGTGATCATTAAAACAAAAGAAATGGTGAGATAGATAGATAGATAGATATACAAACCAAAAAGGGACTCAGAAAAGAGTTTTTAAAAATGGAAAAGAGAAGAACTTTTTTTAAAAATAAAAAAAATCACTCGGCCTTATACTCAGTTGGCTGTCATGACTATGTGAGTTGTCATTTAGTACAATGTTGCATTCCGTACTGGTACATTCTGTCACAGATATGTCAGGCCACATTGGATCTTCCAGCACCACTGAAGCAACAATTCAGTAAACAATTTGTGGGAAATGAAGCAAGTGATATTATATACTATGCATGGACTCTGAATCATTTTAACTATTTATTAAGTGGAACTTCAATGTATGGTGACCAGACCAAACCTTGGAAGGAGTTGCTTGTAAATATTTTACCCTGATAATAAAGCCATAACTACATCACATGATGTGCACTATAATTGTAATTGTCTCATTTCCTTTATAGCTACTGAAGTAGTCCCACTAAATGACAGAAGAGTTGGTCCAAGTGCTGGCTAGTGATGTTTAGGGATGCAAGTATTTTCTAATTATTTGGCAGCTCCATCTTACCTTGTAGGTGGTTAGAAGTTCTCTCTCCATTCCAAGACCAGCTAAGCACAGCTCCATAATTTCTTGGGTCAATGAGTGATGATAATCAATACTTCCATCTTGGATTCTGAAGAAAAGAACAGCCAGAATCTGCTGGACCTAAATATTTTCCAAATGCCTTTCCCCTTAGAAATCATATCTTATTGAGAGGCCATACACATCACAGAATGATAGAACTTTAACCCCGCAAACTATGACATTCTGGGATTTGTCATTTGTTATGGCACCAAAGCTTTATGACAGAGAAAGAGAAATATCACACAAATCTATAAATCCCAGGATTCCATACTATTGAGCCATGACAGCTAAAAGTGGTGTCAAACTGCAATTATTCTGCGGTGTGGTGTGACGACTTGGGCTATAAACGGAGAGGCTTTAATCACTTTGAACGCTGTCACCAACCTAAAAATTGTTTTTAGGATTTCTGATCAAATAATAATTAAGTTAAGCTCCAAAACTGACGGTAAACTAAGAGGGTTGCTGAGGTAAATCTTTCTTATGTGGGAAGGCTGGAACTGGCACACACTGATGGAATGAGGCACACTGAAAGCTTTCTTGTAAAGTTAACAAATAAAACTTAAATTAACTTAACAGGCAGATCTTATAAGCACAAATGTGTAACGGTTATACAGAATGGTACGAGAGCGTGTTGGTTACTTAAGTTCGCTTGCTTAACTTAGTTACTAAACTAGACAGTTCGAAACTTGTCTCTCTTTAAACTCCCTCACTCTAATATTAAAACTAGACGTGAGTAGTCTTCAACTAACTAACCTAGTTAGTTCCCTGAGCTAACACTCAGTCTTCCAGAAGCACCCTAGCTACTAACTCTATCTTAGAGTTTTCCTATAGCTGGCTTCTCCTGAGATGCGAGCTAATCTCTAAACCCTAGAGATTCCAAAAGTCTGTGACTGACTACCTGTCAGCTTCACACAGAACTTTTCCTGTCAGTTTACAAGACAACTGTCTTCCCTGACTGCTCACACTCAGCTCTGTCAAGAGACTGCTTTCTCTCACAGCTCTGACAACCGACTGCCCTCTCTCGCAGCTCTGACAACCGACTGACTAATAAGCTACAGTTTTTCCCTCTCAACTAGCTTGGCTCCTTCCCTAAGCTCTGGGCCACTCCCAGGCAGCTCTCTCTCACACACACACTCCCTGAGAAGGATCCAAGCCACTCCCCCTTTCCTGGCTATCCTGTTTTACCATGGATGCCAAACTGCTATGCTGGTCTGGGCCTAGCATAAAATGGGTGAGTCCTCACATGTGGGCATAGCCTTAGATGATAGCCTGAGATCACAGGACTAACAAGTTAATACTTTTTATGCCATCCTGGAACTTTTTTTAAAACATGTAAGTTGGGTATAAATAGTAGGCTTGGTTGATGAAAAAAATGGTTCAAAACTCATTTCGGATGTAGTTTGATTCTAAAGTCACTTCCTTTTTTTAAAAAAAATCAAAACTTTCAGAAACTTCAGAAACTTTGGAATAGCGTCATTAATGGCAGACAAGCATGTGCAGTAGGAAAAAACCAGCACTGGCACTGGGGAAACTTCAGGGGCTCTTCCACTCCTGACTGAGAGGCTCTTCCACTGACAATACGGGGGGGGGGGGAGGAGACGGCAATACACTCGCCGGGACTGCCACGTCTTCTCCTCCTCCTGTCACATAATTCAGAATATCAAAGTAGACGTAAAGGTTTCCCCTTGACATTCAGTCTAGTCATGTCGGATGAGTGATGCTCATCTCCATTTCTAAGCCAAAGAGCTGGCATGGTCCATTGACATCACCAAGATCATGCCACCAGTATGACTGTATGGAGCGCCATTACCTTCCCACTGGAGCGGTACCTATTGATGTACACATATTTGCATGTGAGTACATGCTAGGTTGGCAGAAGCTGGGGCTCACAGCAGGAGATCACTCTGCTCACCAGATTCAAACTGCTGACCTTTTGGTCAGCAAGTTCAGCAGCTCAGTGGTTTAAACCGCTACTTCCCTGGGGGCTTCATAGATAATCCACATTATTTGCTTTGAACTGGATTATATGAGTACACTGTCATATAACCCAATTCAAAGCAGATAATCTGGATTTTATATGGCAGTGTAAAATGGGCCATGGGCAATGGCAAATGAGAGGATCTTTGAACACAGGGCATAATTAACACACCAGCAGAGACACTTGGCAGAGGCCAACAGAGCCCAAGATCTATGAAACTCAGTCTGCAAGCCTCTTTCCTTTCATTACCCTTATTTTCAAATCTATATAGTGAGAAAACATATAGATTTGTCCAATTGCATCTGCTAGAGTTGGATGAATAATATTATTCAGGCAACTGTTGTTGTAGTTGAGCCTGAGGCTGAGAAAGAGGAGTCTGTAGTTACAAATGCAAAATGGCCTATTCATGAGCATGAGTCAGATGAAGAGCAAGAAAGGATGAGATTAAGGCAACTACTTAGCGATTCTTCGGGGAATGAAACGTTTCTGGGTTTTTCAGAGGCTGATGGGAGCAGACAATACAGGATATCTGCTTGGAACCCACTAGCAGTGATTCGTTTGCAAGGATCACGGGAGATGGCGAATGGGGGAGTGGAAATGGGACTCATGGGGACTGTTGGGGAGAGTTAAGTTGCCGCAGGAGACGTATTGCCTGGAATGAGAGACAAAGGGCAGCACGGGTGGGGATGCTGGCAGCTGAAAGAGATGGGGAAGGGGCGTTGGCACAATTAAGCCCCAAGGAGGACTGAATAAAGAGGGCTTGCAATTTACCATTGGTTGCAGCTTGCAAGGCGTTGGTCTTGCCATTCAGGCCATTGCCTCTTGTTCTGGATTGCTGCTGGACTGGTCATTTGACTGGCTGTGGACATGGAGTTCTGGACATGGAGTATTGTATTTTGTGGGTTTCCGCATCTTTGTTTCCTGTCTCCAGCTACTCCACCTTAAATCCCTTCTGTGCTACATTCTGCTGCTTCTTCGTGTTGGATTCTGGATTGATCTGACTTGTCTGCTTCATTTGCATTCCTCCTGGCTGGACTAAAGGACCGTTTCGACTCTTCTACTTCGCCTGCATTCCTTTTGGCTTGACTAAAGGACCGTTTGGCACTTCTACTCCACCTGCATTTTTCCTGGCTTGATTATAGGACTGTTTGACACTTCTACTTTGTTTACATTCTGCCTGGCTGGTTGTGAACCTGGACTGGCTGTGCACTCTCTCTCAGCCTTATTTCTGTTGTGAAGAAGTCAGCACTGGGCGTTTATTTTCTGTTGGATTTTCTTACCAGTTTGCTGTGCCTCTAGGCTCATTTGAGTCGCAGTGAAGAAGTTTGGGACTCTTTCAAATAAACTCTAACTGTTAACTTTACTATGCCTGGCTTCTTAAGGGGGTCTGGATCACGACAACTTTGATGCAGTTATTTTTTTTCCATCTACGTATCAGGTTCCAAACAATGATACAGAGGAATTCCTCTTGAGTTCTGTTACTATAAAGTTATGGGTGGCTGCATTTAAGAGACTTACATAACTCTTCTGAAAGACATAGGTCAGTGTTTTGAATCTTAAGTTTTTGAGTGGCCACCACTTACGTATCTAAATATTATTTCCAATGTGTGAATCTAATGAATTTACAAATAAAAATGAATTATAAATGAAGTTTTGCACAGCCCTATAGGAAAGGCTCAACACGCCTGTGGTGTTTGTTTTTCTGTCTGTGCCTCTATTCAGAAGATTTCATTTCACTTTCTGTCCCTGTGACAATTGGATTTTGAAAAATGTGGCTTTTGTGGAATGACTGGTGTTAAAGCTTTAGTGGAGACCCTCTTTCCCCACGATAGCTCTTCCAGGAGTGAATTTTCCTTCCCAGGAGTAAATGTCTCTCACTTTCTGTTGTCTCACCCCTGTTCTTGGGCAATCTGAATGTTTGTAACCTGGGGCTTGCCTGTATCTCCAAGATTTGCTAGACAGGGTCTTTTTAGTCCCTCAATACAGGGAGTAATCTTCTATGGGTACACTTACACTGTGGAATTAACGTAGTTTGACACATCTCAAACTGAGGGCTCTTCTAAAAAAAACTCAAAATGTGGACCTGTTCTGGCATCCCAGTTACTGAATTTGGCTCACAAAGTGTCCTTTCAGGAACTTCCTCAGCTGCCTCAGATATGGGAGAGAGTCCCTATTGCCTAGCCACACTGAACAAGGCAGTCATTCCACTAGCCCCCCTGCCCCATGTATCATGGCTGTTCCCAGATCACGGTAGGTGGGGTGTCATGGCTGGAAACAACAGGAAACTTCTGTCCCATATGCCTGAGACACCTGAACACAGGAAAAAAGGAGGTGGCAGCCAAGATACCTGTGGCCAGTTCTGATTAGCAACAAGCCCAATTGTCTTGACAGTTCCTAACCTGAGGGAAAGATAAGGGTCAGGATTTGGGCTTCCTCCACCTTAGCTTAACCCAAGACAAGACCATATTAAAGTGGTCTTGTCCTAGGGTAAGTTGAATAAGTCTACAGTGTAGATTGCACCCTAAGTGAGGCCCCAGGAGGAAGCCTAATCAGCTATTGTTATTATTATTATTTTTTTAGATTTATTGGCAGCCACTCCCAGCCGGCTCGGGGCGGCTTACATCAAGCACCACAATAAAACAACAAATCTACAACCGCAATAAAACCACAAGGATAAAACAATTCCTAAGAGATAACACAAATCCTAGGGGGATAGCACATTACAACTCAAAGGCCTGCTGGAATAGGGCCGACTTGCAGGCCTTCCGAAAAGCCAACAGATTATGCAAGGCCTGAACCTCTAGGGGTAGTGTGTTCCAGAGAACTGGGGCGATGATGGAGAATGCCCTTCTCCGTGTTGAAGTTAGGTGGTACTGTTTGACATTGGGCACGGCTAGGAGATTCCAGTCTTCAGATCTAAGTGTTCTCATGGGACGGTATGGGGTTAGGCAGTCCCTTAGGTGCACTGACCCCAGACCATACAAGGCCTTAAAAGTCAAGACTAACACTTTGAAGGTGATCCGATACTCAATAGGAAGCCAGTGCAGTTCCCGCAGAATTGGTGTAATGTGGCAGCTCACAGGAACTCCTGCGAGCCACCGAGCTGCGGCGTTCTGCACCAGCTTGAGTTTCTGGGTTACCGACAGAGGCAGGCCAATGTAGAGTGCATTACAGTAGTCTAACCTTGAGATGACCATAGCTTGGATCACCGTAGCCAAGTCGTGCCGAGACAAGTAAGGGGCCAGCCTCCTAGCCTGGCGAAGATGGAAAAACGCCACTCTGCTGACAGCTGACATGTGCACCTCCATTAACAGCAGGGGGTCCAAAAGAACTCCAAGGCTCTTTACTGAAGATGACGGGCATAACGCCACGCCGCCCAGGGTCGGAAGCTGGACATCCCTACCACCTGGACGACCCAGCCAGAGAATCTCCGTCTTCGCTGGATTCACCTTCAACCTACTGGATTGCAGCCATCCGGTAACGGCTTCGAGGCAGAGATGGAAATTATCGGGCATGGTTTCGGGCCTGCCCCCCATCCTAAGAATTAGCTGGGTGTCATCAGCGTACTGATGACATTCCACCCCAAAGCTATGCACCAGGGGAGCAAGTGGTGACACCCTGGAAACAGAATGCTCTCTAAGAGGATAGTGACACTTCAATATGACACTGAATAAAATCATGATTTTTATTAAACTTTTGGAAACTAAGCCTTATCCCCACTCCCACAATATTTATGTAAGTGCTTTAAAACGGTTGAATGTTCTAGTTCATTTGCTTTTGCTATGCTTTTAGTCTTCTTAAATTACTCTAAATTTTAAAGTATTTGCGTACCACCCTGAGATACCATGGTATAGGGTGGCGCCAGGCATGTAGCTAGGGGGGGGGCTAAGGGGGCTTCAGCCCCCCCCCCGAAATTCTCAGGGTAGTCCGCGAAAAGGCCTTACTGGTACATTATTTAAACTGTTATGTTTATTCATATCATGATCTGATCACCATGCTCATTATATCCCACATTAATGAGGTTATTGGGATAACAATACAAAAGGTTTGCTAGGGTAGACCCTCTTCCACCCAGTCTCAGCCCCCCGAACCAAACTCACCCCCTGAATCAAAATCCTGGCTACGGCCCTGGGTGGCGCATAACATAATATAATGCTCTCCATCTGAAATTAGCTCTCACCTGGCATAATTTAAGGTGCAGTACCTTCTTGAAGTAAATGTTTTAATAAATTAAATAGGTTTTATTAATGGCCCCCTTTTTAAAAAGGCAAAAACAGATAGGGACTACTATCATTTGTCTTTGTAATTCAGAAACATTGTAGTAAATCACTAGGAAAATATCTGAGCCTTCAGCAAATCACTCTCCCTTAATTTAACTCAATGGACAGCATCAGCTTATTATATTTCCCCGATAATGAGGATGGAAAGGTGTTTTCTGAGTTACTGAGTGCGCTCCGCAGATGATCCTTATGCCCACTCAAAAGAATAGGAGGCAGTTTATTAAATCTGATTAGTTGAACAAATCCACAGTTAGTATTCAGCATATCTTTATGACAATAGTGAATGATGATTGCTCATGCTGACTTTGATGATTTATATGCTGTGTGTTTAGAGCAGCCTCTGTGTGCAGTGTTACGATGGTGAATGAATAGTTAGCTATAGAAACGAAATGTTGATTAGATTCAAGAGATATTCACCCCACTTGTTAGCATTAAGGCTAAAACAATTTTTGAAATGGAATATTAAACAGATTTTTTTAAAAAATACACTATTTTGCAAAAATGTTTTGAAGCAATAAAGTGTGTGTGTGTGTGTGTGTGTGTGTTGGGGGGATTGGAATTAATATAACTGAAATATACTAATACTGGACTTCCAGATTTATAACACTGAATGTCAGTATTGATTTTGTAATTAAAATAGGATTTGTAAAAGTTCTGAGGGAGAGAGGCAACCTTCTTATTACTGGGTGTAATGAATCGTTACTCGCACGCCAACTTTTACACCGTGGCAGGGTAGGCTATCTCACCCACTGCCACTAGTTTGCCAAGATGTCCCACCTCTGACACCAAATTTGCGACGACACAGCTTTTAGCTGGCGTCACTATGCGAATATTTGTTTCTTCAAACTGCTGCCACCATTTTATGAGAGAGAGACCAACTGGACCAATTTTGTGAGGAATGTCAGCTATTTGTGAGGGTTAATGAGGGTTCAAGTTGTGAGACAGGATAAAACTTTTAAACTGAGGCTTGACTTTTGAAATCAATGGCACAGAGCGAGGTTATAAGATAAACTCACAATAAACAGTTTATTTTGGCACAAAAGCTTGGTTTGATACTTTATATAACACTTCCGAAGAGGCACGACTTTAAAAGGTTACAAATGTTCTAGTTATGGCAAATACAAAGTTGCAATGCTTAACTATTGCTATTACTCAGCTATATCAGCTTCTCTCTATCTCAACCTATAGGCACCCTGGCCTTTTCCAGACACTTTGTCTATATTTAGCCCTCAGGCTAAAGCAGAATTGGTGCTTTTAGCAGAAGTACAGTCAGGGGAGAGTGATGCACAAGCATAGGCCTTAGTATAGCGAGATAGCTTGCCAGAAATCATGCCGGCAGCCAAAACGGGGATAATGCACTCTGATTGGTACGCCAGGCACAAGCTGTGATTTGTTAGAGTACACCATGTGCCTTTCCTGATAACACTGGCCGTGATTGGCCTAGCTAGCACCCAGCGTGTGTCTGTTTACATTGTTACTGATTGCTAGGAACCGCGCATGGGCAAATGAGAACGTTCTTCCCTGCTGGCACAGAAGGACGGCATAGAAATGTTGCAAATTAAGAACAGGATGCCCATATGGCAGATAACATACCGTGAGAATGAAGAATTAATACTGCATAGTGCTGTTTAACGAATAGGAGTGCAAATAGAGTGTGATGCCAAATAATGTGATGTTTAATTGGATAATAAAAATGAGTTGATGCTGTGAACCAATGATGATGATGAAGAAAGGAGGGACAAGGGACCTGCCGCCATAGTGTGTATATAAGGGATAGTCGGAGATTGTACGGGGCTCTTGCCCTGAAGCAGCGAGTTCTGTGGGCAGGTCCCGTCAGCTGACGTTGTGCAAAATAAACTTTGGCTTCATTGTACCGCAGTAACGGTTGTTGCGTTTTCTCGTTCCTGAACTCGCACGTTTGCGCCGCCTGAGAGTCAAAAGGTACCACCTGGGAGTTTTGGGACTCCGGATTTGCTGCTACAAGGCTTTACATAAAACCAGCTGGCTCGCAAGCTCAGCTCACTAGAACTGGATTCTCACAGCCCTAAAACCGACTGCTAACCCTGCTCTCTCTAGAGCTGGTCAGTACCAACTGTCTTAGAGCTGGTCTGACACTTCAACTGTCAAAATTCAAAACTTCCCCAGAATTCTATTCTTGGCTCTGGCAGAAAGCCGTTGACTCCTCTCACTTCTGCCTCACAGCCATGTTGCTATGGCAACTCTGCTCTCCCTGCAGAGACGTGCTCTTAATATCAGCTCTCTCTCCGGTTCACATTATCCTAACATTTCAATACATATTCAATCCTATAATAAAAAATAAACACTTCAGCACACTGGGACTTACAGATAACCTGCATTTCCAGTTTAGGGCATGAATCCAATTGGAAGTTTCAACTAAAATAATCAGTATAATCAAAAACTGAACAAATTAGTCTATTTTTAGACCTTGTCAATCATTTGTATCCATCATAAAACTGTAATTCTGTTTGCGCATAAGTTAACAATTTCAAAAACAAACCTGTGTTAAATTACATAATTAAATATTTTTAAACATTTTGATTGAGTGCACAGATTAATGTACTGCTACAGCTAAATTCAGCTTGCTTTGAACTGTAAGTCTAATGAAATCTTTATTCTTATCTAAGAGCCAGAATGGTAACCTAGTGTGGTGGGTTGAGCATTGGTGGCAGAGGTACTCGATAATTTCACTCTCTGTTTATAAGCCGTGACTGGATGGCTGCACGCCAGAAGACTGGGGGAGAACCTGGCGAAGACAGAGATCCTGTGGCCTTGTCGCCCTGTGGGAGTGGAGCGCCCTCTGCCTACCCTTGACAGTAAGCCACTTGTTCCATCAGCCACCATTAAGAGCCTTGCTGTTATTTTTGACCCATTGCTGATGATGGAGGCTCAGGTCTCCATCGTCAGCAAGTTGGCATTTTTCCACCTTTCTAAGCAAGGGGCAACACCGTAGTGAATGCAATAGGGCAATTCAGGTAAAGAATACTATGTTCAATTAATATCAAAAGATAAATATATTGTTTGACAATACAGAGTACATATATCACAATGGGAATCAGGAAATGCAATATCAGGAAATGCAATATCTCGAGTACAATTCAATCATGTAGTAGCAAAGTAGAAAACTATAAAGTTTAACATTCAAAACTGGTTAGGTTTAACATAATACATCTATTATATAAATGGGTTCATGTCATGTGATGTATCCCTCAAACAAAGAAACCTTACAACGCAGATACACAATACTTGCCAACAGAAATAGGCCTCAAGCAAGGTACGTTTGTAGCAAAGAAACTTCCCCCCCAAAACCTAAAAGGCCCCCAAAACAACGAGTAAAAATAAAACTACATTTACCAGCATCCTCCGGGGCAGCCAAAGACTCACCCAGCCTCTACATTCTGAACAACATGATTGGCTGCCAATAAGGGCGGATTTGCATAACTGCTGCACTGGCCAGCCAACATGAAAATTCCAATCCATAATAAACTGCCAATCCCCAACACAAACACCCAAATCACTTCCAACCAAAAATCACAGACCACGCCCAAAATTAACTTGATTAACTTCATTAGCTTCATTAACTTGATTTCCCTAACTAGCCCTCAATTACTGGGAAGCTGTTTACGCTCTAAATTGACAGTAAGGCTTCATTAACTTGATTCTCCCGACTAGGCCTCAGCTCATTGGACATTGTGTATGGCCTGAATTGACAGTAAGGCTTCATTAACTTGCTGTTCCTAACTAGGCCTCAGCTCATGGGACATTGTGTATGGCCTGAATTTACAGTAACCTACCTTGGCACACAGAGCCCTGACCATGCATGATGGGACTTGAAGTACCACCATGGAAAATGGGATTTGTAGTACTTCAAAACCCATCATTCCCCACAGACCACTGCTGCCCAGAACCAAGACCGATAAAGACCCAACTTGGCACACCATGCCCCCCATGACTCACACTCCATCCAACTGCAGTTCAGAGGAGGGCACACCGTGGATGATTGGACTTTCTCGCATCTCCTAAAAAGGGCACAGCAACGCGTGCCGGGTACAGCTAGTATAGTATAAATCCTTCAATAATCCAATACATTTGTCTGTAGCCAAGAAAATAGTAGTTTCTTGGCTTCCCAACCGCTACAGTTGCAATGTAAACTACCTTAATAGTAGGTAGTTTACATTGGAACTATAGCGGTTGGGAAGCCAAGACCTCCACAAATGGCACGGCAAGCTGCGTGAAGGATTTTCTTGGCTACAGACAAATGTATTGCATTATTGAAGGATTTATACTATATGTATTATGTTAAACCTAACCAGTTTTGAATGTTAAACTTTATAGTTTTCTACTTTGCTACTACATGATTGAATTGTACTTGAGATATTGCATTTCCTGATATTGTATTTCCTGATTCCCATTGTGATATATGTACTCTGTATTGTCAAACAATATATTTATCTTTTGATATTAATCGAACATGGTGTTCTTTACCTGAATGGCCCTATTGCATTTTTCCACCTTTGCCAGGCTAGGCAGATGGCGCCCTATTTCTCTCAGGAGGCCTTGGCCACGGTGATCTCTGCAACGTTCACCTCGAGGCTAGATTACTGTAATGCTCTTTACATTGGCCTTCCTCTGTTGGTGACCTGGAGGCTTCGCTTGGTTCAAAATGCAGCAGCCAGGCTTCTTACAGGGACATCTGCTAGATATAGTTTTGCACCTGCCCTGCGTCAACTGCATTGGCTGCCTATCGAGCACCGGATCTCCTACAAGGTGATGGTTTTAACCTTTAAGGCCTTGTATGGCCAGGGGCCGTTGTACCTTCGGGACCGCCTCTCCCCCTATCAGCTTCAATGATCACCCAGATCTGCACAAGAGAATCTATTATGTCTTCCTGCCCCCAGGGAGATTCGCTTAGAATCCACTAGGTCAGGGCTGTCCAACTGGCGGCCCCGGGGCCGGATCCGGCCCCGTAGCCTGTTGGACACGGCCCCACCTATGCCCTCAGCCGCCATTTTTAATTTTTTTTTAAAATCGATTTTAAAAAAAAATGGCGGCGGGGGGGGGGGGAGGCGGGCAGGGAGGAGGAAGAGAGCTGGCTCCTCCTCCCTTCGCCTTCCTCCTTCCCCTCCCTGCACCGCGGCTCACGATTGGAGCCGCGGCGCGTCCACGGGGGAGGAGGAGGGGCGAAGGAGGAGGAAGTCAGCTGGCTGCTTTCTTCCTCCTTCGCCTCCTCCCCCCCCCCCCCGGCGGGGATTGGGGCAAGGGCGCGCACGCGGGGACAGAGGGAGAAAGGAGAAGCCAGTCAGCTGACTAGCTTCTCTCTCTCTCTTTCCCCACGCGCGTAGGGATCCCAGGCGCCGGCACGCGCGGGAAAGAGAGAGAGAGGAGAAGCCAGTCAGGGGAAACACGAGGAAGAATGACAGCTTAGGAGGAGGCTGGGGGCGGGGCTGGGGGAGGGGCCGGGGCCGGGGCCGAACGGCCCCCCAGGTCATCAGTGGCCTCAAGTCCGGCCCTTGGCCGGTTAGAAGTTGGACAGCACTGCACTAGGTGTAGAGCAGACCTGGGCAATTGCCGGCCCTCCGGGTGTTTTGGACTTCAACTCCCAGACATCCTAGCCAGTTTACCAACTGTTAGGATTTCTGGGATTTGAAGTCCAAAACAGCTAGAGGGCCGGCAATTGCCCAGGTCTGGTGTAGAGCCTTCTCAGCAGTGGCGCCTAGATTATGGAACACCTTGCCATCAGACATTTGATACTAACAGCTTCTGTATTGCACTAAAAACCTAGGTGTTTAGTAGAGCGTTCGATTGATGTTAAATTTTAAATTGGGTTTTTAATTGTGTTTATTAGCCGGCTGAAGGTGAATCCGTCGAAGACGGAGATCTTGTGGCCAGGTTGGCCTGGGCTGGATGAGTGCCGGTTGCCTACCCTGGATGGCGAGTGACTCAGCCCGTCATCCGTTGTTAAGAGCTTGGGTGTTCAACTGGACACCCTGCTGACCATGGAGACTCAGGTATCCATGGTCAGCAAAATGTCATTTTTTCACCTACGACAGGCTAGGCAACTGGCACCCTGCCTGTCCAGGGACGACCTGGCCACGGTGATCCAAGCGACGGTCTACTGTAACACCCTCTACGTTGGCCTTCCCTTGTCAACAATCCGGAAACTCAAGCTAGTGCAAAATGCAGCTGCTCGCTTGCTGGCGGGAGCGCCAGTGAGGGAGCACATTACGCCCATCCTTCGGCAATTGCACTGGCTTCCCATCAAGTACCGAATTGCCTTCAAGGTGTTGGTTTTAACCTTTAAGGCCTTACACGGCCTAGGGCCTGCGTACCTGAGGGACCGCCTTGCCCCGTATATTCCCCCGAGATCACTACGTTCAGAGGAACAGAATCTGTTACTGGTGCCATCAATCCGCTCCTGCCATCTGTCCGCAACTAGGCAAAGAGCCTTCTCTGTGGCAGCTCCGGTGTTATGGAACTCCCTCCCAGATGACACCCGAGCCATCCCAGAGCTCATCCCTTTTTGAAGGGCTTGCAAGACCGCCCTCTTCAGACTAGCCTTCAACTAGGCAAACCGGCCTAGTGTAATTGCCTAGTATAACTGTGCCTCGGGTTCAAGGAAATGCTCCTGTATTTTATCTTGTACCTCGGGATGTGATGTGTGTTTTATGTTTTTATTGTATGGCCACATGGTTGGTACATGTTGCCTATTTTATATGCTGTTATCCGCCCCGAGCCTGCAGGGAGGAGCGGAATACAAGACCGAACAATAAATAAATAAATAAATAAATAAATAAATAAATAAACTGTCTCTCATAACTGTAAGTCACCTAGAGCACATTGTGTGAGATGGCGATAAGCAATAAATGATTTGGAAACCAAGATTTAAATCCCCATTCAGCCATGAAAACCACTGGGTGACATTGGGCAATTCACAATCTCTTAGCCTCAGAGGAAGGCAAAGGAAAAGCCCCTCTGAAAAATGTTGGCAAAAAGCCACTGTGATAAGGTTTGTCTTAGAATTGCCATGCACTAAAAGGACTTCAAAGCCCACAGCTAAAAAAAAAATCAACAAAGTTTGTTGAGCCACAGTGTTAAGTGAAGTAACATCATTTATATTTCCAAGACAATTGGGTGGGGAGTCAGGAATGCAGGTGATTCTGTGGTCCTCTGAATTTAGGAGTATTGTTTTTGGTTCATAAATGACACATAATGTGTAATTAGTTGTTGTTTTTTAAAGAACAAAATGCTTTTTAGAAAAAGTTTAAGATGCGGAAAGATGTAGAAATTGAAAACATTCCAAGGGTATGCCCAAAAAATGGTCTATCCATCAATAAAGACAAATCCAAAGTCATGTGCTTCGCCACAAGATCAAAGAAGCACAAATGGTCCTTAGATGGAGTAGGCATAGAACAGGTAGCAACCTACACCTATCTAGGCCTCACCTTCTCAGCCAAAGGCAAATGGCTAGACCAGTGCCACTCCTGCACAATAAAAGCGAGTGCCCTTACACAGAGAGAACATGTGTCTGTGGGGCCCAGGGGGTAGAAGATCTAAATCATATCCTCCACCAGTGTGTAATATATGAAAAAGAAAGAAAATTTCTACTTGAAGTTTTCTTGAAGTTTTCTTACTCAATAAATCCCACTAGACTCCGACTAATAGAACTATATTCCTCCTCACTAATCCCAACCAGTTATTAATTACCAAAGTAGCAACATTCATCTACAAAGCTAGTAAAAGTAGACAACGATATATTGCCTCAATTAGAATTGATTGCAGAAAGGATGAGGACACTTGAGGAACAAATAGATGGGTATAGACTAGGAATTTTGACAAAAATGAAGCAGAAAGGCAGAGGTGCCAGGAGAGTATTTGTTATTTTATTACAGAACGGTTGTTTAATGTACTGTTGCACATTACGGAAACACTGTGCAACGCTTGATACACGTATTTCTTTTGCATGGTTTGTTCTGCTTGATATGGCCTTGTGGCTAATGCAATAAACTATCTATTATATAAATGGGTTCACATCATGTGATGTATACCTCAAACAAAGAAACTATACAACGCAGAAAAACCATACTTGCCAACAGAAATAGGCCTCAAGCAAGGTACATTTGTAGCAAAGAAACTTTCCCCCCCAAAACCTAAAAGGCCCCCAAAACAACGAGTAAAAATAAAACTACATTTACCAGCATCCTCCGAGGCAGCCAAAGACTCACCCAGCCTCTACATTCTGAACAACATGATTGGCTGCCAATAAGGGCGGATTTGCATAACTGCTGCACTGGCCAGCCAACATGAAAATTCCGATCCATAATAAACTGCCAAAACAGAATAAGGAAAAGGCCTGAGCCAATCCCCATAACAAACACCCAAATCACTTCCAACCGAAAATTTACACCCCAAAAAATCACAGACCACGCCCAAAATTGACAGTAAGGCTTCATTAACTTGATTTCCCTAACTAGCCCTCACTTACTGGGAAGCTGTTTACGCTCTGAATTGACAGTAAGACTTCATTAACTTGATTTCCCTAACTAGCCCTCACTTACTGGGAAGCTGTTTACGCTCTAAATTGACAGTAAGGCTTCATTAACTTGATTTCCTAACTAGCCCTCACTTACTGGGAAGCTGTTTACGCTCTGAATTGACAGTAAGACTTCATTAACTTGATTTCCCTAACTAGCCCTCACTTACTGGGAAGCTGTTTATGCTCTGAATTGACAGTAAGACTTCATTAACTTGATTTCCCTAACTAGCCCTCACTTACTGGGAAGCTGTTTACGCTCTGAATTGACAGTAAGACTTCATTAACTTGATTTCCCTAACTAGCCCTCACTTACTGGGAAGCTGTTTACGCTCTAAATTGACAGTAAGGCTTCATTAACTTGATTTCCCTAACTAGCCCTCACTTACTGGGAAGCTGTTTACGCTCTAAATTGACAGTAAGACTTCATTAACTTGATTTCCCTAACTAGCCCTCACTTACTGGGAAGCTGTTTACGCTCTGAATTGACAGTAAGACTTCATTAACTTGATTTCCCTAACTAGCCCTCACTTACTGGGAAGCTGTTTATGCTCTGAATTGACAGTAAGGCTTCATTAACTTGATTCTCCCGACTAGGCCTCAGCTCATTGGACATTGTGTATGGCCTGAATTGACAGTAAGGCTTCATTAACTTGCTGTTCCTAACTAGGCCTCAGCTCATGGGACATTGTGTATGGCCTGAATTTACAGTAACCTACCTTGGCACACAGAGCCCCGACCATGCATGATGGGACTTGAAGTACCACCATGGAAAATGGGATTTGTAGTACTTCAAAACCCATCATTCCCCACAGACCACTGTGGCCCAGAACCAAGACCAATAAAGACCCAACTTGGCACACCATGCCCCCTATGACCCACACTCCATCCAACTGCAGTTTAGAGGAGGGCACACCGTGGATGATTGGACTTTCTCGCATCTCCTAAAAAGGGCACAGCAACGCGTGCCGGGTACAGCTAGTATACTATAGTAGAGATAAAGCTATCAATGGCAAAAAAGACCAAAAAAGCATGGAATGGCCACTTTTTTTGCCCATTTGGCATGCCTCACTTTCTAGAAGTCGCAGGAAAACAGAAGGGGTTGGTTTAGCCATTATGTCCACATTGAGAGCTTCCCATAGATATTTGGCAGCTTGGTTTAGTGTGGTACAAGTTGGACTTTAGAGAAGATTTTTTTTAAGGCAATTATAGTTTACTAATCTGGAATCTGGATAGAACGGTTCTCAATTGTTTGGTTTTTGTGTGTGTCAGGAGCGACTTGAGAAATAGAAAGGGTTTAAGTAGTGTCATTAAACTGGCTCTTTCATGCCAGCAGAAAACTTGTTAATGTAGAATTTGCCTGCCAACCCCTGAAATAATGAGACCACACACCAGTATTTGGGTTTAAATATGGGCAACTTTTATTAATTGATTAAATTTTGACTGGATCTAAAACTTTAGATCCAGAACTTGGTGGCAAAACCAAGGTAGCATCCCTGCCCGGCCTACCTTCGATTAGTTAGGGCAAATGTCCGGGTCCCCAGGGAACCTAATCCAGGCAACTTCTAAGGGAATTGTGTTGGAGAAGTCCCTCTCGGGGTATCTGAGACCCGACTCTCCCCATTCGTAGGGCATTAGGATTCCCCTCACCTAATCAAATTGCACCTTGGGTGAGTTTTTTAGTCAATGGCCTTCCCTCCTGAAAGGGGTGCCTTGGGCGTATACCAAATTTTAGCTTTTCCTCACTGTTTAGCATGATCATCTATTTAATGACACAACATCCCAATTTGCCCTGTAACAGTATAGGTGAAAAAACCCCCTCCTAGAGCAGTGTTTCTCAACCTGGGGGTCGGGACCCCTGGAGGGGTCGCGAAGGGGTATCAGAGGGGTCGCCAAAGATCATCAAAAAACAAAGACCATCAGGGGGTTCTGTGTGGGAAGTTTGGCCCAATTCTATTGTTTGTGGGTTTCAGAATGCTCTTTGATTGTAGGTGAACTATAAATCCCAGCAACTACAACTCCCAAATGATAAAATCTATCTGCCCTCCCAATCCCACAAATATTCAAAATTCGGCGTATCAGGTAATTGTGCCAAATTGGGCGTAGTGAGTATTTGTGCCAATACATCCTGCATATCAGACATTTACATTGCAATTCATAACAGTAGCAAAATTACAGTGGCAAAGTAGTAATGAAAATCTTATGGTTGGGGGTCTCCACAACATGAGGAACTGTATAAAGGGGTTGTGGCATTGGGAAGGTTGAGAACCACTGTCCTAGAGCATAAGAGGGGAAAAAATTCCTACCCGGCCCCTTAACAGCAACCCTAATATACTGTTTTAATGGGCGGGAATGGTGGGTCGACATTCGGCTTTAGAATGGAGAAAGGGGGCAGGACAGGTGAAGGGCCTGGCTACACCCCCTTGCAAATAGTTCCAAACAGAACTCAGATGTTTTCTCTCCGGGGGAGGAAGCAAATGTCTCTCCCAGCTGCGCAAGGATTGGAAAGGTTATTCCAGTGTACATGAGCACTGTACAAACCTGTTTCTTCCCCTTGTGTGAGGGTTGCACCTATGTGTGTATATGGATCCCTGTCAGCACATGGTGACCCTATGAATTTCATAGGATTCTTTTCAGATTAGCAGTCCTCAAGTTTGGTTTGCCAGTGTCTTCCTCTTCTCTCGAATCCTAGTATTACTGGGTATTTCCCCTTCCAAGTACTAGCTAGGCCTGACACATCTTAGATTCTAAGATTGGGCAAAACAATGCCTTCAAATAAACTTCAATAGGCTACTTAAGATTAAACTTTCCGAAATTTCCTCTGTACTACTATATGCATTCTGGGTGTTTTCTTCAAAAACCCAATTAGAATTCAGATTTCAAACTTTATACAAAGTAATCTGTATTACTTGTGTAGTTAATATAGTCTCTATAATTTGCTTGTGTTAGAAGTCAGGCAAATTCCTTCATACATTCTACTGTTAAGATAATAAATTAATTGCTTCCAGAGCTTTGTATCACTGAATTAGACCTAGTAGAGTATTCTTAAGTGCTTAGTGGAAGCATTATTCATTTTGTTTCATTTATTATTATTATTTTCTTTAAAATGGAATGCATAATTAATCTGCAATTATTATGTTACGGGAAGGAATTACTTTTGTGATATATATGTTTGTGTTGCACCTCAGATCGCTGACACCTCAGATTGCTAGATCACACACACCAGGCAGATGCAGTAAATGTACTTTTATTTAGTACAGGGCTGTCCAACTTCTACCGGCCCAGGAGCCTGAATTCCGGTCACTGATGACTTGGGGGGCCGAAGGGTCTGCCCCAGCTCCGCCCCCTCCCCCAGCTCCGCCCCCGCCCCGCCACTGCCCCTCCCCTGGCTCCAATTTACTTACAATTCATAAGAGGCATCCATACAATCAAATATAACCTTTTACTAAGGGGAAATGCAGGGAGGGAAAACATAAGGGGCATCCATATACAATTACATAATAATAACCTTAAAGGTTAGCCTACCTTCCCAAACGCACAGGATCCAGGAATAGCCGGACCATGAGCAGAGGCGGCGACCGAGCAAGGCAGTAGCTGAGAAGGTCCAAATCGCGTCTGCGTGGGCCGCAGGGATTAAGTAGCCGAGATTTCGGCAACAGGAGTATCGCGAGACTACGGAAGCCACACGGGTTTCGCTCTCAACGCAGGCGTGATCTCGCGTTGAGAGCGAAATCCGTGTGGCTTCCATAGTCTCGCGATACTTGCTCTGGAACCCGGAAGTGGGTAATTTTTAAAAATATTATTATTTAATTAATTTATTTATTTTTTATTAAAAAGCTTAGGGGGCCACAGGGAAGGGGCTGAGGGCCGTATACGGCCCCCGGGCCGCCAGTTGGACAGCCCTGATTTAGAATAAAGAATAGTCCAAAGGTTCAAAAAGCAAAGCAAATCAAGGGAAATCCAAAGATAGTCCAATAAAGTTTCAAAACTGACAAGTCAAACCGACTTAGTCCCAAGAACGCAAACGTGCGTAGCCAAGGCAAACCGCTCCTGCGGTGGACATGAACTTAGAGTCTTGAGCATGAGTCCTTCCAAGCTAAACGTAGCTTCAGGTCTGACTAGAATGGCCTGAGCACAATCTAATAAAGGGAACTAATTTCAGTGTGCCCAACGTGCCCCCTTCCTCAAACTCCAATCTCTTTGGGAGGATCTGATGCTAGCCCTCCTATCAAATTCCGGCTCGTTAGCAGCCCCAGGTGCCTCACTATCTTGCTGGGAAACTCGATCCTCCCTATCCTCGGAATGCTCACCTGGCAAGGGAGTGGAGAAGTTCTCGTGGGAATCAAGGTCGCTGGGCCTCTCACTGTCTAATTCAGAACTAACTTCCATGGAGTCATCATTATCCTCATCTGCAGTCACATACCCATGTAACCATCCATCAACCCAGGCTAAGTCTTCCTCTGCACACCCGTACCCATCAGGCCACCCATCATCCCCGATCTGACCCTGGTCAGCTGGGGCCCCCGGTGTCTGTCTATGGCCACTAGGCTGGAACACCACGGTTTGAAAGTATACATCTGGTAAAACTTCCAACTACACCTTGCAACAGCCAGTTCAAAACATATTTGTAAAAGGAAAAAAATAGATCTTTATATTTTGGTTTTATTAAGAAACAAATGGCCTAAGCATACTGAAGAAGAAAACAATTTAATATTTATAGAATAATTCAAATAATAAAGAATGACTCAACTACCAATAGGACAATTAGAATGTTCAATGTAGGAAAAATCATTGAATGCAGATTCAGCACATTGATACTCGTTTGTACAGTTCTGGCCCAGCTTACTTTTCCGAACATATCTCCCCTTATGTCCGACCTCGAAATTTACGATCTTCTGGGGAGGCCCTGCTCTCGATCCCACCTTTGTTGCAAATACATTTGGTGGGGATGAGAGACAGGGCCTTCTCAGTAGGGGCCCCTTGCCTTTAGAACTCGCTCCCCAGTGAAATAAGATCAACTTCTTCCCTCCTTTCCTTTAGAAAAAAGCTAAAGACGTGGCTTTGGAACCGAGCGTTTGGTTGATGTGGAGCAGCGGACGGACAATTTGAGTAGGATAGGGTTGTGTTGGCAGACTGCGGAGTGGCTAGACAGCCTATAAAAATGGAACAGGGATTATGGGGGGATTATGGGGATATTCAATATGTAACTGTTTTTAATCTGCTTTGTTGTATTTTTGATATGTTGTTGTTCTGTTCCTTGTATGTGGCATTGAATTATTGCCTGTTGTTAGCCGCCCTGAGTAGAGAAGGGCGGGTAATAAATGAAATAAATAAATAATAAATTAATCGGTGGCTTCTGATGGCATCCAATGACTGCATCCCTCCAGTGTAGGCTTATGGTTGAAAAGTGTAGATCAGTGTTTCCTAACCAGTGTGCCAGGGCACACTAGTGTGCCGTGAGCGATCATCAGGTGTGCCATGGGAAATTGGATCCTCCAGGAAGGGGTGGGGGAGTCTAGTGTGTTGAAGTATAAAAACCCTAAGAAACCTATTTCGATAAAGGCACAAAATTACAAACACCCCCCTCCCCACCCGTTGTCTACTTGGTCTCTCCCTCTCCATGCATTGGGAAGGCCCACCTCCCTTTCCCCAAGTAAAAACCTCCTCTTGCCTCCTGGGGGTTCTGTGTGGGAAGTTTGTCCCAGTTATATCATTGGTGGGGTTCAGAATGCTCTTTGATTGTAGGGGAACTATAAATCCCAGCACTACAACTCCCAAATGTCAAGGTCTATTTCACCTGAAACCCATCTGTGTTCACATTTGGGCATATTGAGTATTCATGCCAAGTTTGGTCCCGATCCAACATTGTTTGAGTCCACAGTGCTCTCTGGATATAGGTGAACTACAACTCCAAAACTCAAGGTCAATGCCCAACAAACTCTTATAGCATTTTCTCTTGGTTATGGGAGTTCTGTGTGGGAAGTTTGTGTCTTTCTGCCATTCCTGCCAGGATATCTATGTTGAGTTCATCGAAACAGGCCCAGGTTTCACACTGAGTGTATAAATACATTTTTAAAAACATATTAACTATATGTATGACTGTGTTAGAGTGTCGTTTTGGGTCATTTTGGTTGGTGGTGTGCCCCAGGATTTTGTAAATGTAAAAAAGGTGCCGTGGCTCAAAAAAGGTTGCGAAACACTGGTGTAGATGATGGAACATTGCAGTGTTGAAGCATCTGAAGTATCAAAAGACCTCTCTAACTCTTGTCAGCAAGTAAGAAGAGGTAATTGAGCTAATTCCCTTTCTATTTCCCATCCATATGGCTTGTTTCTCACTTTCCAGCAAAAAACAACAACAACTTTCTTATTGCAGTCAATGAGAGAGAAATTATTTAGGTTAGATAAGCTTTCCCACCCCTTCATTTAGTCTTCATATTAATTCAGGGTTATTGTCCAAGGCCAAACAGAAAGTTAAGTCGCTGAATTGAGATCTCAAATACTAGTCCGGCACACTAGTAGGCACTACGGCAGACTGACTCCAAACAATGATTTGAAAATGTCTAGATCAATATGGCTACTCTTCTGGAAATAGCTAACTAACTAACTTTGTGTGTGCGTGTCTGTGTAGAAGCTGTGATGGCATCAATTTACATTTGGAAAGCTAGCACAGCAAAATGTAAATAACTCTATAAATTACTTCTTGGCAGCAGTAAATCCACTTGCGGGTTCAGGTATATTTATTTATCGCTGAAGATATTTAATGATGTGTGTTTATTAATACATAACTACTACAATTATATGATGTTCTTTCTCTGATGTTGATGACTTTCTCAAAGTCACTTTCTGAAAAAAAATCTTTGTGAAATGTGACTTCTATATAAAAAAGTGTTATTGTTCAAAATTTACTGTTGCCTTGGTACTTTTTGAGTAATCTTTTTAGGTGAAATCTACACGTATGGTGCAGAAGTAAAATTAGAGGAAAAGGTAAAACTTTTAAAATAGTTTTTATTATTTTACACACACAAAAGAAATACGTTCAAATTACATGGAAAGTGGGAGAACATTGAGTTTATAAGAAAGTAGGAAAGATAAAATTTGAAAAAAGAAAGAAAAAACCCAATGAGAAAAAAAACGGGGAAAAAGAATAAGAAAAAAAGAAAAAAGGGTAAAAGAAAAATGCTTTGACTTCCATTTTGTGTCCAGCCAAAAATGCATGAATTCTAACTTTAATTTCATTAATCTTATTGCTCTACAACAGGGGTGCTCATTAGGAAGATCGCGATCTACTGGTAGATCATGTAGGGCGTCCTGGTAGATCACAGGCAGGGTGGGAGGAAGGCTCAGTCCTGTCCCACAGGCTCCCAACGCCATCCAGGTGCAGAAGGAGGTTGGACTGGATGGCCCTTGGAGGTCTCCTCCTATTCTAGGAACCCATTGTTATTATTATTATTATCAGAGGCTGAATGGCCATCTGTGAGGAATGCTTTGATTGTGTTTTTCCCTTATGGCAGAAGGAGGTTGGACTGGATGGCCCTTGGAGGTCTCCTTCTACTCTAGGAACCTGTTGTAGTAGTTGTTGTTACTATTAGTAATAGTAGTAGCAGAGGCTGAATGAATATTATCATCATCATTATCATTATGAATAAATTCAGGGACCTCACGTTTAGTTGAATTCAGTCTTAAAATATATTATATGGCTCTCACTGAAATAAATTTCCAAATATTTTGCTTTTATGGCTCTCTGAGTAGTGGGGAGGGAGATCATTCTGACTTGGTTGTTTTATAAGTAGCTCGCATGCTGAAAAAGTGTGAGCACCCCTGCTCTACAAACTCCCTTATAGTAATAGTTAGAGTGAAAATAGTAAACTTATATATGAATAATTTTTTTTTAAAAAAAAGAGCAATGTTAGGCACAGTCTCTCTATTTCTTCTCTTTCTCGTATTTCTCAAAGGGAGACCAATCTGTCCTTTTATCCAATCATCTATTTCCGGAGTTTTTTCTAATTTCCAGAGTTTCGCATATGATATTCTTGCTGCTGTTGAAATATAAGTAAATAGAATATCCTTGTTTTGGTCTAAAATCAAATCTGAATCTGTAATATCTTATCCACCTCAACTACCCACCAGAATTAACTTTTGAGAAGTCTACGTATGGGAAAGGTATTCTCTATGGAACTTACATGTGTAAAATCCAGCTAAGAACCAATCTTATCACTTTTAAAGATTTGCAGCTTCCTCATATACCCCCCAGGCAAGGTAATGTCCAGGTCTTCAACATGAAACTTACAGAAGCTCACATAATGCTTAGTTAAATTTTATTTTATATTCATTATAACCAATCAATTCTAAATTAACCTGGGAAGAATTTGTCCATATGTATTAGCTAAAATTGATTTCCAAAAATTAAAGTTAATGGTTCAGTCATTGCACTTAAGATATGAGTAGAGAGTATCTATATGCACCAGATGTTTCCAATGGCCAATATTATTTCCAAGACTCTCAACATGATTATTACCCACACCACAACAATTTGTAGAGAAAGATTGCTATGTGAAAAATGTAGCTTAAACATACAAGGTAGATAAACCAATTTTCAGTACAATTGTATGGAAGAATAATTTGTGCTGCACCATGTCAAACAAAAGGGTACATGACACTGCCTGATACTTAGGGCCCTTCTACACTACTAAAATGTGGGTGAAACCAGGTTAAAATAACCCACTTCCACTTGTGTTCTAGTCCACAATCCAAAATCTGGACTTTCCCTTTAGGGGTGGCCACATATTGTCCCAATTAAAATCGGAACCCCCTTTCCTTCTCTTTATTTATCTCTTATAGAGTTGAAATTTATCATATGAATTACTTCAACCTCATTAATATTATTCTAAGGAACACTGTGTTATCATCCAGTATGTGTCTTCTCCTTTACAAACTTACTTAATATATTGTTCAGGATATACCTCTACCTTTTATTAATACATATACACTTTCTTTCTTAATTTAGTGCATGATACGCTTGATTCTCCTGCACTTACCTGTCCATAGTCCTCGGCCCTGATGAAGCCTGGCCTCAGGCGAAATGGTAATTAGGCGCCAATGTATCTACATTCCCTCTGTGAATAGGACCTACTCCCTTTGTCCCTTTTGTTTTCATATTGGGATTGTTCCTCTAAATACCATTATATATGGACTATTTCTTTCACGGATATATAGACATTCAGATTCCATCCAACACTGCGAAGGTCTATTTTTGTTACCTTATGAACTATTGACTGTTCTTGAATTTATTGTGAACTTAATGTATAGTTCTGTTTCATCGATTTACAATGCATTATTCATTGTTGTGATTTTTTCCAATTGTATGTCTTGGCTTTTCTTCGCGAACTAAGATTCAGGAAGGACTCATCCCACACTTTCTACATGCACGTTGATGATTCGGAGGTTGGATGTGTCCTTCGAGCCTGTGCAATGGATTCTTCTGGTGGAGCGCAGCTTGCACAGAATTAGCCTCAACCTTTAAACGAAAGGTTCGTCTGCCGGGGCCTAGCAAGCTGGGATGGTGGCAGCGAGGTCCTCAGGTTGTAGGTTTGGTTTGAGTTTCCTTCTCTTAGATCAGTGTTTCCCAACCAGTGTGCCGAGGCACACTAGTGTGCCATGAGCAATCATCAGGTGTGCCATGGGAAATTGGATCCTCCAGGAAGGGGGGGGGGAGTCTAGTGTGTTGAAGTATAAAAACTCTAAGAAACCTATTTCGATAAAGGCACAAAATTACAAACACCCCCCTCCACACCTGTTGTCTACTTGGTCTCTCCCTCTCCATGCATTGGGAAGGCCCACCTCCCTTTCCCCAAGTAGAAACCTCCTCTTGCCTCCTGGGGGTTCTGTGTGGGAAGTTTGGCCCAGTTCTATCATTGGTGGGGTTCCGAATGTTCTTTGATTGTAGGGGAACTATAAATCCCAGCAACTACAACTCCCAAATGTCAAGGTCTATTTCCCCTGAACTCCATCTGCGTTCATATTTGGGCATATTGAGTATTCATGCCAAGTTTGGTCCTGATCCAACATTGTTTGAGTCCACAGTGCTCTCTGGATATAGGTGAACTACAACTCCAAAACTCAAGGTCAATGCCCAGCAAACTCTTATAGCATTTTCTCTTGGTTATGGGAGTTCTGTGTGGGAAGTTTGTGTCTTTCCGCCATTCCTGCCAGGATATCTATGTTGAGTTCATCGAAACAGGCCCAGGTTTCACACTGAGTGTATAAATACATTTAAAAACTTATTAACTATATGTATTACTGTGTTCGAGTGTCATTTTGTGTCATTTTGGTTGGTGGTGTGCCCCAGGATTTTGTAAATGTAAAAAATGTGCCGTGGCTCAAAAAAGGTTGGGAAACACTGTCTTAAATGGTTGACCTCACAGGGTTAGATGAGCACCATCTGCCTGGGTTTGAAACCAGAGTTTTCCTTCTCCTAGGATGGTTGCCAAAAGGCTAGAGAGCCCATCCTGCCCTTGATGGTCTTTGTCAGACCCTTCGATTGTGACCTGTCTGGCATGGGAGGCCCTATTGGTGGCTATTATGCCACCGCCAGCATAGCTCACAACTTCATTAGGGTACGCAAGCCTCTCCCCCACAACAAGGGGGCGCCAATTGTATGTACTTCCCCCACAACAAGGGGGTGCCAATTGTATGTACTTCCCCCACAACAAGGGGGTGCCTATTGTATGTACTTACTGATTTATTGCTTGTTCTACCAGGTGCTGTAACCTTTGATGTATTGCTTTATCTAAACATTTATTAATTACTTAGGTGATGCATCCTCTGTTAGAATAGTTTTGTATTGTTCTATCTACTTGTTAATTACTTACTGAGGTGATGCAACCTTTGTTGGTATAGCTTCTCTATTCAATCCTTATAAAACCTTTTTTCAAAATTTAATTGTTATACAGGGATTATTCTGAATTTCTCTCTACCCCCGCTGTTTGTTTCTGCATAATAGAACCATGCATACATTTTGCAAACAGGAAGACTTGAGGTTTCTGTGAGTTTTCTGGGCTTGTATGGCCATGTTCCAGAAGCATTCCCTCCTGATGTTTCACCCACATCTATGGCAGGCATCCTCAGAGGTTGTAAGGTCTGTTGGAAACTAGGCAAGTGAGGTTTATATTTCACAGAAGGCCAGAGTGGGAGAAAGAACTCTTGTCTGTTTGAGGCAAGTGTGAATGTTGCAAGTGGCCATCTTGATTAGCATTGAATAGCCTTGCAGCTTCAAAGCCCGGCTGCTTCCTGCCTGGGAGAATCCTTTGTTGGGGAAACATTAGCTGGCCCTGATTGTTTCCTGTCTGGAATTTCCATTTTTGAGTGTTGCTCTTTATTTACTGTCCCGATTCTAAATCCAAAAGCATGTCGACAGTTTCAACGGAAAGGAGGACACAATGAAATAGAACAAAATCTGGCTACCAGTATTAAAACATTCTTGAATCAGGACTAAATAAAGAGCAACGTATTACTTTATCTTGTTTTCTCCATAGCATTTTCTTGAGAAAAAAAATCTTAGTCTTGATCACCTAGGCATAAAGGATGGGAAATTCAGCTCAAAGAGCCTCTGTAAATATATAAAAATGCATGTGAAAAATATCTCAATATTCCCCTACCCCAGTGTTTCCCAACCAGTGTGCCGGGGCACACTAGTGTGCCGTGAGCGATTATCAGGTGTGCCGTGGGAAATTGGAACCTCCAGGAGGAGAGGGGGGAGAGTCTAGTGTGTTGAAGTATAAAAACCCTAAGAAACCTACCTCGATAAAGGTCTCCTTCCCACCCATTGTCTACTTGGTCTCCCCCTCTCCATGCATTGGAAAGGCCTGCCTCCCTTTCGCCAAGTAGAGACCTCCTCTTGCCTCCTGGGTGTTCTGTGTGGTAAGTTTGGCCCAGTTCTATCATTGGTCGGGTTCAGAATGCTCTTTGATTGTAGGGGAAGTATAAATCCCAGAAACTACAACTCCCAAATGTCAAGGTCTAATTCCCCTGAACTCTATCTGCGTTCATAGTTGGGCATATTGAGTATTCCTGCCAAGTTTGGTCCTGATCCAACATTGTTTCAGTCCACAGTGCTCTCTAGATATAGGTGAACTACAACTCCAAAACTCAAGGTCAATGCCCACCAAACTCTTATAGCATTTTCTCTTGGTTATGGGAGTTCTGTGTGGGAAGTTTGTGTCCCTTCTGCCATTCCTGCCAGAATATCTATGTTGTGGTCATCAAAACAGGCCCAGGTTTTACACTGAGTGTATAAATATATATTTAAAAATATTAACTATATGTATGACTGTGTTAGAGTGTCGTTTTGTGTCATTTTGGTTGGTGGTGTGCCCCAGGATTTTGTAAATGTAAAAATTGTGCCACGGCTCAAAAAAGGTTGGGAAACACTGCCTTACCCATTGATGCTGTTCCCATCCTTGCATTACTGATTTAATGGTTATTTGAAAAGAAATGTATCGTAAGTTATATGAATCTGCCCTGTAGTTGCTTTTAACTTGTTACTTATGACTCATTATTTCCAAATTCCACTTCTAGAAGGAACCCACCGAAACTCCTGTAACAATGCCTCTCTCACGGGTGAAGTCGCTGGAAACGAAATCGACGATTTTTCTTGTGACTTTTAAGTATGATTACACATAATAAATCAAATGGCAACAACAAAGAGAGACATGGGAAAGATTACTAATATTATGGTAATAACCTGTAGGAAATTTGATCCTACATCACAAGAAGATATGTTTCTTTCTTACTTCGGCTAATAATGGAAAAGGTTTGGAAGCAGCTTTACAGGGTTTTTTTCCTCCTGCTTTTGCTTGTCTAAAACACCTCAAAGACTTGATAGGATATTGGCCTAAGGTTTTAAAAAAATGCCTAGATTGTTGCATGACTTTTCAGAGCGGTCTCTGGAGTTGACATTGCCTGTAGTGAAGTAAACATGAAGTAAATGAAAAGGATAATGATAGCTTTCCCCAGGATAAGAGGCTTTTATGAATAATATTGAAGGGTACCAAAACGATTAAGAGTGAATTTGCTTTATTTCCCTTTTCAAAATAAAGCATGAATTTGGTATCAAAAGTGGTCCCATCTCTCTTTCTTTTCACCATGTACCTGCCTTGTGAACAGTTACAAACATTATTTCTGAATGTTTTAGAAGTGAGTTTGAGTTGGTGCTATAATTTTTTATCAGGAGTAATGATTTTTACATTCATATGAGAAGCAGAAATTCAGCAAGAACTGTTGTGGCTTATAGATACAAAGATGGGGACGACGACAGATCTCTCCCCCCCCTCCTCTGTGTGTGTGTGTGTGTGTGTGTGTGTGAGAGAGAGAGAGAGAGAGAGAGAGAGAGAGAAGAGAAGGCAGTTTGTAGAACAGTCTCTCTGGCATTACTTCGCAAACGAATATTCTTAGGAAGGACTCATCCCACGCTTTCTACAAGTGCGCTGATGACTAAAAAGGCCAATCTGAGACAGACAAGTCTGGTTGCAGAAAGCACAGCAGAAGGTCTCCGTGGGTGATGTTGTCTCCGTGATACGGAAACTCAAACTGGTGCAGAATGCTGCAGCTCGCTTGCTCACCGCGGCCCCGGTTAGATGCCACATAACTCCCATCTTGCAGCAGCTGCACTGGCTTCCAGTAGAGTAGCGGATTACATTAGAAGTGTTGGTGTTAACCTTTAAGGCCTTATAAGGTGTAGGGCAGGGGTGCTCATTAGGTAGCTCGGGAGCTACTAGTAGATCTTCGGCCCTCTTCCAGGTGATCTTCAGGCCTCACCAGCTGGATGGGGCGCTCCTGCCATGTACGTGCACACCCTGCGCGCATGCGCACTCCTGCTGCTGGCTTCCGCTCTCACGGTGTTTCTTTCGCCTGCGGGGCATTGCAGGAAGAAGGAAGCACGAGGCGGGGCCTCTGGAGGGAGCGCCCTGCCTCTCTCTCGTCAGAAGCAGCTGTGCAGCCTCCGTTGCTGGCAAGACAGGCAGGGCAGAGCACTCCCCCTGGATGCCCCGCCTCGTGCTTTCTCCTTCCTGCAATGCCCCGCAGGCGGAAGAAGCGCTGCGCGGGCAGAAACTAGCATCAGGAGTACGCACGGTGGTGGGAGCGCGCGGTGGTGGGAGCGCACGGGAGCACACGGTGGTGGGGGCAGGTGGATCTTTTGGACTTGGTTGCTTTAAGAGTAGCTCGCATGCTGAAAAAGTGTGAGCACCCCTGCTCTAGGTAATTTTAAGTGGCAGGCAAGCAATATTTTGGCACCCCATCTCATTCCCCCCCCCAATAATAATTAAACTACTTATAATTTATAATATGATAGATAATAACCTAATAAATATAAATAATTTATAATGAAAATAATAACCTAATAAACACTAAAATTATTGAATATGTTGAAAGTTTTATGTTACAAAATTATATTTGTACCTTTAAGTGTTGTCAGTAATGTTAATTTTGGTTGTAACAAGTTACAGCAGAGGTGCTCAACAATTAGATTCCTGGGGAAAGCTGGGGTCTAATTGTTGTGTCCTTAAATACTCCTTTCCATTTTTGTACCTTCCTTTTGTGGCTCCTTTTGAGGCTTCCTTTGTGGATGTTTTCCTTTGTGACTCTCCTGTATGGATATTTTATTTTACTTACAATAAAGTAAGTTGACTTTATGGTATGGAGTTTTTCTCAATGACCACATTACTTCTGGGCTAAGCTGAAGCTGCTGCATTTTGTTTTACTCTGCAAAATGTAGGTTTGTGTTTTATACTAGGAAAACCTAACCCATAATCCCTGACAGGTTATGGGCCCAGGTATTGCATAGCCCATGTGTCTGGAGTGACTTTTGTTTTTGAAGTATGTGGTCTGGAAGATTGAGAAAAGTTTTTTTGAAAGCATGTTTGGCTTTCTGTTCCTGAGAGTTCCTGGGAGTTGCCGCTAAACGCTGAGCTTCAAGATATCTGCCTCCGGAGATAATGAGGAGAGACAGAAGAAGATTTCCAGCCTGCGACGGAGGAGTTTTTGTTTAACTTTCCTTCGTGCTTATGCAACTAGGGCCAATCTTAATTGCTTTCCTGTTTTGCTTTGCACAAAAGGGATTTGTTTTTCTAAAAGAACTTGCCTGGACTGTCGCAGCAGAGCTGATAACAACTGTTTGTTTCTTCTTTATGCGGAGTGACTTTCAGGCAGCTGGTAAGCTGCTGGAAGCTGTTTTGGTTTTGTTTTTCCCTGCACCAAAAGGAATGGTAAAGGAGAAGTTTTGTTTTTCTACATGATGTGTTCTGGCTTGGCTGTTTTCCCTGTAATGTTGCTGACGTCGAACGGAGAAGATAATTGCTTATGAGTCAGACCCTGCTTGAATTCAAGGAATACTGCAAAGTTTGAAAGATATTGGACTGCTAGAAGCCAATTTTACACGGAGGTAAATTGGCTGGGCTTAAACCCAGGTATACTGGGGGGTCCTTTTCTGTTGTTGCAGTGAATTTGTTTTTGGAGCTTTGGGACTTTAAAGTGAAAGAACACAATGGCTTTGCCACCTGTTCATATTGGTTCACTCCCATTTGAAAAACTTACTGATAAGAACTGGCTGAGTTGGAGTATCAAATTTAAAGCATTTTTGGTTTCGCAAGATTTATGGGAAATAATTGAAACTTTGCCAGCTCAACCTGATGCTACTGAAAGGAAACAAGATGAAAGGGCTGTGGCGCTTCTTCAGTTGTCTGTGACAGACCCTTTATTGGTTCATCTTCATGATATTCCTCATGCTCAAACAGCATGGAATTTGTTCAAAGATAATTCTTATGCGCCAGCTGTTTAACCTCAAACATGAGGAAGGTACGCCAGTATAACCACATGTGACGAAAGTTGTGGCTCTTTTTTCGGAGTTAAGAGCAAGACCCATTACTTTTCCTCCTGAGCAGCAAGCTTTAATTCTAATGGGGTCCCTATCTCAACCTTTTTATGCGTTTATGGATTCTCTTCATGGAATTCCAGACAGGGATCTTACAATACCTTTTATTTCTGGAAAAATTATGGAATTTGAAGCTCAACAGAAATTGAGAAGTTTTGCTCCTGTGCAGAAGTATTCAGAAACTGCTTCTAATGACACTGCCTGTGTTGTTAAGCCAAAGTCACAAGTGGTGTGCTTTAAATGCAAAAGAAAGATATTGCAAAGAATTGTTGGCAGAATCCAGGACAGTGGAGAAACAAGCAAGCGGAGAAACCTAGTTCTTCAAAGGATTTTCAGCATGCTTTCTTGGTGACTTCAAAGATGGATAAAATGAACTCTTACATACTTGGTTCAGGCTGTTCTCAACATTTGGTAAAGACTGTAGAACTTTTGACAAATGTGAGAGACTCTGATATAGATTTTATTTCTTTGGCTGATGATAGAAAAGTTCAAGTGATTTCTTGTGGTGATCTTTATATTGATAGTCTGAACTGTACTCTTAGGAATGTGTATTTTGTTAAAGAAATTGTGTATAACATTCTGAGTGCAAGCAAACTTTTGGATGAAGGTTTTGATGTGTCTTTAAAGAAAGAGAGATCTGTGTTAATTGATCCTCAAGGTAATGAAGGGCAACTTATACAAGAAAAGGGATTTTTCATTGTAAGGTCATCTGCAAATGTTAATTTGTCTGCTTGTATTGATCAGATACCTGATAATCCCAGGCCATTACACAACAAATGTATTCATGAATTTCATAGGAAAATGGGTCATTTGTCATGGCAGCACTTGAGAAAGACAACTGAGTTGTGTGCAATTCCTATTCAAAGTTGTAAGAATTTTTGGATTGTGAAATTTGTGCATCAGAAAACCTTAAGAAAGCTCCTATTGCAAAATATAGTGCTAGAGTTTCAAAAAGGATTTTAGAGCTTGTTCATTTGGATATATCAGGTCCCCATCCTACTTCTGTAGGTGGTTCAAAATATTTTTTGATTTTGGTCAATGACTTTTTGAGATTGAAATTCACCTTCTTTCTGAGAACTAAAGGTGAAGCTTTTCAAAAGATTTCTGCTTGGCTGAAGCTAATGCAGACACAGTTCCCTGAGTACCCAGTACAAGCTTTTCAAAGTGATCGTGGTGCTGAGTTTATGTCCAAACAAATGAAAAATTTGTTGGAAAAGTGTGGAATAATTCACAGATTGACTAATCCTTACTCGGCTAGCGAAAATGGTATCGCAGAGCGTTGGATCGGAGTGGTAAAAGTTGTGGCTAGAAAAATGCTAAGAGATGCTAGTTTGTCTGATGGTTTGTGGGCTGAAGCCGTGGCAAACGCCACTTATGTGCTAAATGGTTCTTTTTGTAGAGGTGTTAATAGTATTCCTTATGTATTGTTTTTTGGAAAGAGTCCTAATTTGAATTCGATTAGAGTGTTTGGAAGTGACGCATTTGTCCTAATTCCTTCACAACAAAGACACAAGAAGGATACTATTTGGAAGAAACTGAAATGTCTTGGCCCTGCTCCTGAGTCAAAGGGTTGGCGATTTTGGTGTGGTGACAATCGGGTGATTGTTTCTAGAAATGTGAAGTTCCAACAACATAGTGGTTGGGAGAGGATTCATTCAAATCAGGAAGTGTTTGTGCCTTTTGAAATTCCTCCAATACACATACCACAAGCCACACAGCCAGCTACACAACAAGATTCACAATCAATGACACAAACAAGTACACAGGTACAATCGGTTCCACAACAGACTGCACAGTCAAATATACAACCAAGTACATCTGAAGATACACAGTCAGGAACACAAGTCAGTAGTCCTGTGATTGAGAGTAAAGGTTCTCAAAAGAAGAAAGTCGAAGCTGAATCCTCTAGTAGTTCAGAAACAGATGAGACTGATGGAGGAGCAAGGACCATTCCTAGGTGTAGTTCAAGAAAGACTAAAGGTATTCCCCCAAAGAGGTACCACTGTGATTTTGTGAAGTTCAAGAGAATGACTGGTCTGAACCTCAAAGTTACAAAGAGATGTTAAAAAGGGAGGAGAATGAGAAAAATCTTTGGCTGAAAGCAATGAAAAGTGAATTGGATTCCTTGAGAAGTTTGCATGTCATGGAGAAGTCAGAAACACCTGACAATGTAAAAGTTCTGAGTTGTCGTTGGGTTTACAGACGTAAACTAACAAAAGATGGTGATTTCTTGTACAAGGCCAGGTTAGTTGCAAGAGGTTTTGAACAAACTTTTGGAGAAAATTTTAATGAAATTTTTAGTCCCACAGTATCTGGGAAACACTAAAAATAACCCTTGCAATTGCCAGCAATAGGAATTTAAAAGTTAAACACTTTGATGTGAACACTGCATATCTCCATGCAGACTTGGATGAGAAAGTTTATATGTCTGCTATCCCAGGGTTTGAAGCCGACCTTCCTGTGGGGTCTTATCTTCTTAAGAAAAGTCTTTATGGTCTTAAGCAAAGTGCCCATAACTGGAACTTGCATTTGGACAAAGTATTGACAAAGTTCGATTTTGTTGCTAATAGGTTTGATCCTTGTTTATACTCAAAAGAAAGTGGAGATATGCAAATGTTTGTGGTAATTTATGTTGATGATGTGTTATGAATTGGTTCTGAAGAACAAGTTGAGAAAGTATTTCAGAGTCTGAACAATGTGTTGAAAATCAAGAATCTTGAAGATGTTAATAAATATCTTGGCATAAATATTGCCAGAACTGAAGATGGTTTTGAATTAAACCAAACTGACAAGATTTATGATCTTTTGAGGAGAACCAGAATGGAGAATGCAAACAGTATTCTCCATGGCACTACAGTTTTTGCAACATGTAGATGGAGAAGTGTTCGATAATAATTTTATTTATCGTTCAGTTATGGGTTCTTTGTTGTACATTGCAAACAACACAAGGCCCGATATTTCTTTTTCTGTTGGTATTCTAAGTCAAAGGATTCAGAATCCTTCACATACAGACTGGGCTGGAGTGAAAAGAGTACTGAGATATTTAAAAGAAACAGCAGAAAAAGTGTTCAGAATTTGTCCGGATGATAAAAAATGTTTATCAATACATTGTGACAGTTCCTTTGCCAATTTAAAAGAAAATAAATCTGTTACTGGTTTTGTAATAAAATATGCAAATACACCTGTGTGTTGGAAGAGCAGAAGACAGAAAATTGTGGCTCTTAGTACTGGTGAAGCCGAATTCTCTGCGTTGTCGGACGCTTTGACATCAGCAGAATGGTTAGAATCTTTAATTAGAAGTCTAAACATTAATTTAGAATTGCCAATGAAAGTTTTTGTTGATTCTCAAACCTGCATTGCTTTGGGTAAAAGTCAAAATTTAAATTCAAAATCCAGGTACATTAATGTGAGGTATTCGAATGTACAACAGTTTGTTAAAGAAAAAAGAATTGTTCTTGATTATGTTCCTTCAACTGAAAATGTTGCGGATATTTTGACCAAACCTCTTAATTTTGAAAAGCACAATGAGTTTTGTGAGAAACTGAATTTACAAATGTGAACAAATATAATTTTGTGGAGGAGTGTTGAAAGTTTTATGTTGCAAAATTATATTTGTACCTTTAAGTGTTCTCAGTAATGTTATTTTTGGTTGTAACAAGTTACAGCAGAGGTGCTCAACAATTAGATTCCTGGGGAAAGGTGGGGGTCTAATTGTTATGTCCTTTGCACCTTCCTTTTGTGGCTCCTTTTGAGGCTTCCTTTGTGGATGTTTTCCTTTGTGACTCTCCTGTATGGATATTTTATTTTACTTACAATAAAGTAAGTTGACTTTATGGTATGGAGTTTTTCTCAATGACCACATTACTTCTGGGCTAAGCTGAAGCTGCTGCATTTTGTTTTACTCTGCAAAATGTAGGTTTGTGTTTTATACTAGGAAAACCTAACCCAGAATCCCTGACAGAATATAAATACAATTCCTCTCCCCAGAGCAGCCCCCCTCCCTCTCTCCCTGCCTCCTTACATAGAGGGCCTCCACGCGGGAGCCATAGAAGCGGAGCAGGGCGTGGAGGTCCAGGAGCGGGGAGGCGTCGTCGTACCCAGGCTCCAGCACTGCGTCACCGCACTCAGAGCTGAAGGGGAAGAGCCTGGACCCCTGGCTCCTGGGCAGTACCAGCAGCACCCACCACATGCACAGCAGCCCCGGATCCATCACACCTCACTTCCACTCCAGGCAGCAGCGGCTGCAGCCCACTCCCAGCGAGGAGGTAGAGCCTGGAAGAAGGGCCAAGTTGGAAACCCCGCCGCCACTGGGAAAGTGAGAGGAGGGGGCCTAGCCAATGGGTGGAGCGCGCTCTGCACTCTTGGCCAATCCCAAACCGAGGAAAGGCTTCGCTCATCTGCCCTGCATTTCCGGCCTCCCCAGCCCCTTTCCATGACTATCGCCTGCCTTCTTTCAGCGGTCTCATGGCTTTCAGCACCTCGGGCTCTGGCGTGCCCAAATGCGCAGGCGTGGAGGCAGAGTATCCTGTCGGCGGGGGAGCGCCCCTCTGGATCTGGCACTTTCGGCGGCCGCCTACCCTGCTGAGTGCATTGAGCCACCTCTGTGTCAGGGCAAAACTGGTGCCATTTTTGGAACCAGCAAGTCAAAAATACCCAGAAACAGGGTTAGAATGTGAGGCACCAAAATGTGTGTTATTAGTGGGATAATGAGCTCAAATCCTCAATTTTGTCTCTGTTTAAGGATCAATTCATATTAAATGCTGCTTCTTAGACTTTGCTTAGTTCTTCTGAGTTGATGTCTTTTTCTAACTGTATGGCATATTGGAACAAGCTTAACTCTTCCCATCAGCCATCAGAGAATTTTGCCATACAATATCACCACCGCTGATCAATTTTTTTTCATGGTAAATTAACCTTTTGGGGTAAATCCATCTTTGAAAATTTGGAAGTAGACAGGTTTGGGATGATAGGACAATTTTACCCTATATCAGTTGATTGGTTCTGCTGATGAATTTCTCCCATCCTTAGGATTAAGATACAATCTTCCAGTTTCTACAGAATGTCAGTATCTTCAATTATAACACATATTAGTATTGAGGTATGGTTCTGCAGCTTAAAGCACATCTAAGTATCATTTTAGAAATGTTCATTGTGTCCATAGGGAAAAAACACCCTCCCATATTCATTTCATACGGGTTTTTTGGTAACTCAATTACTTTCTCTTTTTTTGAGACTACAAAGTGGTTAAAAATTTATACTATAGGAGTGAAAACACAAACTTGGACTTATCATATACAGACATCAAACCTACATCTACAGAAAAAAGAAATTGCTAATTCAACCCTATCTCAGCACCACAAAAATGGTTTAAAAGAAAAAAAATTCAGTCAGACCTTTAAGAATGAAGTTTTCAAAAGTTTTGAACAAAGGGATCTATAAGTTTCAGAATCACCATCATCATCTTTCCATTTTATTTTTGAAGAAACTTGCAAATGCTGGGATAGAAATATTGGGAAGTGTATTTATAAATGGATGGATGGTTACAATTTCCACTCAGCTATACTGCCTGAGCCTAAAGGTTCTAGTCAGATTGGAGTGTTGTATATTTTCTGAGCTGTATGCATCCCTTTGGAGAAATAGGGCATTATATAAATCAGTGTTTCCCAACCTTTTTTGAGCTGCGGCACACTTTTTACATTTGAAAAATCCTGGGGCACACCAAAAACCAAAATGACAGAAAATGACACTCTAACACAGTCATACATATAGTTAACCTGTTTTAAATGTATTTATACACTCAGTGTGAAACCTGGGCCTATTTTGATGAACACAACATAGATGGAATGGCAGAAAGACACAAACTTCCCACACAGAACTCCCATAACCAAGAGAGAATACTATAAGAGTTTGGTGAACATTGACCTTGAGTTTTGGAGTTGCCGGTGTTTCCCAACCTTTTTTGAGCCACGGCACACTTTTTACATTTAAAAATCCTGGGGCACACCAAAAACCAAAATGACAGAAAATGACACTCTAACACAGTCATACATATAGTTAACCTGTTTTAAATGTATTTATACACTCAGTGTGAAACCTGGGCCTATTTTGATGAACACAACATAGATGGAATGGCAGAAAGACACAAACTTCCCACACAGAACTCCCCAAACCAAGAGAAAATGCTATAAGAGTTTGGTGGGCATTGACCTTGAGTTTTGGAGTTGTAGTTCACCTATATCCAGAGAGCACTGTGGACTCAAACAATGTTGGATCAGGACCAAACTTGAAATGAATACTCAATATGCCCAAATATGAACGCAGATGGAGTTCAGGGGAAATAGACCTTGACATTTGGGTGTTGTAGTTGCTGGGATTTATAGTTCCCCTACAATCAGAGCATTCTGAACCCCACCAATGATAGAACTGGGCCAAATTGCCCACACAGAACCCCCCAGGAGGCAAGAGGAGGTCTCTACTTGGGAAAAGGGAGGCGGGCCTTCCCAATGCATGGAGAGGGAGAGACCAAGTAGACAACGGGTGGGGAGGTTTTTTTTGTAATTTTGTGCCTTTATTGAGGTAGGGTTCTTAGGGTTCTTATACTCAACACACTAGACTCTCCCCCCCCCCCCCTTTCCTGGAGGTTCCAATTTCCCACGGCACACCTGATGATTGCTCACGGCACACTAGTGTGCCCCGGCACACTGGTTGAGAAACACTGATATAAATCATAATAAAAAACATAATTATTATCATTATTGCATTATTATTACTACTACTACACTATCTTCAAATAACCAAGAGATTCAAGGAGGATAGACAAATCGGGTGGGGATGGAATCCTCCGAAAGGGGAAAAATTATGGCTTCAATCAAAAAAGAAAACGGTGAGCTTAGTTTATAAACTGCTATTGGAAACAGAAGGGGGAAAGTGCCCCACAGAGGAATACATAGCAAAATGGTCGGCAAACCTAGGACATAATCTCCCGAAGGAAGAATGGGAAAGAATCTGGAAAATAAAACAGAAATACACATACTCGTATTATTTAAAAGAAAATATGTACAAGATGGCTTATAGATGGTACCTAACCCCCCCACCAATTTTCCAAAATTTATAAGAACAATAATGATTTATGTTGGAAGTGTTCTCAAGAACGAGGCACTTTTTTCCATCAATGGTGGACATGTAAAACTGTAAAAAAAATTCTGGAATTCAGTAAATAAGGTAATGCAAGAAATGCTAAATATGAGTATCCCAAAAAACCCAGAACTTTATCTATTGAATATTTCAGGGCTACAACTAAACAAGGAACTAGAAAAACTACTTACTTACCTCACCGCCTCTGCAAGAATCGTGGTAGCCAGATATTGGAAATCTACAGAAATGCCGGACATAGAAGAATGGCTAACCAAATCTCTAGAAATCGCGGAGCTTGACAAACTTACATTTATGCTTAGAGACAACTCTTCCAAACAATTTAATTTAACCTGGGCTCCCCTTGTCAATTATATGAGAGAGAGAAAATGATTAATCTCAAAGGACTATATGTCTAGTAACCCATCTCCCCCCAACTTCTGTTTAAATATGTTCTTATAACTGAGATGTGAAGTCAACATCTCTTTTTAACTGTAGTGTACTTGTGTAGATTGTGTTCTGTGTGGTTGATGTATGTATCTTCTATTGTTTGTCCTTTTTTCCACAATAAAGATTTTTTTAAAATTAAAAATTAAAATAAAAAATAAAAAACATAATTATTATCATTATTGCATTATTATTATTACTACTACACACACAGAAACACACACACACATCTGACATCTTCAGAGGATCTAATGATACTCAAGCAAGTGGAGTATATGCCTGTAGAATGTCCAGGGTGGAAGAAAAGAAACATTGTCTGATAAACAAGTGTAAAGGGTGATGTCAGGCCCCAGCCTGGTCCCACAGTTCAGCCAGACCAAAGCCATGTTAATTTCACGACATCAGCTAGGCCTGAGAGCAAACCTCTGCATGAACCTCTGTGTCAACCAGTGGTCAGGGGCAAGTGCAGCCTTTTTTCTTCCCAGGCCGATAAGAAGAGCTGGTACGGCAAAGCCTGGTTGCCTCCCCAGCTCCCAGGTGCTGCTACTAATGAGCAGACATTCCTTCCCTCCTCGGAGGGCAAGGGAGGGCCAGGCCCACAAACTATCCATGGGAAGAAGTTCTGACGCAGTGTGCATCTTCAAGAGAAACACCAAGGAAAACCTATTTAAGCTGCTCCTCGTTGGCTCTCGGTATCTCTCGCCAATGTTCAGCTTTCCTCGTCAAGTTCCATGTACTCTAGTTCCAGCCTGGGCCGGTGGGCCTTCAAGTCCTCGTATTCAAGTATTTGCCAAGCCTTTGTTGCCAGAGACTTATTCAGGGTTTAGCCCATTGGGGCGTCAGGACTATTTCTCCCCTTATTGAACCTTTTACTTTTTGGACTATTGAATTGCAATACTCGATGCTGAGAGCATCAAAGGACTATATTTTTATCTCTTTACTTCTTTTCACTTATTCTAAATCAGGGCTGTCCAACTTCTACCGGCCCAGGGGCCTGAATTCCGGTCACTGATGACCTGGGGGGCCAAAGGGTCTGCCCCGCCCCCGGCTCCGCCCCGCCCCTCCCCCGGCTCCAATTTACTTACAATTCATAAGAGGCATCCATACAATCAAATATAATCTTTTACTAAGGGGAAATGCAGGGAGGGAATACATAAGGGGCATCCATACACAATTACATAATAATAACATAAAGGTTAGCCTACCTTCCCAAACGAGCAGGATCCAGGAGTAGCCGGACCATGAGCAGAGGCGACGACTGACCGAGGCAGCAGCCGAGAAGGTCCAAATCGCATCTGCGTGGGCCGCAGGGATTAAGTAGCCGAGATTTCGGCAATAGAGTATCGCGAGACTCCGGAAGCCACACGGGATTTCACTTTCACCGCCGGCGTGATCACGCATTGCGCGCGAAATCCCGTGTGGCTTCTGTAGTCTCGCGATACTTGCTCCGGAACCCGGAAGTGGGTTATTTTTTAAAATATTATTATTTAATTTATTTTTATTTTTATTATTTATTAAAAAGCTTAGGGGGCCACAGGGAAGGGGCTGGGGGGCTGTATGCGGCCCCTGGGTCGCCAGTTGGACAGCCCTGTTCTAAATAAAGCATTTAATCATGGCTTGCCTCAAGTGGTTTACTGAGGGATCCTTCAGGTCTAAGGTGCAACAGGTGATCACCTATAAAGCCCTAAACGGTTCGAGACCCGCCTATCTTCGTGACTGGATCTCCCTCCATGAACCAGCTCGAACCCTCTGCTCCTAAGAGGAGGCCCTCCTGTCACCCCTGCCAGTCTCACAGACTCGGCTGTTGGGCACAAGGGTGAGGGCCTTCTCCTCTGTGGCCCCCCAACTCTGGAATTCCTTGCCTGGAGAGATTAGGAAAGCCCGATTCTGGAGACCTTCAAAAAACAACTGAAAACCTGGCTTTTCTGCTGTGCCTTTTGAGAGTAGCTATTTAAGTTCCATCACTGTTCTTCCTCAATGCCCTCAATGGATTCCATCCCCCCTCCCTCTTAAAGGATGTTTCTTTTTCCTGTAAAGGATGCTATTCTGCTTACCTCACCCTGAGATTTTAACATTTTATATGTTGCCTGTGGCCCGCCCTGTCCTTGTGATTTTAGGTATTTCATTGTACAGATCCGTCTCAAAAAAATTAGCATATAGTGCTAAAGTTCATTGTTTTCCATAATGTAATGATACAAATTAAACTGTCATATATTGCACACCAACTGAAATATTTCAGGTCTTTTTTTGTTTTGTACTGATGATTTTGGCATACAGCTCCTGAAAACCCAAAATACTGTCTCCAAAAATTAGCATATTTGGTCGGATGGAATATGCTAATTTTTGAGATATGTATGCCAAAATCATCAGTATTAAAACAAAAAAAGACCTGAAATATTTCAGTTGGTGTGCAATGAATTGAAAATATATGAAAGTTTAATTTGTATCATTACATTATGGAAAATAATGAACTTTAGCACTACATGCTAATTTAGAGAAGGGCCTATATATATTTTTTTATTTATATGTATGTATTTTGTTATGTTTATTGCTGACATTTTTTATTTTATTTTATTGTTACTTGTTGTTTGGGCTTTGCCTCATGTGAGCTGCCCCGAGTTCCCTTAGGAGAGATGGGGTGGGTTATAAATAAAGATGATTATTATTATTATTATTATTATTATTATTATTATTATTAGCAAGCTAGATTTTTATGTGTTGAGTGGGATCCATCCATTAGCATGTGAGTAGGGCATCTGCATGGAAGTAGCCTGGCCTTTGTTCTCAAGTCATCCCAGTGATTCTAGCTGTGAAAGCCTTTGATGATACATTGACCATTTAGTCAGATTTTTCAACAGGAAAATAACTTTTCCCAACCTGGAGCAGCTGGGTTGGGAGAGAAGCTTGCCTCCTCCCCCGGAGAGAGAGCAATTGAGTTCTGGCTGGAACTATTTTCAAGGATGGGGGCTAAATAGACATCTGCCCCAATCTGTGGTGAAAAACAGTTAGGAAAAGCTTAAATTTTCCGTGTTTTAGGGGGGAAGACCATTGACTAAAACACTCACCTAAGGTCCAATTTGATTAGGTGAGTGTAGCACAGCAGTTCTCGTTTGTGCCTGGAGGGCAGGGGATAGGACCTGGGGTCCCATTAGCATTAGAACCAGCAGTGCCAGAACAGGATTCAGAGGATGAGCTAGATGACTGGGGCGAAGGGCAGCTTTCCCCTCAGGGGCCTCTTTCACCCACAGAGAGCTTGGCCTGGGAAGAAATGTGTTTTGGTCCTCGTGAAGATTCAGATAGCCAGGTGCAGATAGATAGCGATTCGGGGAGTTATGAACATCCGGGAGGGAGATCTTCTCAGGAGCCTCCTGAGGAAGATATGGAAGAAGGCGCATGGGAAATGGCTAGGGAGGAGAGCTCTCAGGGAGATAGAAACACAGCTGTGGAGAGACAAGGTCGAACCTTTGATAGGAGACGGAACATAGAGTCTAGCAGAAGGGAATGGTCTAAGAGCATAGACCGGCCGAGGTCCGTGAGCAGCGATTGGAGACGCAGAAGCTTAGAGCGTCGGGGACCTCGGCCGAAGGATTAAGTATAGGATCCGTGGGAACGAATCCTCAGTGCTCCGGCCACGTCTTACCTGAATAGGCATGAAGCAGAGTGGGACCACAAGCTAAGCCAGCCCGTGGTCATCAAGCCTTGCCTTGCCTTGTTCCTGATCCGCATAGCCTTGCGGAGCCTTGCCCTGTTTCCTGATCCGCATAGCCTTGCGGAGCCTTGCCCTGTTTCCTGATCCGCATAGCCTTGCGGAGCCTTGCCAAGCTTTTGCCTATTTGCTACGTTACCTTGGACATTGTTACTTCAAGCTTTTGGATTGCTTTTATATTCTATTGACATTATTCATTGATACTGTTATTATTCTTCAATAAAGTAGTTAGCCTTCATTCTGTCTCTGTGTGTGTGATTAAGGGGCCGGTCAAGTCCGTGCATCGTGACAGTGAGGAGAATCCTAATGCCCTACGAATGGGGAGAGTTGGGTCACAGATACCCCGAGAGGGACTTCTCCGACGCATTTCCCTTAGAGGTTGCCTGGGTTAGGTTCCCTGGGGACCTGGATATTTCACCCTAACTAGTTGGGGGTAGGCTGGGTGGGGGGGGTGGGGACTACCTATCACACCCCTGCCTGATCCTCAGCCCAACTTAGGCCCTCCACCACACTCTTGTCATGGCAAACCTCAAGACAGAACCAAGGATTCACAAAGGCTTGTGGGGCCTAGCCAGCCTGTGCGCAGAAGCTGGTTCATACAAAAGTCAAGGACACCGTAACCAGCCATTCAACTTGGAGCCCGAATAACAAACAGTACCTTGCAGAGCCGAGTAAAATTGCCTCCCCAATTCCAAGCGGTTCCACTAATTGGCACTACATTCCTGACCGATGAAACAAGGTTAGAGCCTCAGCAGCTGCATCGTGTTATGGGAAAGACACTCGACGCAGCTAGGCGTCGATACATCAAAGCCTTACACCCTATATATGCTGCACCTTAACAATGGACACTGATCCTTCCTCAACGTTGGAACTACGCCACAGTTGCCACGGATCCAGGCCCAAGCCTCGGGCCTTCCTGTTTCCAAGTCCTTCACCAAGTTACTCTGCTTTCAAGCTGCTATGCTCCAGGCTTTGCTTCAACCTATGCCTAGATGTTAGCCCGGATGGGCCAAAGTCTTCACCGCTTTGGTCTCCATGCACCCGCTCCTGTTTACCTGTTCCTGATTGCCAGAGCTGCCTTTTGGGTTCCTGCTTTTAAAGAGACATTGCTGCTACCTATTGATGTTTGCAACACCTTTACTTTAATCCTAGTCTCTTTTCTATAACCATATATTCTAAATAAAGCACTTGACCTTTGCCAAGTGGTCAAGTGGTTTACTGAGGGGGCCCGGAGGGTTACGGTACAACACTACCTCAGTTTTGTCACCTAGTTCAAGACCCATAGGTTTAGATCTAGTCAAAAATTTAATCGGTAACAATTAATAAAAGTTGCCCATATTTAAACCCATAATACTGGTGTGTGGTCTCGTTATTTCGGGGGTTGGCAGGTGTAAGGACTCACCTGCCTTAAGCAGGGCTGAGGCCTGCTTAGAAGAGGTTTAGAAATCCTGTTTTGGTTGTGCTGGCATCCATCTTGGAGAGGTGGCTGCAGCCAGCAACCATTAAGGGAAGGGAAAGCCAGAGCAAGGGGGCGTGGCCTTGCAGGCTTGTGCCTAGTTACAGTGAAGAGGCTGTGATTGGCTAGAGTATAGAGGGGGAGGAGTTGGAGCTGACAGAGTAGAAGATCCTGTCAGAGAATGTTTCAGTCTGGAGTTTGGAGTTTAGAGCGAGGCTGTGCAGATGCACATCTCCAGCCTCTGCTGTTTAGAGTCAGGCTGTAGATTCGGCATCTACGCCTGAGGCAGTCTTGAGCAAGGTTTCTGGGGGAGTATCACCAGAGCCTTGGCAACAGAGACTGACAGTCTGTCCTAAGCAATTCACCACGTAGGAATAGGCTGGACTAGTGGGAGTCAAGACTTAGATCTGACCGCCCTTAGGGCCAGTAGTCATTCTAGTGGGAACGCTTGTGGAAGAGTGCCATTTAGAACTGTTCTTGTGATAGGCAGTTGGGATACCTGGTCATCTCTGGAGATAGAGTGACAGGTAGTTGGACTCTTAGACTGTGTGGGTTACGAGTAACCCAGTAGTAGCCAGACTCAGGGAACGATCTAGGTGATTAGATGTTCCAGAATTTTAGTACAACAACCATCTAGTGGAACTATTAGGTGGGAGTTGGGAGACAAGTCTCAGTACTGTCTGTGGAACTGAATGTACCATCTCAAGAAGAATTAATAGCCTTTTAATAAGTAACCTCTATGCTCTAGCACACATATATATTGATCTTGTAACCATCACACTGTTCTTAGTCTATCATTGTTGTAACCGTACGCTAGTTGCCTCTCTGTAGAACCAATACGATCTGTGCCTATTTGATAGCCTCGTTTGTAGTTAATACTTTTATTATTAACTTTAGAAGAAGCCTCTGTCATCTTTCGGTCTCCACAGTTTACATTCTTGGTGGTGGGGTTGTTGTAAAGGCCATACGCTACAGACACTTCATTTAATTTGAGTTTAATTATAAAGTAAATCCTAATGACTCATTAGGTTGGTGGCAGACTACCGGGAGTGTCAAATTAGTCAATTTAGGTGACCGAGATCGTCACAGCAGGCAATATTATCAAACCTAAATTAGTCTGAAATGCCAATGTCTCTGATACTCTGCAAATTTAATCTTAATCCCTGGTGTCCAAATCAGAGTAATTAAATGAAATGTTTAATGTCCCATTTGGATAATCTGAGCCAGTAAAGTCAAACCAGTATGCCTTGTATACAACTTTATTTGTCCATTGGTTGGTGAAAAGTTTCACATCTTGTTCATGTCATTTACCTTGGCTCTGCATTAAAAAACCTGAAGTGCTGTGAGAGGAGCAGCAGGAGCAAACTTTATTTACACTGCATTAAAAATACTGAACTATGCATTAGTCGCTCTTCCCTAGTTCACAAACATGACTCTTGTCAGATAGAGGTGTTTCTCCGCCATGAAAACGTAAGTTGTTATTGGCAGCCTTTATATTGGGACCAGATGACATATTATAAGACTGCAGTTTCTAATGATTTGATAGTGTCTCTCTGTGTTGGTGGTAGTAGCCCTAGTACCATTTTAACAGCCTGTTTGTACGGAGAGCCCATCCAATCACTCCAAAATAGGAGTATAGATTTTATTTTATTTTTTGCTCATTGTCTTTTGAGGCTGAGAAGCATTTTTAAGGTTAACCCTAATTGACACATTTGGGATTTTCTTTTTTTGCATAACACAAAATTATCCAGGCTTCTGAATGGCAAACAGCTCAAGGAGGCTCATAGGTAGCTGATATGCATATATACTGTTTCAAACAGTATTAGACTAGGACACAATGAGCGAAAACAAGCTGACATCAAGCAATTAGACACAAATAAGAGAGCAGATTGTAAGTAGCACTTCAAATTTACAGATTATGAGCAATTGATTTGGCCTGTTTAGCATCCTAATAAAGGTTCCCCACTAGTGTTAATAGAAGAGAGGCTTATCAAGGACTCTTCACTAAAAAGATAACCACAATTGTACATACTTTTCCTGAAAATAATATCCAATAATGCAGAGCAATCTCTGCAAAAGGATGCATATGTTTCAGCCAGAGCTAGGGAAGCTCCTTTTTAAGGATTGGGAGAAAGGCCACACAAAAATTGAAGTCGATTATGATCTTTTGACGCACTGCCTGGCTGTGGTTGAAGTGCGGGGGACAGCCTTAAACTGGCTGTCCTCTTTCCTCCACAATCGGAAACAGCAAGTGCTAGGGGGGGGGGCTAGCCTCTTGGGGTTTCCCTCTATCTTGTGGGGTCCCCCAGGGAGCCATACTCTCCCCCTTGTTATTTAACATCTACATGCGACCACTCACTCAGCTGGTACGTAGCTTTGGGTTTGAGTGTCACCAGTACGCTGATGACACTCAGCTCATTCTGAGGATGGAGGGCTGGCCGGACTCCATACCCAATAATTTCCATCGTTGCCTTGAAGCCGTTATTGGATGGTTGTGGGCCAGCAGGTTGAAGGTGAATCCGGTGAAGATGGAGATCCTGTGGCTGGGCCGTCCGGGCGATAGGGACATACAACTACCAACTCTGGATGTTGAGGCATTACGCCCATCATAATTGGTAAAAAGCCTGGGAGTCCTTTTGGACCCTCTGCTGTCAATGGAGGCTTAGGTCTCCAATGTCAGCAGAATTGTGTTATTCCACCTATGACAGGCGAGGCGTCTGGCTCCCTATCTGTCCCGGAACCACCTGGCCACGGTAATCCAAGCCACGGTCATCTCAAGACTTGACTACTGTAACTCTCTTTACATTGGCCTACCCTTGACTCTGATCCGGAAACTCAGACTAGTGCAGAATGCCGCGGCCCGACTTCACACAGGGGAGCCTGTGAGTTGTCGTATAACATCAATACTTCGGGATCTGCACTGGTTACCAATTGAATTCCGGATTACTTTCAAGGTGTTAGTTCTTACTTTTAAGGCCTGACGTGGTCTGGGGCCAGTGTACTTAAGGGATCGCCTAATCCCATATAACCCCTGAGATCGCTACGGTCAGAGCAAGCATGGCCTGGGGCCAGTTCTCAGGGTGGTCCGCGAAAAGGCCTTACTGGTACATTATTTAAACTGTTATGTTTATTCATATCATGATCTGATCACCATGCTCATTATATCCCACATTAATGGTGTTATTGGGATAACAATACAAAAGGTTTACTAGGGTAGACCCTCTTCCACCTAGTCTCAGCCCCCCCCCCCCAAAACAAACTCAGCCCCCCCCCCCAAAACAAAATCCTGGCTACGGCCCTGGGTCAGAGGATCAGAACCTCTTAGACATTCCTAGCTTAAGATCTTTTCGCCTGACGACAACTTGGCGAAGGGCTTTTTCAGTCATTGCCCCGGTGCTGTGGAATGCCTTGCCACCTGAGATTCGTGCTCTGCATAATCTGTACACCTTTCACAGAGCATGCAAGACTCACCTATTCAGGCAGGCTTTTGATTAATGTTGGGAGCTTTTAAATTCTTTTAATTCTCTTGTTTTACCAGATAATGTTTTATTCTATCTTATATGTGAACCGCCCCGAGCCTCCGGGAGTGGCGGTCAAAAATCTAAATAAATAAATAAATATTATTGTACATTGTGTATATGTGTGTATGCACCAGTATATATAGGGTGTTTCACAAAGATGGCTCAATTTAAAATGGTTAATTCTCTGCAACCACAAACCACCCATGAATTAAACCTTTACTACTTGAAGGGGGGCATAGAATTTTAAATTATTACTGCTAGATGCCTCTCCCAGCACACAAACAGCCCCTTGTGAATGACCATCAGTCATTCACAAGAGAGTACCCCCACAACATAAGGCCTAATGTGATAGTTTCCATTTGTGGAGTTAGTTTTTACATTTGTTTCTGACTCAAAATAGTTAGTAAAATTTAATAACTTAATAAATCATTGAACTGTTTGTAACTGTTTGTGTAATTGTAGGATATTGTCAGCAAGAATTATTTATCTTTTGACTTTCTATGTACAAAACATTATATAATAATATTAATACCAGCCGGCTGAAGGTGAACCCGTCGAAGACAGAGATCTTGTGGCCTGGTCGGCCTGGGCTGGATGAGTGCCGGTTGCCTACCCTGGATGGCGAGCAACTTAGCCCGTCATCCTTGGTTAAGAGCTTGGGTGTTAGATTGACTCCTCGCTGACCATGGAGGCCCAGGTCTCCATGGTCAGCGGGACGTCATTCTTCCACCTATGACAGGCTAGGCGACTGGCCCCCTACTTGTCCAGGGCAGACCTGGCCACGGTGATCCAAGTGACGGTCATCTCGAGACTGGACTACTGTAACGCCCTCTACGTGGGTCTTCCTTTGTCGACAATCCGGAAACTCAAGCTGGTGCAGAATGCCGCGGCTCGCTTGCTGGTGGGAGCACCAGTGAGGGAGCACATTACTCCCATCCTTCGGCAACTGCACTGGCTTCCTATTGAGTACCGGATTGCCTTCAAGGTGTTGGTCTTAACCTTTAAGGCCTTGCACGGTCTAGGGCCTGTGTACCTGAGGGACCGCCTTACCCCGTCACGTTCCCGAGATCACTGCGCTCGGAAGAGCAAAACTTGCTGGTTATACCATCGTCCCGCTCCTGTCACTTGTCCAGCACAAGACAGAGAGCTTTCTCTGCGGCGGCTCCAGTACTCTGGAACTCGCTCCCTGACCATATTCGAGCGGTCCCTGAACTTCTCCCTTTCCGAAGGGAATGTAAGACGGCCCTCTTCAGAATGGCGTTTGGGTAACTTCAAATTCATTTGGGTCCGTCTCGCCTCAGTAAGGAATCGTAGACCGTACCACCATGGCTACGTATTGTGTTTTTACTGTATGTTTTATGATATGTTTTATGATGCGTCTTATTGTTGTACTGTATGTTTTATTGTACGCTTGCATTTTGTGATCCGCCCTGAGCCTGCTAGGAGGAGCGGAATATAAAACCGAATAATGAATAAATAAATAAATACACTTTATTTATATTCCGCCCATCTCACCCTGAAGGGGACTCCATTACAGTACACATACAAGCAGACAATCCCTGCCGTTTTTGTATTTGACATACAAGACATACAACATATACAGTAGGAGGATCTTCCAGTTGAGCCACAGGTTCTTTTCCTGGTTCTATCCAGTTGTGACACCGGGTGCTGTTCCTCCATTGCGCCACAGGGGGTGCTGTTGCTTCATCCTCCTATGATGAAGAGCTTACCAGCCCGTTAGGCAATCAGTCTTTCTTATTTATTGGCATTATAAAAGTCCTCCCCCACAAAGCGGTCCCTAATTTCTCTACTAACAGCTAGGCTTGTTTTCGACTGCTTAGGTAAACAGAAGGCAGGGCTGACAGCTGGCTGCTCAAGCCGGCCCAGGGTCACGAACCTTTTAGCAGCTGTTGTTACCACTGTGCTAAACCTCCAGTGATGAATATGTGAAATTTTACTTATTTACTTATTTAGGGATTTATTAATCGCCCATCCTAGATGGCTCTAGGCGATTTACAGTAAAAACACACAGCTAAAACCTGAACATCTAAAAACATCTAAATTATCTTGAAATAAAGTTGCCAACAGTTTGACCACATGAAGAGTTGTCTGAAATGTTGATTATCCACATTTGTTTTTTTGTTTTTGTCCTTTTTAAAGGTCAGAAGTGAGGAATGTGTTGGAGAGGTATCATGGTTCTCCAGATACCAACCAAAATCCCCAACTAACCCCTAAAGTCCTTAAATCAATTTTTCTATACTTTTAAAAGCTTGTATTTGCGGAACAAATAGGAAATAGCAGTCAGCAATAATATCTGAAAATTATAACCTGTTTTATGTGAAATTAGGCTTGTGGCTCCAATATTAAACACATTCTCTGGATGATCCTGAAATAGTATGTCAAACAAAACTAGTTTGGTGAGATTATATTCTCCCAAAACCACCCAGTGAGGGATTGTTTATTTATTTAGTTACCACAAAGGGGACTAAAGGCGGCTTTACATATAGACAACTACTGAATGCCTTTGGACAACATACAGTTAAAATACATTTAAGGTCAAAATTCAAATTCAAATTAATGCACATTAGAATATATTAAAACATCCACAATTGTAATCTGGAGCCATTCAACAATCATTGCACATATTCTGTTATTGCACTGTAGTTAATCTCCAAAGGCTTGATCCCAAAGTTTTTCCTTCTGAAGGCCAGGAGGGAGGGGGCTGCTCTCATATGACTGGGGAGGGAGTTCCACATTTCAATACACGACAAAGTAATCACTATTGCAACTTCTATACACACTGCTAAACCACAATGTTTAAAGGGGCAGTGTCAAAGGAATACCAAGACATAGCATATATAGGTAAAAACCACAATATTGTATGGCAGTATATGCTCAATAGCAGAACAATATTACAAACAGTACAATGTAATGCAAATAATCAATCATGTGATTAATACACAGTATGAGCATGAATCACAAGCCCATATACATGGTTGGGCGAAGGAGTATTCCACTTGGCACTGAGTAACCCTTAGTGTAGTGTAGTGTAGTGACCCATGGACCTGCGACTGAGTCAATAGGGGAAACTTGGTAGGTGGCAGAGCTGGTGGCTGCTATGGTGGGCAGGCGCCAACGGCTGGAGGTAAGCTGATGACGCCAAGATGGCCGTTTTGCGTAACCGCTTCCTCAGGGCGCTGATCACTTCTGACCGCTCCTCCCCAGTATTGTAGTAGACCAATTTAGATTCAAAGTCGAAACGAGAGATTTCTAGGCATGGAATAGCATACAGTGAATACATGACATAGGTGGCAACGCATATAATACAATATACAGGTACATAATAACAGTAAAACATAATAGCATGCAGAGAGTACATACATACCGCGTTTCCGTGTTTCAATACAGATCGCTCTTGTGAGTTCTCTCCCGGGCTGCAATCAGCACCGGGTTATAGGAGTAGCTAGCTTATATAGCCAAATTCAACACAGGTGAATTCACAGTAACGGTTTGCACTGAGAGGGTCTCATTGAGCCCAAAGGGGGGCTCGCTAGATACCAATAAAATCCATTTTCTTTCAGCTTTTAGCAAGATGTTCTGTTTGTCACAATGAGGGGGGAACACACCTTTTCTAAACCTATCACCTTTAGCATGTTTGGATCAATTTTCTTTTCTGCACAATGCTGGTAAAACCCAGAGTCAAGGGACCCACATCTAATTCTAGAAAGGTGTTCCATAATCCTTGTTCTAAGACACCTATCCAATGCTGCTGTGGCTGCAATTGCCATTATACTGGGATGACCTCCAGGTGTCTTAGAACAAGGATTATGGAACACCTTTCTAGGTGGTTCATTGGAGGAGATACATTCGGACAGGTAAGCTGGACCAAAACAGTTTAGGGCTTTATAAGCTGAAGCCAGCATGCTGAATTGTTTTTGGTAGCAGACTGGCAGCCAGTGGAGCTGATGTAACAGGGGTCGGTGGTATGCTCCCTGTATGCCACTCTGGTGAGAAAACTGGATGCTGTCCATTGGACCATTTGAAGCTCATGAACAGTCTTCAAAGGCAATCCCACATCAAGTGCATTGCAGTAGCCTATTTGGGATGTAACTAGAGCAGGGGTGCTCACACTTTTTCAGCATGCGAGCTACTCTTAAAGCAACCAAGTCCAAAAGATCTACCTGCCCCCGCGCGCTCTTGCTACTGTGTGTGCTCCTGCTGGTGTTTTCCACCCGCGCAGCGCTTCTTCCGCCTGCGGGGCATTGCAGGAATGAGAAAGCACAAGGCGGGGCATACAGAGGGAGTTCCCCACCCTGCCTGTCCCGCCGGCAATGGAGGCTGCACAGCTGCTTCTGAATGAGAGGGAGGCAGGGCACTCCCTCCAGAGGCCCCGCCTCATGCTTCCTTCTTCTTGCAATACCTGCAGGGGGGCTAAGGGGCTTCACCCCCAAAATTCAGGTGAAAAAGGCCTTACTGGTACAAATATTTAAACTGTTATGTTTATTCATATCATGATCTGCCCATGCTCATTATATCAGGGGTTATCGGGATAACAATACAAAAGATTTGCTAGGGTGACCCTCTTCATGGTATGCCCCTGCAAAATCGCATGGCCCCGCAGGAGCGCCCCAGCATCCGGCATGCAGGGTATGTGTGAGGCCCCCATCCGCTGAAGATCACCTGGAAGAGGGCCGAAGATCTACTAGTAGCCCCCGAGCTACCTAATGAGCACCCCTGACCTAGAGCCTCTGCCCTGACAGCTCAGGTTTGGGAAATACATAATATATGCTGTCTAACAGTCACCTATGGATGCGAAAGTTGGACCTCAGGGAAGGAAGGCTGAGTGAAGGAAGATAGATGCTTTTGAACTGTGGTGTTGGAGGAAAATTCTGAAAGTACCTTGGAGCACAAGAAGATCAAACCAGTCCATACTTCAGGAAATAAAGCCCGACTGCTCACTGTAGTTTAGTGAGGTCCAGGATTTGACTGGCTGAAGCAGTTTAAACTACAAGCCCCAGAATTCTGTAAGAGGCAGAAATTGGATTTAAAGTGGATCCATGCTCTAGTGCAGGGGTGCTCGCACTTTTTCAGCATGGGAGCTACTGATTAAAAAACCAAGTCCCAAAGATCACCTACCCAGAAATGTAAAACGTACAGTATAACTATTTTCTTATTTATTTATTTATTTATATTTATTATTCATTTTTATGTACCGCTCCTTCCAGCAGGCTCAGGGCAGTTTACATAAAATGAAGTTATAAAACATCAACATTTCAATTTAATAACAACAATATAAAACAGAGCATAAAAATACATCCAACCACCCCATTTCTCCCACACTGCCATATTACCACACATATTATCAGCCAGAAAGTAAGAAGAAGGCTTTTGAACTGCAAGGCCATTTTTGAACTGCAAAAATACATCCAACCGCCATTTAATACTCAGCCAAGGTAAACAAACTGGGCCATTTAATACTCAGCAAGGTAAAAAAAAATACATCCAACCACCCCATTTCTCCCACACTGCCATATTACCACACATATTACCAGCCAGAAAGTAAGAAGAGAGGCTTTTGAACTGCAAGGCCATTTAATACTCAGCAAGGTAAACAAAGGGGCATGCAAAAATACATCCAACCACCCCATTTCTCCCACATTTCCATATTCCCAACATATATTTCTCAAGGAACAAAGCAAGCAGAGAGGCTTTGGAGCTAAAAGGCCATTTTTAAACATTAAAAATAAACAAAGAGACATGCCACAGAACAATCAAGCACTCACCCCAAAGTAAAAAGACCGACCTTTGAGATGCGGTAAGGAAATGACCCCAAAGTGTCCTTCTTCTCCTCCGTCGTTGCTCCTATTTCCACGAGAAGTCCAAGAGGCAGAATGGGTGCTTCGCGTCATCCAGGCCCACCCCCTTTGGTCTCCTACAACTCTGAGTGGCTGGAGAAGGATGGAGGGAGGAGGAGGAATCCAAAAGAGGGGGCCCATTCTACCTCTTGGACTCTGGACGGAGCTTTTGGAGGCGGCGCGCAAGCAGGGAGCGGGGAGGAGCAATGACGGAGGACTTCTTTGCAGCGTACAGGGGCGCGTGAAGAGGACCAACAGCAAAAAACCTGGTCAGGGGCCTGAAGATCACCAGGATGAGGCCCGAAGATCACCCTGGTGATCCCGATCACCATTCTGAGCACCCCTGCTCTAGTGTGATGAGGCCCTAACACACCATTTCAAGGCCCAGGGACATTAATACCAGTGTGTTACACATTTTCACAACATGATTTTTGAGGAAGATGCTTTTTTAAAACTGTTTTTTTTTAAATCCCAAACAAAACATTTTCTCCATTATGAATCTCAGAAAGATCTCCCAATATGATTCTGGTAAAACTTTAAGATCCTCAGAGGAATGTTGCTACTATGAGTTTACAACATACTTTTCCTAAGTTTTGGAAAGGATCAGGGCTGTTTCTGTTGCAGCTCACACAGTAAATTAATGGGATAATTGAGCGTATTGTTATCTCATGTATATAGTAAGATACCATTTGTCTGTAATTTTAAGCATAGCAGAACATTGAACATTGTGTTCTATGCTTCATGTGTGTGTGGCTCGATGTGAGCCGAAAAATGCTTGTGTTTGGTGCTGGAGCAGCGTGCTGAAGAGGAAGATTTCAGAAGGAAGACAAGGTCACTCTATGGACAATTGTTATATGTCTTCTTACCATTGCTGAGTAAAGAAATCAACTCTCTGAAGATATTGTTTGTGTTACAGTTTCGGGGAGAGCAATTCTTCTGTTTTATTTTTGTATGCTGTCAATACGACTACATTTTCTTTTCTACTTAAAGCTGAAGACTCGTGTGTTTTTCTTTGTGAGCTATTTCATCACAGAGTTATAAGGACTAGAGTTATTCTATAGCGGGGGTGCCCACACTTTTTCAGCATGTGAGCTACTTATAATAAAACCAAGTCAGAAAGATCTACCTACCTCCTCAAGGCTGGAGAAGGGAGGGGTGGGGAGGGGCTTGGCCATAGGGGGCAGAGTCAGGCCACGCCAAGCCACGCCCCTCCCCTCTGGTTTTGGAGCTCCCAGCAGCTTCTCCAGGCTTAAGGATGGCAATGCCAAGCCAGTGGTGACATAGCTAGCACAAGGCTGGCTTGGCACTGCCATCCTCAAGCCTGGAGAAGCTGCTGGTAGAGCAGATGCCACAGGGGGCAGAGCCAGACTGTGCCAAGCCCTACCCCCTCCCCTCTGGCTTTGGAGCTCCCAGCAGCTTCTCCAGGCTTGAGGATGGCAATGCCAAGCCAGTGGTGACAGAGCTAGCACAAGGCTGGCTTGGCACTGCCATCCTCAAGCCTGGAGAAGCTGCTGGGATGAGCCAAGCCAGTGGTGACCACAGGGGGCGGAGCCAGGCTGTGCCAAGCCCACCCCCCCCTCTGGCTTTGGAGCTCCCAGCAGCTTCTCCAGGCTTGAGGATGACAATGCCAAGCCAGTGGTGACATAGCACAAGGCTGGCTTGGCACTGCCATCCTCAAGCCTGGAGAACAAGGCTGCTGGCACTGCCATCCTCAAGCCTGGAGAAGCTGCACAGGGGGCGGAGCCAGGCTGTGCCAAGCCCCACCCTCCCTCTGGCTTTGGGTTCCCAGCAGCTTCTCAGGCTTGAGGATGGCAATGCCAAGCCAGTGGTGACATAGCTAGCACAAGGCTGGCTTGGCACTGCCATCCTCAAGCCTGGAGAAGCTGCTGGTAGAGCGGAAGCCACAGAGCGGAGCCAGGCTGTGCCAAGCCCCAGCCCTCCCTCTGGCTTTGGGCTCCCAGCAGCTTCTCAGGCTTGAGGATGGCAATGCCAAGCCAGTGGTGACATAGCTAGCACAAGGCTGGCTTGGCCCATCCTCAAGCCTGGAGAAGCTGCTGGTAGAGCGGGAGCCACAGGGGTGGAGCCAGGCAAGCCCCACCCTCCCCTGGCTGGGAGCTCCCGCAGCTTCTCCAGGATGGCAGTGCCAAGCCAGTGGTGACATAGCTAGCACAAGGCTGGCTTGGCACTGCCATCCTCAAGCCTGGAGAAGCTGCTGGTAGAGCGGAAGCCACAGGGGTGGAGCCAGGCTGCCCAAGCTTCTGGCTGGAGCTCCCAGCCTTGAGGATGGCAGTGCCAAGCCAGTGGTAGCATAGCTAGCACAAGGCTGACTTGGCCCTGCCCTCTTTAAGCCTGGAGAAGCTGCTGGGAGTGCCGAAGCCGGGAGGAGGGCTCGGCCTGACTCCCCCTTTGAGAAGCCCCCATCCAGCTGGGATCGACCTCCTTCGACTGGTCGATGGCGATCAACTTCCTGGGCAGCCCTGCTCTATGGGCTACTCATGCTAAATGCTAACAAGGAAAACATTCTCTTGTTCTTGACACATCACAGGCTTTCTTAGAGAGAATACAAAAGAGAGCCTCTTTGGCGGCTGCTCCCACCCTCTGGAATGATCTACTTCAAAAGGCTCAGCTGAACCCCTTCCTGATCTCTTTTTTCTGACAGATTAAGACATTCCTCTTCAACCACATTTTTTACACGTAAAATGAAGGGCTGTTGACAGATATATTTTATTCTTTTTAAACTTGTGGTATTTTAAAATACTTTCATACCTTTTATGTGGTTTCCAGAATTATTTTTTTTTGTACTGTGAATTTGTAATTGTTTTGGAAGCTGTCTTGGGTCCCACTCTGGGAGAAAGACAGTATGCAACCGTGATAAACAAATAAAATAAAATAACCTATAGACACAATATTACATTCCCCTTTTCCCTACCTCCCTTCCCCCCAAAATATGCATCAAAGTCTATCACTGTAAATCAATCTTATATTGTTCTTAACATTCAAAACACACTTTTCCAGCAAAAAAAAAAAAAGTTTGATCAGATGTGGATTATAGCCAGAAACCATATGAGTAAAGAAAGTAATAAAGAGAAGCCTTTTCAAGTTTATCCTCTTTAATGTGTCCTTTTGCCAATATCATTTTATATATTCGCTTTTCAGATAGTGCTTTATCACTATATTGAAAGAACTTCAAACATTTCCCACCATGCCAGTATTTCTAATTTTGCAACATTTTAATAGGAGTGCAATAAGATCTTTATTTGACAGTCTTTCATCTTCATTTTCAAATACAGATGAAAATAATAGTAGTGCTCCTCTATAATGTGCTTTTTAACCAAATGTTTTGCTTATCCAATTTAATATTTTCCACGATTTTTGGACATATTGAACTGCATATGTTGCCAATGTTCTATTTTATTACTACCTTTCCCAATATTATTTCTTTTCTGAAGGATGAGGTTGTAGTAGTGCTATGTATGAATTATTCCAATGCCCAGTCTTTAGCAGGGCAGATGTTGAATACTTATCGTATTTATTTATTATTCAAATTTGTGAGTCGCCACTCTTGGGTGGCTCGGGGCGACTTACAACATGAATTCAGAGTTAAAACAGAATATAAAACACCATAAAACACAATAAAATACAATGAAATACACAGCAAGCCAGTGGCACAGGTGTATATGACTTCATCGGCATACATAGCGCAAGAAGGCAAAGTAGCCTACAGATCTCAGAATTAATACCCGAAGGCCTGCCGAAACAGGAGAGCTTTGCACGCCTTCTGGAATGCCACTAAGTCCGTAAGGGCACGGACTCCAGAAGGCAGTGCGTTCCACAGGGTAGAGGCAATTATTGAGAAGGCCCTCCGTCTTGTGGCCGTCAGATGGTATGTTTTAACGCCGGGCACCTCTAGGAGTTGACCCACCTCTGAACGTTGTGGCCTACCGGGACAGTATGGGATGAGGCGGTCCCTAAGGTACACTAAGGTACACTGGCCCGAGACCCTTCAAGGCCTTAAAGGTCAATACCAGCACTTTGAAGGTGATCCGGTGTTCCCCTGGTAGCCAGTGCAGCTCCCGCAAGATAGGTGTAATGTGGCTGGTCGTCAAGACGCCAGCCAACAATCTAGCCGTCGCATTCTGGACCAGCTTCAGTTTCCGGATCACAGACAAAGGAAGGCCAACGTAGAGAGCATTACAGTAGTCCAGTCTCGAGATGACCGTGGCTTGGACCACTGTGGCTAGGTCGTGACGGGAGAGGTAGGGAGCCAGCTTCCTCACCTGACGGAGATGGAAAAAAGCAACTCGATTGATGGCGGAGATTTGCGTCTCCATCATCAGTCCAGAGTCCAGAGTGTCGCCAAGACTTTTAACTGTCGACGACGGACATAATGTCATGCCGTCCAGGGGAGGAAGCTGGATCTCCAACCCACCCGGACGGCTTTCTTCTTACTGAAGAAAGCTCTTGAGAAGAAGTCATCCCACTGCCTGCTCGTGTCCTTGGGATGTTGTCTTATATCTTTGAAGTGTTCTGTTTCTTTTCCATTTCTTTTCTTTTCTTCTCCATTTGGATAATGTTCTGCCCTAGATAATAGAGTACCTAGATTCACTTAATGGCAATCTCACTGTTTTCTGTGCATCCTGGAAGGAGTAGGAAGTTAACCATTTCACACAGGACTTCCTGGGAATACTGGGTGGAGCTGGTCAGAGCTGGTCATGGAACTAAAGACAACCGCTCAACCCACCCTATAAGATACTTCAGGCTCTCAGATGGTGACAACAACAACAGCCTTTATTGACATACATTAAGAAAGTCGCAGCACAGACATGTATTTTATTTATTTATTTATTTATTATTCGGATTTACTAGACTGCCCCTCCCCAAGGCTCGGGGCGGTTTCCAACACAATAAAATTACACAAACAGCCTAAAAACATCATAAAAACATTCCTAAAAACAATCACATATATCATAAAACATCACATAGATCGGAATACGACCGATCTACAGACAGAGGCGGCATGGTTAGGTGGAGAGATTTGATGTTCAGGTGCTAGTCAGTCGCCAAATGCTTGCCGAAATAGCCAAGTCTTGCAAGCCCTGCGAAAGGCCATCAGGTCCTGCAGGGCCCGCGTCTCGGCCGGCAAAGAATTCCACAAGGTCGGTGCAGCCACCGAGAATGCTCTCTGTCGGGCACTGGCCAGCCTGTAGGACTTCACACCTGGGACTTCAAGAAGATTACAACCCACTGAGCGCAGTGATCTTCTGGGCATATATGGGGTAAGCCGCTCCCTCAAGTCTACTGGCCCCAAACCATGTAAGGCCTTGAAAGTCAAGACTATTAAAAAGGTAAGTCACAGATACAAAAGCAAACATGATTAAAAATTGCTAATCTCAAGATTTCGCTGCCAAGCCTCCAAAGGTACCATGGAAGCAGATCGCCCAATGTTTGTAATCCACAATGTGTATTGCTCCCACTATGTGGTCTGGTAATTATGAGGAAACAGAGCCAAAACTATATCTCAAATAGCTCATAATGCTGCTATCCTGGTGTTTCGCTTGTCCAAACCTCCCGGGCAGCGGCTCAGAGGGAGCCCCAAGCCATCGAACACCAAAACATCGATCCGTAGCACATCCAATGGCGCCACCAGTGCTGTGCAAATTCCCCTCAATATAGTGTGTTGAGGGGAGGAAGAAGGTTGATGTAATGAATGCGCTTCCACTATACAATCCCGGGGGCTATTAGCCAAAATTTTGTGACCTGGATGATGCACTGTCCTCAATGTAATTACGCTATAGCCAGGAGCTGGGAAGACCCCACGAGTAGATAGCCAAATAATCGCTGCCAATCTCTGCTGTGGCAGAGACGATCGGGGGGGGGGGGGCATGCTGACGTGGAGGATCTAGCAGGCTTTAGTATAAGCTGTGGCCAATGAAGGGTGGATGGAGTGTTTGCCAATCTCAAATGCAGTGGTGTAGAAGGAAAAAAGAGCTGCTAACGTGGGTGTATATCCAAAATAGAGGTACAGTTTTATTCATGGAGTATCCAAAGGTAGCAGGACATCGTAAAAAAGTACTAATAGCACCAACACAACAAATGTGGATGATGACAAGCCAATGTGTCCAGTAAAGTCCAGGAAGGACCCTACTAGGGCATAGTACCACAGGGAAAATTAGCACAATATAGAGGGGCCCTTTAGTCCCGTTTCGCCTTCACAAATATGGCTTCATCAGGGCAGAAGATTAATGGTGAAGTATTGGTGTGAAGATGCCCAAAGATTAATCAATGAAGTAGTCATGGATAAATCAAATAATAAGGAACCAATAGTATCACAAACAGGGTATGTCCCATTAGATGAGCACCATCTGCCCGGGTTTGAATTTAGAGTTTTCCTTCTCTTAGGATGGTTGCCAAAAGGCTAGCGAGCCCATCCTGCCCGTTGATGCTTTGTCAGACCCTTCGGTCGTGACCTGTCTGGCATGGGAGGCCCTACCGGTGACTGTTATGCCACCACCAGCATAGCTCACAACTTCATTAGGGAACGCAAGCCTCTCCCCCACAACAAGGGGGCGCCAATGGAGAGGTAAAAAATATGGAACGCTTCACGAATTTGCGTGTCAACCATAATAACAAAAGGAAAAACGGACACATCTGACCGGGTCCTCTCCTGAGAACAAAACAGTGCAGAAAAGCAAGAATAATATTATAGACTTTTGAAACGAACAGAAAAGTCTAAAACTAATTCAAATCGATTGGAGCTGGAAACCGTATTGAAAAATAGGGACATAAAAGCTATATGTTGATCTGAAAGGGAAGAAAGATGTGTGTAGTTTTTATCCTTTTGCCAGTATGCTGGGAAACAAAACATGAGTGCACTTTTTTTCTTTTTTTAACTTCATGGCCACTAATGGATTTTGCCCACTCCCTTAGTGGCGCAGGAGTCTCACTGAACTCTTGGTCAAGTATCAACAGGTGCTACCTATATCTTCCCTACAAGGACCACCATCTAGGGAGATAAAAGTGTACTTCACTCTCTGAAGATGCTCAGCCTTTGATCTTTTCCAATGAACAGCTAACAATGGACTGCTTTGTGTTATGCTTTTGATGTGAGCAAAGCTTTGGCTGTTATTATCTCATCTGGTTAACAAAGTGGGTGCAATTTTTTAAAGTGTTTTTGAAGTGACATCTTAAAATTTGATAAAGATTAAGTGTGAAGTATCTTCTTAATACGTATTAGATGAAATCGAAATCTTGGGATTTAGGGGTTTTTTTCTCTCTTTTAAGCCCAGATTCTAAAAGGAACAGTATTTAAACCTTCAAAAGGATGTGTGACCCCACTCCATATCACAGAATTTCCATGCATGTCAGGTAGAAATGCAACAATTAGATCTGTTCTCATACATTTGCCTCAGTACAAGTTTTGCAATGCTTTCTTCCTGTCACACAGTATTTCAAAACATATTTTAAGGACCAGACTTGAATAAGTTCACTGTAGCCTCTTACCAGATATCTAATAGACTCACCTGATTCTATGCTATATTGACAATTCTAAGGATGTTAACTTCAAAATTTTCCTTTGCAAATATTAATACCTGTGCCTGGGAGCAGTGACGAGATGGCTGCGGGCCCACAAACTGAAGGTAAATCCAGCAAAGACTGAAATTCTATGGCCGGGCCGCCCATCAGAACTAGTCCATCCACTGCCACCCTTCGAAGGGGAACCGCTGACTCCATCTTCCACTGTGAAGACCTCGGTGTCATACTGGACTCTAAAATGACGATGGAGGCCCAGATCGCCTCCTCGAGCAAAAGGGCCTTCTTTTTTTTTTTTTGTGTAATTTTTAATTTGAAGTTTTTATAGCTATGATAATAGAAGTGGGGTAGATGGTGATAGGGGCTGGGTGGGATTTGAAGGGGGGAGTGCTGGGGGTAGGGGAGGGGGGAAAGACCTGGGTAGGAAAGAGAGGGGGAGGAAAGATGAAAGAAATAGCTTGCTGGCCTATGCCCGTAACTCCCAGTTCGGGTGGCAGGTTCCATCCATTACTTGATCCTCTGGACTTCCTATTTGTCCGTATTCATGTAAACCCGTGCCCTTATGTTTAACCGGCATTTTCACCTGGGTGATTTCCTTCTCTAGCATTTCCTTCTGTTTTGCCTTGTTAGGCTAAAGTCTTTGATATATGTTCCAGTTAGGCTCCAATCCGTTCTCTGGTTCTCTCTCTGGTTCATCACCAGGCCTTTGAGGGTATCCAGGTCCATTAATTCCCTTACTTTTAATAGCCAGTCTGTGCTTTCCGGGGCATCCGTACTCTTCCACTTTCTAGCAATCTCAATCCTCGCACTGGCTGAGATACAAAACAAGACCTTGTCCTCGTTGTTTCCCTATTTCAAGTCCAAGATATTTAAGAGGTAGTACTCGGGCTTCAAGTCAATTTTTTTCTTAAGCATTCCTTGTACATGGGAATGTACTTCTCTCCAAAAAATTTTGACCTTTTTGCACCTCCACCACCAGTGGAGGAAGGTTCCTTTCTCCTCTCCACACTTCCAGCATCGGTCTTTTAAGTTTTTGTAAAAGCATGCCAGTTTTGCCGGAGTAAGGTACCAGTGGAAGAACATCTTGTACCAGCTCTCCTCTATATTCGTGAATCCCGAATATCTAAGTTTTTTCTTCCAGAGGAGTTCCCAGTCCTTTAATAATATCGAGTGGCCCAATTCTTGGGCCCATTTTATCATCGTACCTTTAATCAGTTCTTCTTCTGTATCCCACTCCAGCAACTTATTATATAAATGTGTCATTTGTTTCTTTTGTATCACCAGCACTTTGTCCCAGATATTAACTTTCGTTTCAAAGTCTCTTTTCTCATCTTGTTTAAAAGCTTCTTTTATCTGAGCATAATGAAACCAAGTCAACTCCATTCCTTGATCTCGTAATTCCTCTAACGATTTAAGCCTCCAGCCTTCTCTCTGCTTGATGATAAGTTGTTTATATGTGTACCATTTATCAGGCGGGACCTCTTTCACATGCTGGGCTTCCATCGGGGAGACCCATAGGGGCGTTTTTTGATAGAAACGGTCTTTATATTTCTTCCACACTTTAATCAAGGCGGCTCTGGTGAAATGATTGGAGAAATTTTTCTCGATTCCTGATTTGTCATACCAGAGGTATGCATGCCAGCCCCTTCGTAGGTCTACCCCTTCCAACATAATAGTTTTTTTTCCCTCTAAAGATGCCCAATCAGTCACCCAGGTAAGGGCCGAAGCCTCAAAATATAATTGAAGGTTTGGAAGTGCAAGTCCTCCTCTATCTTTTTTGTCTGTTAAAACTTTGTATTTAATTCTTGCCTTCTTTTCCTCCCACACAAACTTAAGTATATCGGATTTCCACACTTTAAAATAAAAATTCGTTCTAAGTATTGGGATAGCTTGGAAAAAGAACAGCATTCTAGGTAGGACCTCCATTTTGATTATCGCTATTCTTCCTGTTAGACTCAGGCCCAGATGTTTCCATTCTTGTAATTTCTTCTTAATGTCGCTCCATACCTTCTCGTAATTGTTTTTTAAAAGCTGGTTATTATTGGCTGTCATTATAATTCCCAGATATTTTACTTTCTTTGTCACTTCAAAGTTCGCTATCTTCTGGAGTACTGCCCTTCTTTCCTCTCTCATATTCTTCGTTAATATTTTAGTTTTGGTCTTGTTTATCTTTAGGCCTGCCACTGATCCAAACTCTTCAATTCTCTCCAACCATTTCCTTATTGTGTCTATGGGGTTCTCGATGATACAAGCGATATCGTCAGCAAAGGCTTTCACCTTGAATTCCTCTTTCCGGATTCTCAAACCTTTTAAATTTATATCCTTTTGTATGGCTTCCAGGAGGGGTTCCAGTGTTAGTATAAATAGTAGGGGTGACAGGGGGCAACCCTGCCTAGTACCCTTCTGTATCTTAATTTTACCTGCCTCCTGACCATTAATTAATAGGGTCGCTGACTGGTTGGAATATATCGCTTGTATCGCGTTAAGGAATTGGAATCCCATATCCTTGTCCCTCATGATCTGTGTTAAAAAGTCCCAACTTGCATTATCGGACGCCTTTTCGGCGTCAAGAAAAAACAATCCGACTTCTTTTGATTATTCTTCTCGTAGTACTCGACCGCATTGATCATGGTTCTTATATTATTTCTCAAATGTCTGCCTGGCAAGAATCCCGCTTGATCCTCGTGTATCGACCTATTAAGAAAAGGCTTTAACCTCGCTGCGATCACCAAAGCAAAAAGTTTATAATCATTATTTAAGAGGGAAATGGGCCGATAATTTTGGACACATGTTGGATCTGTTCCCTCTTTATAAACGAAGGGCCTTCTTCCACCTACGTCAAGCGAGGCAACTGGCGCCCTACCTACCAATGGAGGCGCTGGCCACGGTGATTCATGCCACGGTTACATCAAGGCTGGACTATTGCAACGCTTTATACGTGGGTCTACCTCGGTCAGTAACTCGCAAGCCCCAGACTGTACAGAATGCTGCCGCCAGGCTCCTCACGAAAACACCTATGAGGTGTCACATAACGACATCCTTACAGCATTTACACTGGCTGCCGGTCGAGTACAGAGTCCTTTATAAGGCCCTGACCCTGACACTGAAGGCCTTGCGGGGCCAGGGTCCTACATACCTAAAAGACTGTCTGATACCATCTATCCATCCGAGAGCACCCCGGCCAGCCTACGAGAACCTTCTCTGTGACCCGGGGCTGAGAGAGGCTCATTTGGAGCCCACGAGACAGAGATCCTTTTCCGTTGTGGCCCCTGTCCTGTGGAACTCTCTGCCGCCAGACCAAAGAGCCATCTTCGACCTGCCTTCATTTCTGGCGGCACTTAAGACATGGCTATTTAGAAGAGCATATGCATAAGTGACAATCAGTGACCTGGAACCTGTCTATTCCCATATTTTAACATTTTAATATTTTAAAAATTTTAATATTTTAGTATTGTAGATGCCTAGCTGTGTAAGTCGCCCGGAGCACATTTGTGGAGGGCGACTCATAAATAATAAAATTAGTTAGTTAGTTAGTTAGTAATACTATATACTACCGTAACTATTTGAGTTATGAATTGTGTTCTATTGCAAGTTTCCAGATCTGGCTTTTAATTTTCTTGGTGTTTGATTAAATGGGATGTTGTTTTTGACAGGTGGTGGCAACTGCAAGTTGTAGAATCGTATGGCACATCTATGCGAATCCTTTGTAAACACAGAAACCTGAAAGCAATTTTCCTCTATTTAGTTTTGATGTATAGATATATAGAATGATAGTTTTATTATTCCTATTTCTCTCCTCCACATTTTGAATACAGTTTGTATTTCTCCAGTCCAAATCACAGATAAAGGCCATTAGAGCAGTGTTTCCCAACCTTTATTGAGCCACGGCACACTTTTTACATTTGCAAAATCCTGGGGCACACCACCAACCAAAATGACACAAAATGACACTCTAACACAGTCATACATATAGGTAATATGCAGTGTTTCCCAACCAGTGTGCCGGGGCACACTAGTGTGCCATGAGCGATCATCAGGATTACAAACACCCCCTCCCCACCCGTTGTCTACTTGGTCTCTCCCCTCTCCATGCATTGGGAAGGCCCGCCTCCCTTTCCCCAAGTAGAGACCTCCTCTTGCCTCCTGGGGGTTCTGTGTGGGAAGTCTGGCCCAGTTCTATCATTGGTTGGGTTCAGAATGCTCTTTGATTTTAGGGGAACTATAAATCCCAGCAACTACAACTCCCAAATGTCAAGGTCTATTTCCCCTGAACTCCATCTGCGTTCATATTTGGGCACATTGAGTATTCATGCCAAGTTTGGTCCTGATCCAACATTGTTTGAGTCCACAGTGCTCTCTGGATATAGGTGAACTACAACTCCAAAACTCAAGGTCAATGCCCACCAAACTCTTATAGCATTTTCTCTTGGTTATGGGAGTTCTGTGTGGGAAGTTTGTGTCTTTCCGCCATTCCTGCCAGGATTTCTATGTTGTGTTCATCGAAACAGGCCCAGGTTTCACACTGAGTGTATAAATACATTTTAAAAATATATTACCTATATGTATGACTGTGTTAGAGTGTCATTTTGTGTCATTTTGGTTGGTGGTGTGCCCCAGGATTTTGCAAATGTAAAAAGTGTGCCGCAGCTCAAAAAACACTGCATTAGAGAACCGATGGTGATACAGCTCTACTCGCTTTTTGCCCAACCATATAAAATTAAAAGAAAAACTTTGAGACATTGTGCACTGAAAATCAAGGGGAGTTTTTTTTTCATTTACTGCTCAAACATTTGTTTGATGGGAAAAAATAGACCTGTAAGAACTTGATATGCAAACGTCACCCTCGACATATTATTAGAGGCTTGTACATAGGAAGGCAAAGCCATTTGATTTGGTCCATTAAGCAGGGCAATCTAAATTGCTCTCAGGCTAGTTGTTAGGACATGAATTTCATCGGATCCTTTCTTTGTGGTACTCCCCCAAACATGGAAGGGAGGAAAGAAATTAAAGAGCAAAACATTGACATTGTCATGTAACCGTGGAATATTTGTTTCCTCTCTGCTGAATCAATCTCTGAATAAGCATCCAGTCTTTATCAAAGCACTTGTGGCAAAGTGAGTGGCCGTTCTGTTTCTTATGAGTAGAAAATCATATTTGCCTATATCTGGAATCTCTGGCCTCTCTGTGTGCATAACATGCACATCAATGATAGAGAAATAAACAAATATATGAATGAACAGGCCTGCCCGACCTGTGAGCTCAAAAGTATACTGGTGATAATAATGAGGCTGTACACCTTGGGGTCATTATAGACCTGGTGGAATCCGTCCACATTTTTGATGTTCATGATTCATTATGTTTGGATTGTATGTAAACTCTGTATCACCGGTACTCTGGTTATATTGTTGATGTAAACGCCCTGAAGAAGCTGGGAATACCTACCTGCGAAATGGGATTTGGGACCCTCTAGGAAACTATACATCACCCGTTGCGTTCAGCAGCAGTTGTGGGAGCGGCCAGCCCACAGCTGAGCTTCCATTTCAACATAACTGGTCTGAGTGCTTTGGTGCTTTTGCAGCTTATTTGGCGCCGCTTGGACCTTGCAGTATTTACTGGGGTCTGAATAAACTTATTTTGATATTTTTCCATACACTGCTTGGTTGTGGTGCTTATTAGATACCTTCTCGGGCTCCGCCCACTGCCTCCCTGGGGGGGCCCCAGCGCGCACGGAGCGCCCGCAGGCCCGTCCACGTTGGGAGTTTCCTACCAACGCGGGACAGGCATCCCTGCCTCACAGTGCATTTTGCCAGCCTTCCTTCCATTGACCTCCCGGCTCGACCTTGATCTCAGAGGCGACGACGATCCAGCATCGGCGCTTGGGAGCTTCCCCCGCCCCCTGCTGCGCCATCTCCCCCTGCCTCCTCCTTCATCTTTCCCAGGGATTGCCCCCGTGACGTATACACGCACGGGGCACGGCGCGACGTCATCGGGATTGCCCGCTCGTGTCCAACAGCTCCTCCCCCAGGTGATTCCTGCCAGCTTCTCCCCGCTTCCGGATAGCCCGTCGACGTCATCCACACAGGACGGACTGCCGGCTCGACTTTCTCCATCCCGGCTGCATCAGGGGATCGGCCCACGTCATCGGACGGTGCTCAGCATCACTGCGCACCCTCCAGCCGGCGGCGCGGCGGAGGCCCGGGGTCCCCCGCGGCCACCTGCCGCGGCCTCCACCCCTCAGCTTGGGACATCTTCCATACCCACGGCCACGGACAGCAGGCCTATACCCACACCAGGACGGCATAGAGGGAGGTTTGGGTTGATTTTGCATGGAATACAGCCTCATTATTATCACCAATATACTTTTGAGCTCACAGGTCGGGCAGGCCTGTTCATTCATATATTTGTTTATTTCTCTATCATTGATGTGCATGTTATGCCATTGGGCATAGTAGGGTGATCATTATTGGATACACTGTTGGGGATCCTGTCCAATCGGGGCATCGCCTTGTTCGACGCGCTTTGGCGCCCCCTGCGCTCTCTGGCCCTAGACCCAGTGGCGTGGGGGACTGAGCACATCAGTGGTCATATGGTGGTTATACACACTTGCATACCACTCCCATGCGGTTCGGTATTGTCGATTCTGTTATAGATTTTCAGTTTAGGTTCACAGTAGTGTTTCTGAGTCTTCTTCACAAGACCAGTCCCACAGTGTGTAGTTGGTTTAGTCTACTACCAGTTTACCTGTCCGAACGTATTCTCCCCTATGAACCGTCAAGAGTGCTCAGATTGTATGGAGAGGCCCTGTTCTCGGTCCCACCACCTTCACAGGCGCGTCTGATGAGGACAAGGGACAAGGCCTTTTCTGTGGTGGCCCCGGCTGTGGAATTCACTTCCAAATGAAATTAGATCTGCCCCCTCCCTCCTGACTTTTAGAAAACGGATGAAAATGTGGCTGTGCAATGAGGCCTTCGCACAATGAAGGAGGAGTGTCACGATGCTGGGTCTTGGCCCGGCCCGGCCCCTTAAGCACACACACAGAGACAATGATCAATTAACTATTTATTGAGTAATAAAGAACAGGTGAAAAAGGTAAATTGTCCAATTAAGAATTGTCAAAGAGTCCAAAGTAAAAGCACATGAAGTTCAATAGGCAAAAAGCATGGAATCCAAAAACAGGGTAATCCGTGGTAACAAGGCAAGGCAAACAAGGTCCGTAGCATGGAACTTGGCAAGGCAGCCCAACCAAGGCTTCAGGAACGATCGCTACACCTCCTTCAAATCAGAAGTGGCCGATCAACTGAGGAATAGTTCCCAGGGACGGATACTTAATCTCCCCCTTTGGGAACCCAACGCTTCTCTAAGTTTCGTTTCCACTCCCTGCGATGGGCCTCAATGCTTCGTCTGCGATCAAAACATTCCCCAGGCAAATCGGCAGCTGTGCCGCTATCTCCCTGAGAACTTTCCTCCCCTCCGGTTTCCATGGACTCAGCCTCCACTGGTTCCCAGATCCTTTCTTGCGACCCGCAACCACCTGGCAATTCATAACTATCTGAATCAGTGTCATCCTGACCTTCCCCATCCGAATAGGCCTCGGGCCAAGAATCATCCCACTGCAAACTGTCAGTAGGAGATGCAGGCCCCCAAGCTCCATCATCCTCATCACCTGAATCTATAGCAAGTGGGTCTAAAGCAAATGGCACCCCCGGAGCGGGCCCCTGCAGAGCAGGTGCCTGTGGGGCGGGCCCCTGGCCCCTCGGCTGGAATGGGGGCTGGGTTGCTACAAGGAGATCGCGAAGCAACTAAAGTCGCTAACCACTTGATACGGACCGAATATATGGATTAAGTTGGACTTGATTTTACTTTGGTGAAAGGCTTTTTAAATGTATTTATTGTATTGTATTTGATAATATTATTGCAAATTTATGATGTCTTTAGATTTTAAATGTTAGCATTGAATACTTGCTGTTTCCTGGTCGGAGTCCCTCTTTGGAGGTGAGAAGGCCGGGGTCAGGCATGTAGCCAGGGGGGGGCTAAGGGGGCTTCAGCCCCCCCCCTCCCGAAATTCTCAGGGTGGTCCGCGAAAAGGCCTTACTGGTACATTATTTAAACTGTTATGCTTATTCATATCATGATCTGATCACCATGCTCATTATATCCCACATTCATGGGGTTATTGGGATAACAATACAAAAGGTTTGCTAGGGTAGACCCTCTTCCCCCCAGTCTCAGCCCCCCCGAACCAAACTCCGCCCCCAATCAAAATCCTGGATACTGCCCTGGCCGGGGTAGAATAGCTTTAAATAAATAAATAAATACACTTATAACATCCCCACTCCACATGGTCAATTATTAACACTTGTAGAAAGTCTTCCATCCATATGTGTTAGAGTTTTTGGGTTGTTTTTTTTTACAAATTACAGCCAAATAGCTGGAGATTCAAACTGTGCCCCTGCTTTTAAGTGGTCAGCTATGATATAATACATGCTAGTGTTAGTAACTCTTACTATTTCACTCTCTTACATACAAGGACATGATTGTAGTAATTGTATTCTTGTTGTGTGGTAGGTGGAGTGTGCCATTGCAACTGGGCTATCAATGCCTTGTGAAAGGGCAAGGACGTGGTCTATCTATCCCGGGGGGTTGCTTTTTGCCTCCCTTTAAAGGGCTCCAAGGACCAAACAGAACACCTTAGTTAACTCAAAATGCTTTATCGTCCATTACATGAGTTAACTTCCCTCAGACACTTTGCTTAGTTTCCCCAAAATAATAGCTGGCTTACTTTAAAGTTCCTTTACTGTTTTGGTCCACAAAGCTGTAGCTGAAAGGCTCTCTGAGTCCTTTCTCTTCTAATGGCTTTGAGGTAGGAACACTCTCAGCCCCAATTAGGTTGCCGAACTTGAAGTCATGAAGTCTTCCTCTTGAGGCCAGACGACTGGTTTGGAGGCACTTGGAACTCCCCAGAGTTACTCAGCCTTCCCATATGCTGAGCCTTCTGCTTGAATTCCAAGGAATCAGACTGAATGGTATTGAAAGATGGCCTGACCAAGGGCCTGGTCTGGCTAACCCATTTAAACATGTCCTTACAGGAGTGGTCCTGGTAGCTTCTAGAACAGGGGTGCTCACACTTTTTCAGCATGGGAGCTACTGATTAAAAAACCAAGTCCCAAAGATCACCTACCCAGAAATGTAAAACGTATAACTATTTTCTTATTTATTTATTTATATTTATTATTCATTTTTATGTACCGCTCCTTCCAGCAGGCTCGGGGCAGTTTACATAAAACGAAGTTATAAAACATCAACATTTCAATTTAACAACAACAATATAAAACAGAGCATAAAAATACATCCAACCACCCCATTTCTCCCACACTGCCGTATTACCACACATATTATCAGCCAGAAAGTAAGAAGAGAGGCTTTTGAACTGCAAGGCCATTTAATACTCAGCAAGGTAAACAAAGGGGCTTGCAAAAATACATCCAACCACCCCATTTCTCCCACATTTCCATATTCCCCAACATATATTTCTCAAGGAACAAAGCAAGCAGAGAGGCTTTGGGCTAAAAAGGCCATTTTAAACATTAAAAATAAACAAAGAGACATGCCACAGAACAATCAAGCACCCACCCCAAAGTAAAAAGACCGACCTTTGAGATGCAGTAAGGAAATGACCCCAAAGCATCCTTCTTCTCCTCCTCCGTCATTGCTCCTATTTCCACGCCGCCAGCATGCGTGCCGCCTCCAAGAGCTCACGAGAAGTTCTGAGAGGCAGAATGGGCGCTTCTGCGCATGTGCACAGGGCCAGCCATGCATCGCGTCATCCAGGCCCGCCCCCTTTGGTCTCCTACGACTCTGAGTGGCTGGAGAAGGATGGAGGGAGGAGGAGGAATCCAAAAGAGGGGGCCCATTCTGCCTCTTGGACTCTGGAGCTTTTGGAGGCGGCGCAAGCAGGAGCGGGGGAGGAACAACGACGGAGGACTTCTTTGCAGCGTGCAGGGGCGCGTGAAGAGGACCAACTGCAAAAAACCTGGACTGGGGCCTCAAGATCACCAGGATGAGGCCCAAAGTTCACCCTGGCGATCCTGATCACCATTCTGAGCACCCCTGTTCTAGAATGTAAAAAAGCTAATTCCCTAGATCCCTGGAAAAAGGGGTGGAACAAACTTAACTGAGCTCTGCTAATGATGATTGGCAGGCGCTAAGGACCAATCAATGCAACTGAATCTCTTGCAAACTGTACAGGCAGTAAAAAGACACTTTAACAATGCAAAACCTTTAAGAACTCAAGATTTTTTTATGAAGGTGGCGTTCGCGCGCCGTCACATGGAGAATAGAGACATATTCAACTGCTGTGTTCTTCCCTGCATTTGAATGTCTCCAAATGTGTCCGCGGATGGGAAAAAACCCACATTTTTCTTGAACATGACCCATATTTTCTATACATAAAATTGCTTTCCTAGACAAAACACCTAGGAAGGAGGGGACAATTGATAGGAAACCAAATTTCGCACAAAAAAGGTTCCCCTTCCAATAAACACATATTTAATCTGCAGAATGATTCTTGTACAACACTTTGAGATATAGAAATTAGGATATCATGTACAAAATTATTGCTGGAAGGAGTACCTTCTGTGAAAAACTCTTTTTTTTAGCCAGAAAACTTGTGACAATTTTTCCATTCTAATCCTTGTTCATTTTAAAGTTTATAAACTCCATACAGGAGGATCCTTTCCATACACCAAAACATTGTCATTGTGGTTCAATAGACAAGTAAATATATACATGCATGCCTTTATCTTTAAATTAGACTTAGGATGGAGATAAATTCTGCAGAGTTTTACCCTCAAACTGTCAAAGCTCATTTTTTTAAATAGTGGGTTGTTCCCTACAAAAGAGGTCAAATACACATATGGAAAAATAAGAGTTCAGATTCTCCATAAATCTGCTGCCTTTATCCAAAATGGGGAAAAATATCATTCATTAATCTAGTTCAGGGGTGCTCATTAGGTAGCTCGGGAGCTACTAGTAGATCTTCAGCCCTCTTCCAGGTGATCTTCGGGCCTCACCAACCAGATGGGGTGCTCCTGCCATGCGTGCGCATGTGCGCTCCTGCTGCTGGCTTCCGCTCTCGCGGTGCTTCTTTTGCCTGCGGGGTTTGCAGGAAGAAGGAAGCATGAGGCGGGGCTCTGGAGGGGAGCGCCCTGCCTCTCTC